>JAXQQM020057912.1:0-106936 GCA_034641835.2 Pinus albicaulis
CAAAAATCGTATGCAGGGTGATGTTCTAATGCGGATTTCCATAATTGATTCACACTTCATAAAGTGAGGTTTGGAATATAGTTTTATAACTATAAGGTATAAAAAGGTGAGATGACTTCTGCTCTGAAGTTTTAATTTTGAGGGTTGTTAATATGGGTTCGAATCAATGATTTGGAAATGGAAGCTTCCACATAAGAATGTGATCTAGGATGTAGATTTTATATCCATTGTTTAGAGAGTAAAACTTCCACTTATAAAGGGAAATTGTTGGTTATGATATCAAATCAAAGATTTGAGATCTAGAGAAGCTTCCACATTATCTGAAAGTAAACTGCCCAGATTTAAAATTAATTGGGCCTAAAATACTTGAATGCAGTTTTGTATGAAAGGGAGATTGAAGATTGTGGGAGTGATTATTGTGGTTTAAGAGTGGTAGCCCGGGCATCACCGGTAGTTTAGGTTCCGAGCGATTCTGACCACTTTGAATTTTTAGCAAATTTTGGCCCCCAATTCAGTTTCTGATCATTTCAACCTTGCATATTTATAATCTCAACTTAGAGATGGCCCTATTACAGTGAGATTAAGTGTAACAAAGAGTCTATAGATGGGTGAAACATCCTTCATCTGTAGACAATCAATGGTTAAATTTTCGTAAAGATAAGTGTTCCTAAGTTGTTTATGACTCTAATGAATTAATGTTGTTAATGTTATGAATTGAATTAGTATTTAATCTATTCAATTCAATTTGCATGTTTAATTCTACAGTTGTAGCTATGGCATAATTATCCATTGAATGAATAATTATGTTGAAATAAGCCTACATTGTCATGTCTACATGGATTGATCAATAATAGTAGGATGGTAAGGAAATTGGAATCAAAGCTATAAAATGTTGTCTAATTAGATCGTTGGGTATGTTGTAGAGTGGTACTAGAGCAATAATATTGTGGAAATTGGTGGTTTCCAAGAATAATGCCATAGCTTCAATAGATCATAACATAAATTATTGGGTATGTTGCACAATGGTTCAAAACTACTAGTTACAACATTGGGGCTATGTGGACCAAAAACCAGCTTATATATGGAGAAAATGAAGTTTGCACATTAAGTGTTTACAAAGTGGCTTAAGGAGAATAATTAGGGAAGCGTTTTGAATCCAACTACTATTAGAAAGATGGATTAAATTCCTAATTTTTATTTTGAAAGGAACATATAGAGGCATGATTTTGTAATTCATGGTTACAGGGTTCACTTATGTGGAGGAAATTAGGGAAAAAAACATGAAACTTATGGATTAAAATGTTGAGATTCAACAAGATGATGATCCTGGTGAAAATTAAGCACCTACACTAGGTGGGGCCCACATGCTATTTTTAGGTTTATGTCTATTTTTAGAACATATGAGCAAATTCTATTTATAGTAGAATTCTATTTAGAGATGTTGAGAAAATTCTATTTATAGATGATGTTCTATTTTTAGATGTATGTGCAAAGTCTATTTATAGATCGCATGTCTATTTATAGATGCAAGCTGACTATTATTATCCCTTATTAATAGTTGGACAATAAACATTAATCTATTCTCATGGAGCACTTGGAAATAGTTAATTGAAGTGGCAAACCAGTTAGCTATGGGAAATTCGAGTTTAAAGATTGGTTGGTGGGACATGCAAATGGAATTAATTGTAACTGAGTGATTCGAAGTTGTAACAGAGTTGGATGTGTAGTTATGTGAGTTGTAAAGTATTTTAACTCAGTTAAGTGAGTTAAACTCAGTTGTGCTAGTTGTAACTGAACATACACTAGTGAGAGATCAGTGAATTAATTATTTAATTAATTCACAAGCAGTGGTCTCACATGCAACTAAAGATTTACTACTGTTAACTACATGTTGTCAGATCCAGTGGAGACCCAGTTGAGAGATAAGTGAAAGAAACAGTTTGACTATCAGTTGTGACATTAGTGGGTGCACTCATGCAACCACACACACATTATATATGCCAATGAGGATTGCGCAGTTAAGGCAAGCAGGATCTCATTCATTCAGGGATTTTGATCAACATGGATTGTGCAGTGGAGGCAGGTTGACAGGAGGCAGTAAATTGGCGCATGTATTTGCCAATTTTTGTATGACAGTTTGAGACGATTGTATATTGTACTGAGAGCTCTTGGATTAGAGTTTTGTATGATATTGTTTCATGATCCATGATATATACATAATATATGATAGTGGGGTTTTCAACTTTATGATTTCCTGGTAAAAACATTTGTGTTATGTGTGATTGATCTTTCTTCATGTGTTTGCAATTGGCGATCATGTTTTAAATTTCTGCAAAGATTTTTGTAAAAGAGATTTTGTATTTAACAGTGGCATATAATTGTTAGATCAGGAGAATACAGGCAATACATAATTGCATTAAATTTCTACATGGTATCGGAGCAAAGAAGATTGAAAATTTTGAAGCGGTAGCTGAGTTTGTTGGTGGAAACAATTCGAATTTGCTGCAAGAATTTCTTGGTGCAACAGTTGAGTAAACATCAAAATTACTTTCAATGGATTACAACTAGAGGATACACTCGAGGTCAGCTCGAACTACATTTCCTGGAAGGGTGTTGTGGTAAAACACAACCCCCCCATTATTGATGTCTTCACTTCAAATAATGGGGACCCTTTCTATAAATTTTTGGCTAAACGCCTTTTCAGATTTTTATTTATTTGATTATCCTACGCGATTGTTAATTTTTTATTTTCTTTGGATTCTTGTTTTGATTGCTTTGTTAGAATCAATTTTTTATAAGCTTCCCATTGACGCTTATTTCGCCTTATTTGGTCAACTGGTTTGAAAATGGTACTCCTTTAAAGTCCCATCATTTATCTAAGTCTGGGTTAAAAATGCTATTTTTATTCTTTTTATTTATTTTCGGAGTGGCTGTAGTTTAGAAAATTTCATAACTAAACTAAACATCATTAAAATAAAACCAAAATAAAAAACTGATATTTAACATTAAATTTTGAGATTAATTAAATTAATTATTATAATAAAATATAATTAATTTAATTAAAATTAAAACTTAATATTAAAAAATATATATATAAAATAAAATAAAATAAAATTGACATCGCATATCGCAATATCACAATATCGGATCCATCGCAATTTTTTAAACATGCACATTTGAAAATCCCCGATCCAAGGTTCTTGCGATATGCGATGTGTTAAAAGTTTTTAATATAAAGTTTTTTGTTTTACCCCTTATGCCTCCCGTACCTCCACCTCACTCACCCTCACATCACCCTCACCTCACACTCCACTCACCATATCCCTCCATAATCTCACATATATGAATTAATGGGTGTAGATTGATTTCAATGGTTTGTTTTATGAATTAATGGGTGTAGATTGATTTCAATGGTTTGTTTTATGAATTAATGGGTGTAGATTGATTTCAATGGTTTGTTTAATGGAGTTTGGGTTTGGATTGATTCCAATGGTTTGTAAATTAATTTTTATACTTTTATATTATAATAATTATATTATAATTATAACGTTTATTATAATTTTAATATAATTTGAATTATAATATTAGTTATATTTAAATTAACTTTTTCAAATCATTTGTATATTAATTTAATTTTGTAACTTAATTAATTTCTAAATTAGATGATAATTAATTAGAATTAATTGTATATATTAGTTAGTTAATAATTAATTTATAATTAATTATTAGATAATTAGAATCTAATTTAGGATTAAATTTCTAATTAAAAATTCTGATTTTTAGCCCAGCAACAGAATTTCCAGAATTATGCCAGTTTTGACTCATCAACTTTGGAGGCTCATAGATTAAGTTATACCTGACCAAATGAGGCCCAGGATGGCTCATTGGAAAGAAAAAATCAAGGAGAACATTTTTGAGGAGGTTCTACTAATAGATTTGGTCATTAATTGGGTTAAAAATCATGTAGAAGATCAAGCTCCGAATTTCTAAAACAAAATCAATTCTCTGAGTTATTTTCTGCATTTTCATTTGTCCTAAGCCTTTTCTAATTGCAGATTCACTCATCAATAATATCTTTGGCCAATTAAAACATCCCAGGCATCAATAGAGAGTTTATATTTTATTTTCAATTATTTATTTAAATAGAATTTGATTGGATTTGTTTTAATGCCAGAAATGGTATTTTTATTTTTATTTTTATTTTTATTGTTACATTTTAATTCATTTTGATTTCTTTTTGCAGGAAAACAGTAGAAGATATATGGAGAAAAAGACCTCAATCAATGAGAATGCTCCACCAATTAAAGATGGGAATTTTGAGCAAATAAAATTGGATTGGGCAGATTTTTCTTCAGAAAACTTGTTTTAATGTCAGAAATGGTATTTTGATTTTATTGTTGCATCTTAATTTATTTTGATTTCTTTTTGCAGGAAAACAGTGGAAGAGATATGAAGAAAAGATCTTAATCAATGAGAATGCTCCAACAATTAAAAGATTGGAATTTTTGAGCAAATAAAAGTGATTGGGCAGATTTTCTTCAACAAACTTTCATCTCAAGAATTCCTTTGCAAATATTATAAATAGCAGATTGCAGAATGGAATATGGGCTGCTCTCCTCTGCAATTCTGGAATTCTAAAAGCACTTTTGTAATAGGGATTTAGAGTTGTAGGTGGGAGGAGTGGAATCTCAGATCTGGAGATTATTGAGATTTTTCTTTTACATCTTGAGTTATGTATAATGAACAGAGTTTGCACTATTGTAGCTCTGATTTTGAAAGCAGAAGCTTAGGCATTGTAAAGGACTATTAGAGACCGGAGCTGGAGAAATGGATTCAATAAATTGGTATTTCGAATACTATTATTTTAAATGCTGGTTTTATTTTATGATAACAGGAATGGTGTCAATTTACTTACATATTTGTGCACTTTGTCAGTATGAGTAATTTGATTCTATTTTATGTTGTTTTTTATCTCTTCTCTTATGGGTTGAATTATGATTTCTAGGTAACTATTTACTCATAAATCTATCTTTTAATATTGGATGAATAAATAGTAATATGTTGTGAACTTCTTCCGCATATTATTGTTTAATAATTCAAGTTACTGATTAAATGATCAATACCATTTTGTGAACTATTTCCTGAGTGTTGTTGATTGATTATTTCAGTTAAAAGGTCTCAATAGGATGTGTTTTTCTATCCATAATGTCAGTTAATTGAACTATTTCATTAACATGATATTCATTATAAACAAGACATATTTCAATCTCAATATTATAAATACCTGCTCTTGGTTGGGTTAGATCTATATCTGCCTAATTGAGATAGGATTACGATAGTTTCTTTTGTTTGCATTTTAGAATAAGTTTGCATTTAGATTAATTTCTACATTCTTTTAAGTCCTCTTCCCAAAGAGGCAAACTTTAGTAGTGGATTGGCTGAGCCCTAAATCAGCTTAAGGATCACTTTCTTGCCTGATCAGCAAGAAGGTTGATCTGATGTCTCTTTTCCATTGATGAATGAAAGTCATATTTTAAAGCCATTGGAGATTGAGAGAAGGTAACTGGACCTAGTTGAACCAGTCGGAACCACCATTCCAAACGGAAAAGGAGCTGCTTTAAGGTCTGGACCGGGTGGTCATCCCCCATGTTGTTGCAGCGATTTTCGAGGCTTCAACATTTTGGCGCTAGAAGGAGGGCCTGAAACTTGTTGTCTGTTGGAGTCTTTTCAATTTTAACATTTTATTTAATCATGATGGCTCCTCTTAAACTTCCAATTTGGAGTTGTATCCATGGACGTGCATCTTCCAATACTCCACCCGAAGTGGTAAGACTCTTCTCTCAGGTAAAATTCAATGGTAAGAGAAATTCTTCCGCTTTTAATCATGTCCTTCAATTTATTCAAAATGTTTCAAATTATGATTTTCAAGGAATTGATGAAGGCATCTTATGCAGAATTTTTACTCTCACATTTGGGGCAAAAGCCAGAAACTGGTGTAGAACTCTTCCGGTTGCCTCAATTCACAGCTGGGATCAATTTGTTACAATTTTCATTTGTAGATTTGACAGCTATAATTATGATCAGGTATATGATGAAATTGAATATCTACGAAAATAAAATGAATCTGTTAGAGATTTTAAATGTCAAAGATGAACCTATGAAAGAAGAATCACTAGATTGGTTTGAACATAATTATTCTCTTCCCCCTAGTCCCGATCCATATGAAATTAGTTCAAGCTTTGTTCCATCCCCTTTTAACATAAATGAGAATTCCAATTTGGGTGTGCAAATAAATTGTGATGAAGAGGTTTCACAAAGCTTGGAAAATATTTCTAATCAAATGCAAGAAGACAACAGCAATTTTGGAGAAAGAACTGCATTGGAATCAGAAAGTTACTCTCTATTAAATTCAGAAAATCAGATTGCAAATCAACAAGTGCAAGCAACAATCAAAGTAAATAATAGCATGCAAGCTGCTGTACAAATTTCTGAATCTTTTCGTGATGAGAAAATGCTGAAATCAGAGCAGCAAAGCAATCTTCTTCAAAAAAACATGAGTACGCAAAGGAATAATTTAGAATTTGAAATTTACAATGATCACAATGCACAAGAATTCTCAAACCGAAACATTTTTAAATGCATTATTTCATATTCACATTTTTCCCTTTATCCTGATATTTTTAATGATGGTAATTTTTCCCCTCTTGGTGTTAATGATATTTCAGAAAATACAGAGGCTGATCTAAATGAATTACCATTAAATTTTTATCAAGATAGAGAAGAAATTAATGATCATTCTTTTGCCATTAATGAACATGAAATTCTTGTTCCTCCGTGTTTGGATATATTGGATAAGATTGAAGGGAATTCTAGAGAATCTTGTGAAGTCATTTATGATAATTACTCTGACATTGAGGATGTTGATTTCTATTCTTATAAAGAGAGTCCTCATGAGAAAATTCAAATAACATCTAAGAATGAGGAACATTTCAATTTAGAAATTATTCCAACTAATCCTCACTCTAAAGCAGATAATCATCTTCATGATTTCACTATTCGAGAAAATATTCCAATTTATGATTCATATCATGATCAAGCTTTCATTCCTATTCATAATCATAAATCTCTTTCTAATTCACAAGTTGGAATTCGAAATTACTCAAATTCCATAATTCTGGCCAATCCTTGTGAAAAAGAAATTATTTCAAAACGATCCCGATTGTGCTGTAACATTAGTTGTACAAATAGTGATTTCATTTTATTTTTGTTTCCTCACTTATTTTGTATTAAATCAGATTTATTTTCATATTTTTGATACATTACGCTGGCATATTGAGCACTTTATTATCAAACATTCAATTGATACATTGCCCTGTTGGAAAATTGAAGTTTTATATTATAATCAAAAGCATCAAAAGCTATTTCAATTTCAATTTCAATCAATGCTAATTTTTTATCAAAAGCTTCTATCTTATCAAAGACAATATCAACAAGAGAATGTATTTTTATAAGTCTGCGAGCAATCCAATTTAATTAATAATTTTCCATTTCATTTGAAATATTTCCATCCATTTTTCATTAATTCATTTGAAAAATATTTGGAAATTTTTCCTTCATGGAAGATTGTCAATAGCTTAACATTTACACATAACACTAACAATTTCTTCCAGGCCTTTGAATCTAAAAGCTCACATCTACAATCTGGCCTGTTATCTCTTTCTTTAAATATCTCCCAATCCTTAAAAGAAATTCATCCGGATTTCTATGATCCAATTGGTATTCAATTGGAAAGAAAATTTCATGAGAAGGAGATTTTAGATAAGCTTCTAACAATAGTTGTACATTCTGATTTCAGGTTTAATTTTCTTAGTTCAATTAGATTTGTATTTTTATTACTAACATTTGAATTGTACATACATGCATGGATTAAAATGAGAAAATGGTTACACTGGAAATATGACTATACCTAGTCATTTTTCAAGTATATGGTTAGAATAGGAGTAGAGTTAATATAGTTAATTTATTTTCAACAGTTCTGTAGATTAAAAATAAAACAAAGCAATCAGCCATTTTCATACATGTTCAGTGAAAACATTTTCTCCCAATCAAAAAATTTTAATTCTTGCTTTCCTTTTTAAATTTCTTACAGCAATACCTCTACTCTGTCTATTTTGAATAATGTCTTGATTAAATTCAATTAAGGTTGCACTTGGCATCAATCGCCTCAAAGCCACTTTTCTTAATTTCGGGATTTCCTTCTAAGATTTTCTTTTGAAATTTATATGATAAAGGTTTTGAGGATATAAAAACTTCATGATCTCATTATCCCATGAAATGTATGACTGTCTATGATAAGCTTAATTCTGACTCAATCATTATTATTCAGTCTAACATTTCGTGGTAATCATATGAAGTTCATATTATCTTCCTCGAAATTTGTTAAGCTGACCTTAAGGATGCTCATTTTTCTATGTGCACACATTCAAATCTATTTTGACATTTTTCCACAATTAGTGGCTTTATCCCATTCATACCTTTAGTTTATTATTTGATGTTGTAATACGCATCATATTTGTTTACTAAAGACATTATTGAAAAATCACTATAACAATACAGATTTTTCTCAAGTTAATTCGAAATGAGCAGAGGTAATAAATTGTTGTTTCAATTCAAAAGGGAAAACTATTTTCATATTTATTTCTGGTAAATTTTATATTTCCTGAACATGAACAAGCATATTTTATTTACGCTAATTTCTCACTCCGATTTAGAATAAATGATGAGATGATTTTGAACAAAGGCAAAATTTTTGATAAATTGAAGGAAAAATTTGAAGATTCATGAGGTAAAAAACTATATAGAATTTCCTTCCAGGTACGCATTCACAAGTTCATTCTAATCTATTATTAGTTTCTCCTTTTCTTAGTTCATTTTTATTTTTGTGTTGTTTTATTTGCAGATTTTCATTTGTTTTCAAAACTTCAAGTAAGCAGCAAACCCATTTAAAATTTGCAACAGGTTCAGGAAAATTTTATTTTGAGATTCATTAGAATTTGAACATTTTTAACTTTGCTTTCAACCATCAAAAAACCCAATTGAAATTTCAAGCAATATCATAGGATTTAACTTGATTTTCATATTGCTGATACTTCGGTGAAAATGTTTGCAATACTACCATCTCACTTGTATTCTTCAATAATTTCATTCTGATATCACATCATCCACTTCACAACCATTTGTAGCGAAATATTTCATTGGAAGTAGCTTTTAGCATTTTTGATAACAAATTGTTCATAAAATATCTCCGATGTATTACCTCGCTCATATGTCATATCGCATTTCGCATATCATAGGTTTGCAGTTGAATATACTTCCATTATCATGAACCACCGATCTCCGATAAAAGAATTTACCAATATTGCGATGACCACATAATTCCGGACCCGATATGAAATTCAAATCAAGTTTAGAAAATATCGCGTCCAACCAATCGCAATAAAAGTAGGAGCATAATTTTAAAGGGTCGATGTCTCAGATCCGATATGTTACTAAATTTTCATCATAAAATTATCAGGTCCACTCTTCATCGCATATCGGCATATCGAGAATTGTTACATCATGTGCTTAGGATTGTCGATCGCGATCGCCGATTAGTCACGTCATTCATGGCATATCGGCATCGCAAGAATCAAATTGTGTTACATCGGGTACCAAAAAGTTCGCCAATTGTCGATTAGCTACGTCATCCATCGCATCGCCGATATTGGAATTTCCAACATGATTATTCTCCGATATTCCGGTACGCCGATATCGCAATCGCTTCATCGCATTTTTATTCATGGCCATACCACTATTCCAAATTTGCGATGTACAATGTGCAATGTGAAAATTACAAATCGCGAGATGCGGTGTACGATCTGCAAATTGCAGCATGACTGTCCCCGATTCGCAATATAAAAGTTCTTCAATAGTGTGATCGCTACATCTCATTGCACATATTTTTTTTTTCGCATGATCTCATATCGACAATTTGCTATTTCAATCGCCGATGCGATAAGCTCCAACGCATGTCTCTACATGTAATGAGAATCATTTGATAAGGCGATGTGTTATTTTAAAAGCAAGCGTGGGAAACCACTATGGTACGAAAGCAAATAATGACCAATTTGCAGTATATTTAAATCATTTCGATTTCTCATATATTTCAGTTTTAAATATATAATTTCATAATTAAATATGGAATTCAATACATCTCTATTTTCATATTTAAATTTTATTATTTTGGATTTGGTCTTGATTCTGGACAATTTATAAAATTATGGAGTTTATATGAAACTTATAATATTTTGAGAAACATTCGTTACTGCAAATTCGCATTCTCATTTTTTATGCATTTATTTTAATTTCAATTCCCTTGAGCACTAAGCATTCTATTTTTACATTTTACTGTTTGCTTTAGTGTAAATAAAATAAATAATGACTTTGGGTTATAGGATTTTGATTAGTTTGACTTCTTCATGTTTTTAATGTTAATTAAAATAAGAAGTTAGCTAGTTTGGAAAAACTGATACCTTTCAGGTAAGATCAAAAGCAATTATCCAATGGTAAGATTCATGTACCCACTTTCATTTATTTCCATTTCGTTACTTTAGTTTCAGTTTTGTTTTTCTGATATATAAATTTGTTTTGCAGCTCTTCATAAAAGCTTCCAATCCTCCGCCAGATCATATTTTCAAAGTCCATACTCTTCTCCTGGCTTAATTTCAAGAAGCAATGATAATCCTCATTGAAATATCTACACCAGGAAGTTTCAGAACCTTTAGCTTTTTCTTTAAGCATTCCTTTCATTAGAAAATGATTAAGTTGATGCTTTGAAACAAGAAGATTGATATCAGACAAAAAGTTTTCATTGTGGCTGAATTTTATCGTCACTGCTATCTAAAAAGCCTAAAACACTTACAACCTTGCAAGGTATGATTTTTCTAAATCTCGACATAAGAAGAATTAATTACACGATTATTTTCTTTCTTCATATTGTTGAGACATTGGTATAAACATTCTTGTTTGAGTTTATCTTGCGAAACTTGGATTTTCCTTTCCATTTTTAAAATTTCTTCATTTTTATTTATTTATTTATTTTACTGATTTCTTTCTCATTTTAGCATAAGAATTATTTTTCCTTTGGTTTTAAATTTTGATTTTGGTGACTTTTCCATGATTTATATGGAACGTCTTCTTGTTACCTAACTATGGTTGGCATACACGGAGAAAAAATTGCTAATAGTCATCTATTAACTTTTTCTTAAATCTCTTAGTAAAGTTTGATTTTCTTATTATAAAGGTAGACATACTTAATGAAGAGATTATCAATTTAGAGAAGTTGAAAAAGTATCATAAAATCTGGAGAAATTTATTTTTCATCAAAATTGTAATCATTTTGAGATTTCAATATTTTATTAAGATCTTTCAAAGTTCTATTATCAGTCAAGAAAAGTTATTTTTAACCAAGTAAAGACACTTTACAGCAAAGCACCTTTTAACTCTAAAATTTTCATTCTTAACTCTTAAGGAGTCAATGATTCTCCCTGTCCCAAAGAGTCTTATTTTTCTAGAGTATAATCCAGAGATATATTTAAACTTAAAAGATAAGAGGTCTCATCATGAGCCTGCTTACCATGATCATAGGGGAAAAATAGGTTGACATTACCAACACTGCTAAACAAACCAGGGTAATGGCTTATGATTGCAAACAATTATAAAACAAGGGGTCTCATCACAAGCCAGCTTGTTCAGTCCAATTATAACCAGTGAATGACATTGTCAACTATCTGGCTACCAAACTAGGACAATGGCTTTTAAGATTCATAATAAAAAATAAAATAAAAATAAAAAAGAAACATATATAAATGGATTTATCTCTAGGTTAGTAATTCTTAAAGAGATGGGATTCTAAATCATTGGCGATTAAAAGGTAACCCTGTCGAGACTATAGATGTTTGCTGGCAGCAATGGCTCTACCTGTGACAAATGAGTATATTTTAAAAGCTAAGTTGTAAAGTGACCCCTGCTTTATCTCTACAACTAATTAAGGACTGATATAGAGTTTTGAAATATTTTAATTTATGAGGAATTTTAAGAAAAAATACAGTTAGATGATTCTTGCTTTTATTTAGACTAATGAACCTAGTCAAACATTTCAAACATAATTATCTCTTCTTTAATTATTTTTACTTGAATTTTGGGGGAAACCTCATTCATATTAAACAGAGATAACTGGTTCTTCTCCCATGTGTCGCCATTGTTGTGGTAAAAATATAACCTCCCATTATTGATGTCTTCACTTCAAATAATGGGGACCCTTTTTATAAAAAATTTGGTTAAACACCTTTTAGGATTTTTATTTTAGTTGATTATCCTACGCTTTTGTTAATTTTTCATTTTCTTTGGATTCTTGTTTCGATTCCTTTTTTAAAATCGATTTTTTATAAGCTTCCCATTGACGCTTGTTACGCCTCATTTGGTCAACTAGTTTGAAAATGGTACTCCTTTGAAGTCTCATTATTTATCTAGTCTGGGTTAAAAATTCTATTTTTATTCTTTTTATTTATTTTCGGAGTGGCTGTAGTTTAGATAATTTCATAACTAATTTCATTAAAATAAAACCAAAAATAAAAATTGATATCTAATATTAAATTTTTTATTAATTAAATTAATATGATTAATTTAATTAAAATAAAATTATATATATATATATATATATATATATATATATATAACAAAAAATTACATCGCATATCGCAACCATCGCAATTCTAATAACATGCACATCTTAAAAAACCTGATGACCTTCATTCCCCGTTATGAAATAGCTCTTCAAGCATTAAATTTTTTTATAAAAAATAAATAAAAAAATAAAAATAAAAATTTTATATTGCATATCGCAATATCGGATCCATCGCAATTTTTATAGCATGAACATTTGAAAAACCCCGATCCAAAGTTCTTGCGATATGCGATAAAGCCAAATACGATGTGTTAAAATATTTTAATACAAAGTTTTTCACCCCTTATGCCTCCCTCACTCACCCTCACATCACCCTCACCTCACACTCCACTCACCATATCCCTCCATAATCTCACATGGATGAATTAATGGGTTTGGATTGATTTCAATGGTTTGTTTTATGGGTTTTGGGTTTGGATTGATTCCAATGGTTTGTAAATTAATTTTTATATTTTTATATTATAATTACAATATTTATTATAATTTTAATATAATTTTAATTATAATATTAATTATATTTAAATTAACTTTTTCAAATCATTTGTATATTAATTTAATTTTGTAACTTAATTAATTTCTAAATTAGATGATAATTGATTAGAATTAATTGTATATATTAGTTAGTTAATAATTAATTTAGAATTAATTATTAGATAAATATAATTCTAATTTAGGATTAGATTTTTAATTAAAATTCTGATTTTTAACCCAGTAACAGAATTTCCAGATTTATGTCAGATTTGACTCATCAACTTTGGAAGCTCATAGAATGAGTTTTACTTGGCCAAATGAGGCCCAGGATGGCTCATTGGAAAGATAAAATCAAGGAGAACATTTTTGAGGAGGTTCCAATAATAGATTTGGTCATTAATTGGGTCAAAAATCATGCTGAAAATCAAGCTCCGAATTTCTAAAACAAAATCAATTTTCTGATTTATTTTCTGCATTTTCATTTGTCCAAGCCTCTTCTAATTGCAGATTCATTTGTTAATAATATCCTTGGCCAATTAAACCATCCCAGGCATCAATAGAGAGCTTATATTTTATTTTCAATTATTTATTTAAATTAAATTTGATTGGGTTTGTTTTAATGTCAGAAATGGTATTTTGATTTTATTCGTTGCATCTTAATTTATTTTGATTTCTTTTTGCAGGAAAACAGTAGAAAATATAAGGAGAGAAGATCTTAATCAATGAGAATGCTCCAGCAATTAAAGATTGGAATTCTGAGAAAATTAAATTGGATTGGGCAGATTTCTCTTCAACAAACTTTCCTCTCAAGAATTCCTTTGCAAATATTATAAATAGCAGATTGCAGAATGTAATAGGGGCTGCTCTCCTCTGCAATTCTGGAATTCTAAAAGCACTTTTGTAATAGGGATTTAGAGTTGTAGGTGGGAGGAGTGGAATCTCAGATCTGGGGATTATTGAGGTTTTTCTTTTACATCCTTAGTTATGTATAATGAACAGAGTTTGCACTATTGTAGCTCTGATTTTGAAAGCAGAAGCTTAGGCATTGTAAAGGACTATTAGAGACCGGAGCTGGAGAAATGGATTCAATAAATTGGTATTTCGAATACTATTATTTTAAATGCTGGTTTTATTTTATGATAACAAGAATGGTGTCAATTTACTTACATATTTGTGCACTTTTGTCGGTATGGGTAATTTTCTTCTATTTTATGTTGTTATTTATCTCTGCTCTTATGGGCTGAATTCTGATTTCTGGGTAACTTTTTACTCATAAATCTTTCTTTTAATATTGGATGAATAAATAGTGATATGTTGTGAACTTCTTCCGCATATTATTGTTTAATAATTCAAGTTACTGATTAAATGATCAATACCATTTTGTGAACTACTTCATGAGTGTTGTTGATTGATTATTTCAGTTAAAAGGTCTCAATAGGATGTGTTTTGCTATCTATAATGACAGTTAATTGAACTATTTCATTAACTTGATATTCATTATAAACAAGACATATTTCAACATTTCAATCCCCATCCTTTTAAATACACTCTTGATTTCCAGGTTGAATCTCTGTCTGCCTAATTGAGATAAGTTAAGACAGTTGTTTATTTTTCATCTTAGGTAATTTTGCATTTAGATTAAGTTACATTCTTAAGTCCTCTTCCCAAGGAAACCAAACTTTAATGGATAGAGTTGTTCAATCAACAGGATCACTTTCTTGCCTGATCAACAAGAAGGTTGATCTGATGCCTCTTTTCCATTGGTGAATGAAAGTCATATTTTAAAGCCATTGGAGATTGAGATAAGGTAACTGGACCTAGTTGAACCAGTCGGAACCACCATTCCAAACGGAAAAGGAGTTGCTTTAAGGTCTGGACTAGGTGGTCATCCGCCATGTTGTTGTAGTGATTTTCGAGGCTTCAACAATATCGCAAAGCTAACAAATTCTATAGTCCTAGGGCATAGTATTGGGAGTAGACCACCACCTGGTTTCACTTCAAAGCTCATGAGAATTAGTTCTAATCTAAGCATTGTTCATCTTTTTCTTCGAGTTGGTAAGAAAGAAAAAAAAACTGGTTCTCAAGCATGGATTGATCACCTCCTTATAATATCTTAGCTCCATTCTACCCTCCAGCTCCTTATCATCCCATAGATTATCCTTAAATTTGGAGGTGATAGTATCTTTGACACTATCCTTGCTTCCCAGGATGATCTCCTCATTTATCCCCCAATAGTTGAGCCAAGCTTGGGAATCCTTATGCCACCCACAATTAAGGTGAAAGTGGGGGTTTTGCATAAATTTAGAAGAAATTTTAGGAAGCCTATTGGATTCCATGTTGTAAATATTCTTCTTATACATTATATACTTAAACATAACACATCTTTCAATAGGGAAGAGGCCAAATTTGATCAAGAGGATAAGATAGAGGGTATTTCCCTCAATCTTGAGATGGTAGGCTATGAATTTCTTTTGAATAATCTCAATATTTCTCCACAACTCCCTGGATATACTGCAACCCCATACTTCATAACTATATAGGAAAACAAGGGTGATGAGGGTATGAAAGAGGAACCATTTTTTACTCCAAATACAAATATCGACAACCTTACAATTATTTTCAAGCTCATTATAAGCTTTCCAACCACCAATACTCTTTTTCTCAATGATATAATTCCAGTCGAGCTGATAAGGAATGTCAATACCAAAATATTTATAAGAAGAGACATGCTCCAAGTAATTGTTGTCATAGAAAATTTTTCCATTGGTGATATTTTTGGATTTAATTATCAAGATTTTAGTCTTGTCAGTGTTAACCGTTGTACCCATCTAGGAGAAAAAGTCATGAAGAGTCTTAAGTTGCTTTTCCAGTTCCTCATGACTTCTAGTAAGAAGAAAAATATCATCGGCATAGAGGAGGGGAGTAATGATAATACCAGCAAGTTTAGATCCCTTACACCCCACGATTTCAAAACACTCCTCTACCTTATCGATGTAAAGAAAAAAAATCATAGGGGAAAGGGGACACCCTTGCTTAATACTGATATTGCATTTAATATCTTAAGACCACCCTTTGTTGGTCTTAAGCTTGAAAACAACCTTCGCGTAGAGGTGAATCACAACAATCTTCAAATTAGGAGGATTCATTATCTCATGAAGTATTTTCGAAAGCTTATCCCGAGAAACAATCTCAAAGGATTTTATAAAGTCCACAAAGAAACAAAAGGGTTCAACTTTAATATTGCAACATTCCTCGGAAATGATCCTGACAGTGAATGGTCGATAGTCGAGTGGTATCTCCTAAAACCATTTTTCCCTTTAGCTCTTTAACCATCGATTTCAAGCCAATGGCCAATATTATTATCCAAAATGAGATCATAAAGCTTGGCTAAGATGTGGCTAATCATAATTTTCTTGTAGTTAGAGGGAATACTTTTGTCCCCATTTTTAAATATAGGCACAAAAGGCTTTGTGTCAAAGGCTTCAGGAACCCATCCTCTACAGCCAAATTGAGAAATTTGTGGAGATGATGAATGAGGATAGATATTCTAATATTTAAGACCTCAATTTGGTATCCTTCAATATGTTTAGCTTTCCCACTAGCGATCTTATTAATCCCAGAATCAACATCTTCAAGAGAAAATATATCTTCCTTAATATGAGTGCTAACGATGTTTTCCATGGTTTTCGGGGAGTCATACAACTTATTAATATAGATGTACCACTTTTCTAAGGGAACGAATGATTATGTTTAGAGTTAAAAACAAGCACATTCCACCAAAACTTTCTGGGCACAACTTTAGAAAGGTGAATAAGATTATCTTGTCTCTTACTAATATATGACCGTTTTTTCTCTTTAATGAGGGCTTTGTATAGACTGATATTTCAGATCTTTATAGTTTCATTAGGAGCATCTTGAATGGTTTTCCTAGCACTTTTACAGTCTTTTTCATACCAATGGTTGGAATTTCTATTAATATTCTTATATGACACCTCAGTAGAAAACTTGTTAATGGTAGTGGAAAGGGTAGTATTAAAATTGTGATAAGTTTGATCAATATTGTTATTATAAGTTAGGGAACTTAAATCCATGTTTACTCCTTTAAGAAAATGTCTATATTACTCTGATTGAAATGAGTGCCTCTTTGGATTTCACTGGCATTATGTATGTGGTTGTAATGCATAACAAGATGAAGGGTTAAAGAAAAGGGCATGTGGTCAGAGTGAGGCTCGAAATATTTAAGAATATCAAAGCTGGTAATACGGTTAAGGATATGGGTGTTAGAAATCACATAGTCCATAACACTACTTCCCAAACCATGTAAATAGGTCATCTAGATAGAGGCAGGCCACTTGCTAATAACATTACAAATAATCAAATCTTGGGAACTACAAATATTGAGGAGCTTCGGTGCCAAATAAGTTAACGGTTTTGTCTTCATAAATTCTCTTGAATCTAGTAGTTAAGTCATCATCTTCGTCAAGCCACAAGGATTCAAGGTTAGAGTGGTTACTTAAAATAAGTTGGTAGCAGTTCTAGCATTGAAGTCCTCAAGTAAAAGGATATTACCTTCATTCCTCAAGTTGTGAATTCCTTTCTCTAAGGTAGTGAAAGGATAATTATTATCTAAGTTATTTTTCTTATAGGAGGTAGAGTTTATAGGAGCAAAATAAGAGATTGCAAGAAAAATCCTATTGGAGCAAGAATCAAAGAACATGATCCAAATGTATTGATTGAAGGGGTTGATAGTATGAAGCTCGATATATATATATATATATATATATATATATATATATATATATATATGAAATACTAAAAAGGTTAAGGAAACTAATTGATAGAAGTAGAAAAATCGAAAAAATAGAGGAAAATAATAGAAAAAAAGAAAAAGAAAGAACGAATACAATTGACCAAAATAATAAAGTATTATATTATATATTAAATTTTAAGGAAAAGAAAGAGACAAAAATTATAATTTTGTTGTTACATTAGTATAAATAATTATATAATATTATTATATACGCTATTAAATTCTAAAAAGAAAATTAGTAAATTGATTAAAAGTCAAAAGAAAAATAATAAAGTTAATATAGAAATAAATCAAATTAAAAAATAATTAAAGTTATACTAAAATATAATGTGATCAAAGGAAAATAAAAATAGGTAATAATAATAACAATAGTAATAATAATATATTATATATAGCAATCATTATGAAAGTTGCAAGGAAAATAAGGTCAATAAGGGAATATTACCAAACAAATAAATATAAGGAAAATATATAGGCATACACATAAATTAATTAATTAAGGGAAAAAACCTAAATTATGAGTAGGGGAGGGCACAAATCCAACTCTTACTCAATTTCTATCTATTTTGGTTGTTGATATCTATTACCCATTTCTCAATTTCAATGACCTCTCTCACTTCTTATGGTGGAAATGATTAATCCTGGCGATGACCATGATAAAAAATTGAATTGAATAGAAAGGCATCTTGCAGGTGAGTACTGCACTTGAAGACTGCACACAAATGGAGAGTACACTCTATATTCATTATTCAAATTATACAACTATAAATACATAAAAAAGGAATAGGAAGTTGTAAACAAACTCGTATAACCTAGGAACTAATCCTAACATAAGGAGCTACATTACAACAATGTAACCATTTCACCATTAATACAAAATAATATTAATTATTTTCAACTCTCCCCCTTAATGGAGAAAGTATTTTCTTGAATTCCTAACCTCCCTCTAAACAATTCAAACTTTGCTTTCTCAAGAGGCTTAGTAAAAATTTCTGCCATATTGTCACAATTTTTACAATATTCAACAAATATTTCTTTCGACTAGACATTTTCTCGAACAAAGTGAAACTGACTATCGATGTGTTTCGTGTTCTCGTGAAACACTGGATTATTTGCTAGCTTAATGGAACTCTAGTTGTCACATTTGATGATAGCTAATTTTTTCTACTCTTCTCCTGCATTATGGAGAAGCCTTCTCAACCAGATAGCTTCACATGTAGCTACACACAATGCTTGGTACTCAGCTTCAGCTGAAGATAAATCCACAATACTCTTATTTTTGTTGCTCCATGTTATGACCCCAGATCCAACACTAAATTCATAACCTGTGATGGACCTTCGGTCATCCAGGTTACCTTCCCAATCCGAGTCTGAAAAACATGCTAAAATAACATCAGATGTGTCAGTCTATAAAATGCCATAATCACTAGTACCACGAAAATACCTCAACACACTTTTTTCTGCCACCCAATGAATTTCAAGAGGTTTAGACATAAACTGGCTCATCACACTAATAGAGTATTGTAAGTCTGGTCTAATTGTAGTTAGATATATCATACTACCAACTAGTTTTCTATAAAAATTGGCATCCATCTCCTTAGATTCATCGTCACTGCACAACTTCAGATTCTACTACAAAGGTGTTGATGATGTCTTACAATGCTACATCTTGAAATTTTTTAGTAGACCTCTGACATACTTCCCTTGAGTAGAAATTTTTTTCCAGAGTCTCTCCATACTTCCAAACCCAAGAAATAATGTATAATTATGAGATATTTCATTTCAAAAACTTATGACATTTCCAATTTGATTTCTTTGATAAAAGCATCTACATTACCTGTTATAATCATGTCATCCATATACAAAGAAATAAAAATATTTTTCCTTTGTTTATTATGCGTGATATATAGATTTGGATCACTCATGCTCCTATGAAAACCATGTTGGAAGAAGAATGAATCAATCTTCTCGTACCAAGACCTAGGTGCTTGTTTTAAACCATACAGTGCCTTTTTCAACCTACACACTAGATGTTCCTGCCCTTCTTTAACAAACCCTTTAGGTTGGACTAAATAAATCTCTTCCTTTAAATCACCATTCAGTAATGAAAACTTAATATCTAACTGGTGTACCTTCCACTGATATTTATTAGCTAAAGAAATTAACATTCTAATGGTATTCAGTTTGGCTACAGGAGCAAAGGTTTCTTCAAAGTCTATTCCCTCTTGCTGTGAATAACCTTTTGCAACTATTCTAGATTTAAACTTATCTATACTCCCATCTGCATTAACTTTAGGTTTGTAAAGCCACTTACAACCTATGGGTGTTTTTCCTTCAGGTAGTTCAACTAGTTCCCAAGTATGGTTTCTAATAATTGATTCAAATTCTTCATTCATTGTAGCCCTCCATTCATGATATTGACTTGCTTATTTATAGTTTGTGGGATCTATAACATTTAAAATGTTTGACATTAAAGCATAGTCTTTCAATCTAGCTCGTAATTGAGTCTTCCTACCTGATCTTCTCGCTAGAGGACTCACCTCAAATATGTTTGCTTCAGGCCTGTGCGGGCTTGCCTTGTTGACTACATCACCTTTTTCTTCCTCTTTTTGCTGTTGCTACTAATTATCCTCAATTATTTCTTCCATCAATAATGGAATGTGCCATTCTCCATGACTGTCTTCCTATCCTTCCTCAACCTACTCATGAAATATGACATCTCAAATTGCAAATATTTTATGAGTCATGGGATTAAACAACTTGTAAATTTTATACTCAATGCAATATCCTACAAAGATGCATTTTGTTGTCGACAGATATTGTCTCTCCTAGAGACAGTCTAGAGTTGCCATAGACCAGTGCCTAGGACATCTTATCATAACAAGAAGCACATAATATAACTTGGGTGTCAATCCAAAAGGCTCTCCTGCTATCTCTTGTAAAACAAGGAAATTGATTTAAATGGGACCAGACCTCACAGAAATTTCCATAGGGGAAGTAATATTGCAGAGACAAGATGCAAAGCTCTAATATAAAAGCACAAAACAGTTAAGAGATAATTTACTGTAAAGAGGGTCGATTCAAATAATATGCCACAGAAATCAGATATCAGAAAGTGTATGCGGTGAAAGAAATATTAAGTAGATACTAGTTAACCTTGGTCTGATACCCAGATACACAACAGAACCATATATGGGCTTATCAATCTAAGAATCCATACATGACAATGGATTTTTAAAAGCACCCTCCCAAAGCAACTAATATAGTAGAAATATGGATGAAATGAACATGAAACAGTATATCATGCCTGAGCCATATTTAAAGCACTTGACTGATCCAAGTATGGGTATCAGCTAGGATAAATCCTTACCTAAAATCAGTGAGGCACTCGCATTCCAGTACATGATACAAGAAGATGGATAAAATGAAATGTTGTATTAAACACATAAAATGAAGTTACATACCGTGGGATACCAAAGACTAGAATCCTCTAATACAGATAGAACTCCTCCTCACTGAGACCCTATGGGCTCTAAGCCTTCATACAAAAGTTTATACAAGATGTATACAAAAATTGCCTTTCACTGCACACTTTTCTGATAAAAATATGGAACCCTTTACAATGTCTTTCTTCCTGGTTTTTATAGAGGAAGAAGGAGAAAAAATCATAAAATAAGTAGGTGAAAACAATTAATTGTTTCATTGAAACAAAATGGCGGAAAATTTTCACGCCCACACTGCTGAATGACCATGCTGAGCTGTGTGTACTCTGCTGCCAGCATAAATAAATGCACTGGGTAGAAAATCCCTTCAGGAACACAGTATAGAGAGAAATTCTCATGAACTTTCTGTCCTTTCCTGAAGAAAATTTGGCTGCAATAAACCTTGAGGGCATTGTTTTCTATGAAAAGATATTTCTAGTGATCTGCAGGGTCTTTGATCTGGTACTTTTCCTCCAAAAGGGTATGTAATAGCCCCAAAGTCCTTAAATGCATTTCTTTAATCCCCTGCTCTTCACTGATATTCTCTATCTGCGCCATTAATTCTTCATCTGTTCAACCTGTGCATTTGAATGACCCTGGAGGGTTTAATAGATTTAAATCCTTGTTTTCTTTAATGATGGTCATATCATAGCAGCTCCCGGATCTTTTTTCATAAATTTTTCTCCTATATCATGGTCCTGTCATGCGTTCTCAGCTTCTGTAATGGTGGCCGCAAGTTATGATAGCTCTTCAGCACCATACACCTGCAAAACCCACAAACACATTAAAGGAAACCAAACACGGGGGGTGGTGAATGCGGTGATGATCGTGGAGATGGTGATGCAGACTAGGCGAAGTGGTGAGATGATGCAGGGTGGCGGAAAATGCATATTAATGGTGGAGAAATACTTTGGGTGAAGGTTGGAAGGATACGTGAAAATTAACGAAGGCAATGGACTTTGACCTCTTAACAGGAATGTAGATGAGAGACTGACGCATCTACGATGGGAGCACATGGACAGATGACGTGGAGCCACAGGGTCGATGGCGTGGCGAGGTTTAAATACAGACTGTTCGATCTTTGGGGGAAATCGATGGTGAAAACGCATCGAAAAACAATGAGACGGTGGGCCAGGGACACTATAGACTTACATTAACACCTGCGCAACTACTCCAAGCGACCGCCGTTGGATGGAGGCTTATAGATCTGACGGCTCACGTTGATTTCGCTGTGCGACTATGACCGAATGATAACGCGCGAAATGGAGCGGTTTTAGAACAGTGGCCTGGGACGCGTGGCAAGCAACGTATGGAATCGTTGCGATTTGCGAAAAACCGCCAGCCCTTCAAAAGTGGTGTGGGGAAAACAACTTGTTTAAATGGTGGTTTTTAGGGCGCGGGGACCACAAGGCGGGAGAGATGCAAACCGTCAGATCTACGAGTGATCGTATGGTTGAGAACATGCCCGATAGTTGTATACGGCAAGCGCCTTTGGATTTGGCGTTTGGTCTCAGGGCCAGGTCGTGTGGGAGGAATAGGTGCTGGGGCTAAGACTGAAGGGGTTGGGCCCGATATATTTTAAAGTGCAGATTTTAGCCTTTTTCCAATGTATTTCATGGGTAGGAATGGTAGCGATAGGCAGGATATGGAGGTCTTAGGCCACGATAGAGGTTTTAAACAGATTCCTACGGGACAGCAGGCCAAAAACTTGAATGGAGGGGCTAATATAGTCAACATCGGCTCCATCTATGGATGGCGCGTTCATACTTGGACATGTTGAGAACCTGCAAACCTCCTGATCATAAGCTTATGTAAACCCTGTGGACTCTACTCTCAAAAAAAATTTCCTTTCATGATTCATTATGACACTCGCACCATTCAGACAGCAATAAAACAAAAAACTAATATACAATATGATACAATCGGGCCACCTTTTGCCCGAATCAGAATTGGAAGTAGGGCTTGAGAAATTGGTCGTTTACAAGGGCATCCAACAGGTCACCCTGTAAATTCTCCAATGTGAACGTATTATTGCCTCCCTGTTCCACAATTTTAAATGGGCCAAACCACAATGGATCGAACTTGCCATGTTTTCCTTTTTCAGCCCTCCGGACATCCCATCTGAGAACTAGATCTCCAATCTGCAATTTTCTATCTTTTGCATGTTGATCAAATATGTGTTTCATTTTCTCTTGATACTCCGTTAATATCTGATTCACTTGGCCCCGTGTTTCCTCCAGTTCTACCAGTTGATTGATTCTCCTGACCATATCATCAGGTTCCTCCTGACTTTATTGCATGAAACGTGCCACTGGTAAAGCCAGATGTACAGGAAACACAGCTGCTCATCCATATACCAACTCATATGGAGATTTCCCAGTTGCTCTCTTACTGGTGATTCTATTAGCCCATAGAGAAAATTTCAATTGGGAATCCCAATTTTTCTGATTCTCATTTATAGTTTTCTTCAAAGCCCTCACTAGAGTTTCATTAGAAGATTCTGCCAAGCCATTCCCTTATGGATAGTAGGCTGTAGAATGATTCAATGTGATATTATACTGTTGGCAGAAATTCACAAATTTTGCAGATTTGAAAGCATGTGCGTTATCAGTCACTATTCTAGCAGGGCAGCCAAACCTGGATATGATGTTTTCTTCCATGAATTTTGTGATGAAAGTGTCAGTAGCGTTCCTTGCAGGTATGGCTTCCACCCATTTTGTAAAGTAATCTGTGGCTGTTAATATCCATTTATGTTGTCCACTTGATGAGGGATGTATTTCTCCAATAAAATCTATTCCCCATTGTTGAGATGGATCATTTACATGAACTGGAATCAGGGGCAGAGCTGCCAACTTCTGTCTCTCAGCAAATTTCTGACACTTATCACATGCTCTGACCCAAGTAAAAACATCTCCAAATAATTTTGGCCTGTAGAAACCAGCCTTTAGTATTTTATGAGCTGTGGCTCTCCAGCTGTAATGGCCTCCACAAATTCCTCCATTAAATTCCATCATTATATTTTCCACTTCATTTTCTGTGAGGCATAATAGTAGTATGCCTGAAGGATCTCTCCAATATAATAGGCCATTGGCAACTATATACTTTTGTGATTTTAGCCTCAATGTTCTGTATTTTGATTTATCACAGCTGGGTGGACAGCTGAGTGTTAAAATATATTCTACTATTCCTTTATACCATGGGCTTTTGAGATACTTTGTATGTGCTTTCTGAGTAGCCATTTCCAGACCTTGCTACTCTTTCTCTTTCTCAGACTCTCCATTTGCTATCATAGACAAATTTATGCCCAGAGCCTGGTAGTTTGACTCTGACAAGATCCTTGCTAGCCCCTGTCCTTTTATCAGCTTAGTAGGACGGATGTCCGGATCATACTCCTATATTTTTGCAATCCACCTCCCTCTTTTTCCTTCACTATCTCCCTGAATTAGAATGTATTTAACAGCTGCAGTGGGGACAAATGCAGTAATGTGGGACTGCAAAATGTACATGCGAAATGCTTTGAGGGATTTTACTAGGGCATATGCCTGCTTCTCTAATATGTTATATTTCAATTCTGCATCATGAAGCACCTGACTGAAGAAGGAAATTGGTTGCTCATATCCTTCTTCATTTTTCTGTAACAGAACTCCAGCTACTATATGAGGTGATGCAAAAGAAAAGATCATAAATGGCTTTGCATAATCTGGTCCAGCGAGCATAGGAGCTTCAGCAAATGTAGCTTTAATTCTAGCAAAGGCCTCCCGTGATTCTTGTGACCATTTCACCTCATTATTCTTCTTTAGCATATATGTTATATGCCTAACTATCTCAGCATAGTTAGGAATAAACCTTCTCAGAAAATTTATGTGACCTAAAAACACCTGCACCTCTTTCTTATTTCTGGGGAGAGAAATACTATTTATAACCTCCACTCTTTTAGGGTCTATTCTTACTCCATCCTTAGTCACACTGTGCCCTAAGAGCTTGCCTTCCTCTAATGCAAATAAATACTTTTGTGGATTGAGAGAAAGGCCATACCTTCTGCATTTTTCAAAAGTTCTTTGTAAGTGCTCAATGTGTTCATCGTTACCTTTTGAAAACACTGTTATATCATCAAGGTATACCACTAGAAATTTATCTTGCTCCCCGACAAAGGCTATGTCCATGGCCCTTTGGAAAGTGGCTCCTGCGTTAATCAATCCAAAAGGCATCCTGGCATACATGAATGTTCCCCATGGTGTAGTGAATGTAGTTTTATTTTGATCCTCTGAAAGTACAGCCACCTGATTATAACCAGAAAAGCCATCCATCATTGACATTCTAGAGGCCCCCACCACTTTCTGCAGGATGTATTTCATCTTGGGGAGTGGATAATTATCTTTTAAAGATGCTCTATTTAAATTCCTGAAATCCACACACAGCCTTATTTCTCCATTCTTCTTTCGAACAGGGACCAGATTTTCCACCCATTCTGAGTACCTCAGTGGCACAATTATTTTGGCCTTTAATAACTTCTTAATTTCCTTCTCAATGGAAGGAAGCAGTAGAGGGTTTATCTATCTAAGCTTCTGCTTATAAGGTCTTGCATCTTCCCTCAAAGGAATTTTGTGCTGCATTATACTAACATCAAAAGTTTTAAGGTCCTGATAGGACCATGCAAACACATCTCTGTAAGACTTAAATAATTTCAGATACCTCTCCTTATATTCTTCTAGGACCTTCTTGGATAATTTGACAATTTTTGGGTCAACATCAGTACCCAGATTTAGATCTTCTACCTGATTTTCTTCTACTATTTTGCTAGGCTGTAATGGGATATCATTCTTGTCGAATAATCTTTCTAGAGGCACCATCCCTCTAGGGATAAAATTTCCTTTCAGTTGCAACACTTTTCTTCTTGCCATTTTCTCTTCCCACTTATTTTCTGAAATATCTTTAGCCTCATCTTCTTTACAATCATCAATCTCCATATTGGAGAATTCCCCCACTGTTTCCAGGAATCTCTTCATTTTTTCCTCATCTTCAAATACCTGCCAGCGCTTAACATTATCTGGGATAGATGGCCTATAACGTACCTCAAATTCATACCTCAAGAGAGGGTTTTGAGGAGGACGAAATGTGCTAGCAGCTACAGCAAGAGAATCTGCCATTCTATTCTACTCCCAGGGCATGAACTGAATATTAAATGCTGAAAATAAGTTCTCCACCATGTCCCACACTTCATTTCAATATGCTCTCAGCCGAGGATGTTTGGCTTGACATTGATTCCTGATTTGTCTAACCACCAGCTCAGAATCTCCCAGAGCTTTTAATCTTTGTATACCCATACTCCTGGCTGTCTGCAATCCTAGCAACAGTGCTTCATATTCAGCTACATTATTAGTAGCCTCATATTCCAATTTGAAAGACAGTGGGATCCACTTTCCTATAGGAGAAATTAATAACACTCCAACCCCATTACCTTCTCTCAAAATTTCTCCATCAAAATGTAGAGTTCATACTCCTGCTTCATGGTCTTCTAAAGGCTGCTCAGTTTTGATTTGACAGAAGAAAGGTTCATGAACAAAAATTTTATCTTCTTCTAACATCCAACATGAGAAATCTCCTTCCTTGCTGTAGACTGGTGAATTCTCTGAGCTATCAGCCTTAGTCACCATCTTGACAAATTTGGATTCTCTGTACAACCTCCTTTCCTGGCCACCAAAAACAGGGATAGTGGCATAGGTTAAATCCATCTTGAGTGACCCACCGATTTTTGTTCCCCGGGACCTTGACAACAGCATGCCAAAGCGAGCTGGGATGTCGACCACCACAATGTCCATTACTACACTTTTTGCTGGAATTTGGGCCAGATTGACCACTAAATCTTTAATCATCCCTAAGCATTTAACTCTTTTGGAATCAAATGAATATAGATCTTTATATGGATGTGTGATTTGCAAACCTAGTTGCTCCATGATTGAAAAAGGCATAAGATTGTGGGAAGCTCCAGAATCTAACATACAATTGTGTAATAGCAGGTCATGAATCACTAGAGACACATAAAAAGGAGGAGTAGAGGGGTCTATCTCCTCGACATGTGGGCCAAAAACTACCATGGGTATTTCTTCTTGAAGATTAAGACTATCTAGGATTATTGGTGCTTCAGGAGGGAACAATAAAGAAGTGACTTGAGATTGATATGCAGGTTGTTTCAGCAGTTCAGTCAAAGGGACTGGGATTTTGACTTTCTCAAGTTCTTTTTGCAAATTGAAAGTAGGAGGGGACTTTTCTATTATAACTTCTTTTGACTCTTTATTTTCAACTGAAGGTTTAACTTCTTTTGATACAGACTCAGCAATAGGAGGAGTGACTACTTTTGAGGAAGAAGGAGTTTGATCATTAGACTGCAAAGTTTTTTTAGAGGACTCTTACCTTTATCTGTAACTTTCTTCATTGTTGACTCCTTTTCAGCGGATTCTTCCTTTTGAAGTGGCTCCTCTTCTTGATCTTGAGTGCGAGTCCTCTTTCTGGAAGATCTGAGGTCATATCTCCTATTGAAATGTGCTTGAATTAAATAATTAAACTATTTGCAATAGTGATCAATTTCTGCATCTTCTGTGTCTCTGATCTCTTCTTCTTCTTCTTGCAATGGGGCATTCTATTCTCATTTTGTTTGAGAAAACGAATTTGCATGTTCTCGGTTCATAAGCGACATCTTGAGAGAATCATCTGGGCCTTCCAATTATAATGGGTGTAGCATGGTCTTTGTTGTTCCTTAGTTTCCTTCAGCAATATGCAGGGTGACTTTCTATCACGAAGTTGTAACCCTTTGTTTTGAGCGTTCTGAAGTTCTTGGAAAACAGGTTCTTGGTCTCCAATTCCGGCTTAAACCGGGTTTAATGAAAGGTTCTTAATCATTTTCTCATTTCTTCGATTTTGTCTGGAATCACTTATCTGGTTGAAGCTAGATACCTCCTTTTCCCCATATTACATCCTATTCGACCTTTCCTTTTAAATTCCGATTTAAAGAACTGAAATTAATACCAACTAAAACATAAGTGAACGCATCATCTAGGTAGCGAGTTTCTTTCTCTAGGGAGAAAACCAAACTACAAGTCAAAAACTACTATAGAAAACAGCACAAGCATTCGGTGAGAACCATATGTGAAGCTTGGAGCTATTGTTAAATGCTGATAAACTAAAACCCCACTTGTTCTGTTTCTTCTTGGTGTATTGAACTACGATGAAAATAACATGCAATCTTTCTTCTCTCCCCCATTTTGAAAAGAAATCTCATTTCATCCCAAAATGGTTATAGGCTTGGTTCCCAGTGTTTGAACGTTTTACACAGCTTCAAAATCTGATTGGCACAAATAGTCTTGAACTACATCCAAATATTCCATTAAATTCTCTGCTAAAGAAGCAGAGAAAGTCTCAAGATGTTTAGGCATCAATTTCATTTTCCCGATTGAATACGGCAATATCTTCAAATAATATTGCGCATGTCATTTAATAACGAGGGTAATGCCCGGGGGGGCATATTTATTCAAAAAAAAGGCTGGAACATTAGCCATTGGAGGTGAGTTTGTACGACAATAAATTATTATTACAAAATGGAGGGAAGAAGCGAGCGGGAGTGGAGTATGGATAACAATAGAATATCTTTTAACGAGGGCGGGGTGTAGATAAGAATGGTTACGGTTATGTGGCTATACACGCGACATATCGCCTCCTCGGCCTCGGGAAGTGGTGGGTGTCTTTTAATTACGCTGCCACGGGTGGAGCAGAGCTGGTGGTAATTCAGAGTTTTCTTCAGTGAGAGTGAGTTTGCCTGCTTAACGAACTTCTTGAGAAAGAAGAAGGTGGATATTCTTGTAGAATATTCAGGGATTTAGTAGAACCATTCTATAGAACTCTTTATGAATAATCTTGGAGTGGAACCACAGAAGGTATCTTCAGGCAGAGATATGTACGACCTCAAGTAACAGCTTGGGGAACGGACTACAAACAGACATCAAATAAACAACAATGTGGAGTCGCCAAGGTGAGGGAATATCGCTCTTCAACTCTCTGGGCCACTCACTGATTAGAAGTGAATAAGAATTGTCGGGGAGCCCAGGGATAATGATTTTCTTCGTTCCGGAAGCGAGAAAGATGTTGTCGTGGAATGTTGTCTCTCCTAAGGCAGTCTACAGAAGTTATGAGACTAGTACCTGGGACATCTTAGCATAGCAAAGGAGCATATAATAAACTTGAAATTGTCAATCCAAAAGGCTCTGCTATCTCTTGTAACAAAAATTGATTTAAATGGCACACGGAGCACGAGCGCACGGGGAAAGTAGTAGCTGGAGAGCAGTCTGGCTCGCCTGCAAGCATCGGGAGGCAGGTTTAAAGACAGTTTACGTAAAGAGGTGATTCAAATAATGCTACAAAAAATCAAATGTCAGAAGGTGTGTACGGTGATGAAATGTTAAGGAATGCTAGTTAACATAGGTTTGATACCGGAATACTGTGAGAACCACTGTGAAACTTATCAATCTGGGGTTCATACATGACAATGGCGTTTTTAAACATGTCCCAAGCAACAGTGTAGCGAAATACGGATAGAGATGAATAACAAACAATGTCATGCCGCAAACACCATATTTAAAAAACAAAACTAAGGAAAATACATTAGGCTCAACTGGGATGAATCATGTTACAAATTAGCGGAGCTATCGCATTCCCAAAAACATGGTACGAAAGAAAGGTAGATGAGAGCCAAAATACTATATTAAACACATTAGAGAAAGTTCACTCTTGTTACGATTGAGAATCCTCTTAATAAATATAACTCCTCCTCTGCTTTGAGACCCTACGAACAAGGAGAACTATAAATAAAGTTTTAAGAAATGTATACAAAGCCTTTCATTTTCAGTTTCTTGGTAAAATTTAGACATGATATCTTTCTGTTATCCTTTTATAGAAAGGAGAAAGAAAGCTAATAAAAATGAGTGAAAAGAAACAATTAATTGTTTCATTAAAACAAAAGATAGTGAAAAATACATATTAAACTGTTTGACAGCGCAAGAAAACATGTAAATGCTACTGAACATCACATGAAATAAATGTTAGTTATTAAATTTCCTCACGGGATAGAACATGAAAATAAAATATAACAACATGTATTTTATTACTGAAAGAAAATATGTGGAAATTAAATGGAGGATATACGGTTTTATGCGCCGTAGCACACCTTAAAGTCTTTGGATTGTTGTTTAAAATCTTACCGGCACCGGACGGATTTCTGTTCTGCGGTGATGCTCTTTGCGGCATCGCAGTCTTTATACGCGAAAAAGCGCTGGTGCTCGCAGAGTTTAGTGAAAACGCTTCACGGAAACATTAATGAAAAGCTATGTCACAATAACTACCGGAGCTTTTATTGTGATTCTATACGGTGATTGATCTCTGCGTCTGGTGCGAAATGAAGCGGTGATTAATGGTGGCTACGCCGCTTTGCGGCTCCTGCTTTATTAAGGCAAATACCCTGGGGGAGAAAACGGCGAAAGCGATTTAACGCGTTAACGCAGCATTGTGGTAGCGGTCATGTTGAGATATGCTTAAATACAGTGGGGCGAGGGTAAGCAATGACGAAACACGAATAAAGTTTCCGTGTAAAGAAGAAACGCTGGTCTGCAACATATGGATGAAATATGTAAAGGTGGAGAAATGACAGCATGGAATGATAGCCAGGATGAAAACCCGAAAGCGAAGGGTATCGGTGGACTGGGGTCGCCGGTCTGACAGATCAGCAACTATAAAATACATTGAAGCGGTAAGCGGTCCCAGAATACATATCTGGAATTTCTTATCCGCATCTTCCTGGTAGCAATGACTATGGATAATGCCTACTGAAATGGTATCCGTTGACAGCAGTTTGTTGCGTCTTAATCCGGTTGATAATGCGGCGATAGTGACCAGTATTCAAGCAGGTGACCTGGGACATGTGGCATCTACTTTGAATGGAATGTTGGGATTTAGACATCGCCTGCTAACGAAAAGGCTGTCACGATGAAAGCAGGCAGTTTTGGTAAACGGTATGTGAGGACCTATGACAAAGGCATGCAGGTCGTTAATTCATACCCAATCGGATGGCAAGGTATGTGTCTTCTCCTTTTCTTCACCTTTCGATACGGCATGGTCTGTCCAAAATGCGTGTGGGGAATAAATAAAGAGGTGGTGAAGAGCCTGAGCAAATATGTTTTAAGTACAGTTTAGCCTTTGTCAATATGTCGTGGTGAAGACCAATGAAGAAAGCCAGTGGGTGAATACAAAGGTCTTGAAAACACCATGATTTAAACAGATTTAAGCAGAGACAGCGAATGAAAACTTGAATGGAGAAACTAATGGTCAACATAGAAGGTCATGGCATCATATGTTGATGATGATAAGGTCATTAGTTTAGCTATTATCCAGAAAAATTATCGGTAGGGTTCTTACTTTTGGTAAGAACAAGTCTGATAACACTTAGTTTGTTGTAATATTTATGTAAATGTAATCATGAATGACGAGTGACTTGTAAATCAAGTAAATTAAAATTCGCTACTGCTTTAAGCGATAAAATTTGTGTAACCTTACCCTTTAAAGGTGATTAAGCATCAACAGGATATCTAACGCGATTAGTAAATTTTACATTGGTGTGATATTATATATACCAAAACAGATAAAGGTGTGGTTTTTAAGTTGGAAGTATTATTATTTAATATATATATATATATATATATATATATATATATTTGTGGATCCTCTTTTTTTTAATAAAAAAAAAAGAAAACATAACACCATTGAATATTTCATCTAAGCAGGAACCATTGCGAAAGCTACCCCACCTCACCCAGGTGTTTGGGGCTCACCTATTACCCGCACCACACCAATGTTTCTTATGTTTTTGTTTGGGTTTCAAAGTAGAGATCACTTCAGCAATGCATGGCTTCATGGTCACTCAATGAATGATCAAGCTCTTTGTAGGGTTGGTAAGACTGCTCCTTCTCAAAAATTTTCCAATTAGGGTTTCTGGTCCCCTTCTTAAAAACGCCAGAGCTTAATTTCACACTTGCAGGCTTTATTTTATGTAAGAAGTTGAAGAAATTTCAAGGTAGCTTTAGGACTGGTGCACCAAATAATGCATATGCTAATTTAAGACTAATTTGAATGAAATTTATCTACTAATACAACGTGTAGGGCCCCTTACCTAGGCCTCAAGGCTATAATGAATCTATATTAGATATTACAACGAAAATTTTGAGAAATGACGAGTTTCCATTATGTGTTTGATAGTCTATCATTTCTTTTTTTTTTACATATATAAATTTTTGTTTGTTTGTTGTTGAAAAATATCGATGTCAACGAAATATCAGCGATGGTCTAGAAAACATCTTTCAAACAATATAAACAAATAACAAAAACAAAAAACTATAAAAAAGTACATAATATATTCATTTTTTCATATTTTGAGTAATATGCCAATAGCAACATGGAAAATAAACACATTTGGCACATAAATATGAATAAATCAATGCTATGTGATTATGATGGATATGTAAATAAAATTATAGATCAAAGGCGATGCAAATCTGTTGATCCCCGACAAATTGTCCAATCGAGGAAACTCAAATGTGGAGAACGATACAAAATAACATCACATATATAAAGTATCTCATGTCCTCTAAGTTATATGTAGCAAAACAAATAAAACTAAGCGACTATCTGTCTGAAAATCAATGCCTCTCCCCTTTTTACGGGAAAACATGATGAGAGGATGTTTGTCGAACTCTACCCGTAGGTGGAAGGCAGGACCACAGACCTAATGTGGAAATGACGGTTGTTTGGGTATGGAGGTGTACTCTCCTATATCTGCCCGCAAATGGTGTTGACGTTGATGCTCCCACGGTCTCACTCCTATACTCCTCCTCACTCTGCCTCGTGCTACTCCTCCCCGGGTCCTCCCTCCTCTCTCTTCGCTATCTAATGGTTTCCTCGCGGCTCTATCGTTGCAGAAATTTGGTAGGGCGTGAGGTTTAATTCAATTCTCTTGTGATAATGTTACTTGTATGGTATACTGGTTGTATGCTTCTTACTTAGATCTTATATTTGTTAACTTATTGTGTCGTTTCATCAAGTCAGTGCTCCAAAACACAAGAGACACGAAAAGTGAGGCTCACTTTCGAAGCCGCCAAACTGACTGTCTCCCTCTTGGAGGGGAAAACCCGAAAGTAATTGTTACTCAGATCTGCAGTTGACAAGTGCCATAACATGAGCCCTAGAGCACTAAGTATGCCTCGAAGACCTTGTCTCTGTCTCCGTGTCCTTTGAGATTTGTCATGTCCTGCACTGCTGTTGCCGCATTACTAGGAGACTGGGGTCCCCTATCTCCTGCTTTTAGCCTTCTTTTGAGTCTCAGCTTCGGCCTCTTCAGCGTAACGCTCCCAAGTCTGAGATCCTTTGTTGTACTATTCGTCCTTCTGCGCAATAGCACCTTTGCCTTCTGCAGTAACGTAGTCACCGACCATCCTCGGTCCTCTTGAGTGGATTGCATCCTTCTGCGCATTTCATTAACGGGGATAGAGGCTTCCTTGTTTTATTATTGGACTGATTCAAGATTCTCTTCATGTAGAGACCTATCCCAGAAAGCAGAGATATGTCTACAGGCTAGCGTGCTATACTATCGTCCGAAAATCACGAAGTATTCCACTGAAAAACTCGGAGAGGATTAAGAAGATTTTAGTGTTTGTGGTGGTGGGGTTCCTGCATGTACGTGGTTGCTTACATCAAGAACCATTCGAGGCATGACCTATAAATAGATGTCTCTGCTGGTAGGCATGCGTGCATTCGTCGTGGTCGGCTCAAACTAGGAGAATGTACATCATCTTTTACGCTGATTTTATGAGCATGTTGACAAGGCTGCAAAGGCATGCTGCTTGGTGATCTATTCTACTGCATGTGTAGGATTTCTTCATATACATGACTCTAAGTTATACATTTATGTCAAGATGACAAAACCCCTAAAAGTACATCGAAGAAGTTTTGACCTATAATAGAAACTACTTTGCTCATGTAACCTCATAGGTGAAACTTTCTACAAAATACATATTATCTTTGTCTCATGCACATGGCTACATAATGCTGGTCATCGTGAAGAGCGATCGTAGTGCACTTTCTAACACTAACCATGTGAGTGACTCACCTCTGGAGATGGGCTCCTGAGAACTCCACTCCCGAGACGATTGCATTAATACTGTCTAAGGAAATGGCAGGATCCATTGTGCTTCTATTTTGCTTCACTTAAAGAAAGTCTAGGATATTGTAATGCTTTGCACTAAATCATTGAGGCACGTGAAAATCCAGCTCAGCAAGAAGTGCCAACACTAATGAGGTCTTCTCCATGACACTTGAGGTCATAAATTAAAGTACAATAAATCGTAATTTAACTCAAAGTACTGAAGGCTCGTGCTCAAAGTTATTTGTGCTCACACCACGAAGAGAAACTACATGTTTGACTCGGGATTCTTATGGCTTCAATTTACTGCAAATGGTTCCCCTACACCACCAAAAACACTTCGCCACCACCATCTACAACAAAATAAAGAGCTAAAATGTCAAAAAACTTAGAAACATAATTAAAACTTTCAAATAAAAAGTTCAAACAATTGAATTTTAAAAGTCTAGGAGTATAAACAGAAGTAAATTCTAAGTGTTTGTCCTGATAGCGATGGCTGACAACTTTCTCAGCTTCAGCATAAAGAGGGTCACTTTCCCTAATAGCATCATCAAAAGCCAAATAGGCCAGCACAATCCTACCGATAAAGAAAACTATGTCTCATCGAGTTCGATTTTTGTACGAAGCTCGGGATCAAAGTACCATCCATCTCAGCACAAAGTGCAGGGCCCTTCCATCACACTGCATCAAAATCAAAGGTGCGTTTTTGACAGAAAATAGCGAGGGTTGAGGAAGGAGGTGTTGTTGCATGAATGGGTCGGCAGTAGAAGAATCCGTGTCCACGCTTCTCAATCCACATCCCTTAACATCATATGTGTACGAGGCCAGTGCAACATACGCATAATAGGCACGAACTGGCCTCCTTCGGCCCTGTCCATGAAACCTCATACAAAATAAGTCATTCGAAGGCTACTCCATCTACCCAGTGCGCAGAAACCTTTACTATGGGTTCACTAATTGAAGCAAGCATTCTTCTGTCCACTGCACATAAAATGTGTTCGTGTACTCGTGCAAATGGCTATCGTCACAATCAGTGTAACTCTGCTGTATCTACAAATGCACCCCCACTCATCATAAACAAACATTTGCTTCAACTCAAAACTAGCATCGAAAGCATAGGTGAGAAAGTGATGAGAGTTTGGTGTCAGGACGTGCTTGAATTGTAGGACGCGCAACTCCTTGTTTCGTGCAACTCTCCTCATGAGGCTACAGAGAACAAAAGCATATTTGTATATATAAACTTGAGGAATATTTGTGAGCCATATCAAATCACCTCCTTGATGAAGGAGGTTTCCCCATATCCTCCAAAGCGGCAAAATCGGTGGAGTCCCGAACAAGAAGTGGCCATGAAAATTGCCTCTCCACCAAGCATCTTGTTTGTGACACATAATTAACGTTGCATTACTACGGTATGACTTGCACCACATTACGCACACACAATCTCTCGGATAGACCACATCTAACAACTCACATATCATTGTTGCATCTTTTATATGTGTTGATGTATCTAACGATTTAATAAACATAGGTACCTTTAGGATAGTGTACCGACTAAGGCCAGAAGGGTACTGCCTTCTGTCTACGTCCAACCATCGGACATCTTTCGTGCATCCCGGACACTGGCATGTTTGATTTCAACTGCTGCAGTATAAGGGTTGGTGTCTTGCTCTTTACGCTTGAAGCATTGGCACTGGCAACGATAGCATCGTGGTATTAAAGAAATACGGCGGGTTTGAACGGGCAGGCGAGTACCGAGCCGGTCGGTCGGGAGGGCTGCGGTCTACGCTCATAAAACCCGGTCGCCCATGCACCTGTGTCTGAAAGGCAGCGATTGACTTAGGTGCCACTGAGCGAGTCGAGGTAAAGAACTGGCCCGACGGTTGCCATGATTCATAGCGGCCGGTCACTTCCTCTTTCCCCTACGCGCGGACCACGCTTACGGCCGGCAATGCTGACTACAGGGCGATGTGGAGGTAGAGAGAGGTTGTTTCCCTCCAAAAACACCCTCCGCAGTCTTTTCTCATGAGTGAGCGCGACCTCTCCTTTTTGTCTCACACTACTCATTTCGCTGTTTGTGGGGTTTGAAATTGAGAGCTTGGAGAGTGTTGAGTGTTTGCCAGACGGTGATTCTTGGAGGCTTGGAGTTGGAGCTGGAGCTATCTTGGAGAATAGTTTGGAGTGCATCAATAGAGTTGGCATCTTCGAGAAGACGCTAAGGAAAAGCTGAGTTTGCATTTGCTAGGTGGAGGATTTTCCACTTGAGAAAAATCCGTCATTTCATTGTTGTTCATGTGTTTTATTTTTCTCATGTGTTTAGCTATGCTGTGCTCTCAAATCTCTAGTCCTATGCTATCGTAGTTTTGTGTGTTTTTGGATGTGCATTTTGTTTTCTGTAGAAATTTAGCCTGTAGTTGTCACCATTTATCTTAGGCGCAGTATGGAACGATTTATTTCCAAATTTCAAATTATTTCAGGTCAAGATGGCTCCAAAAACGAGGACAGTGCATGGGGCCATTGTGATGTGGTTGGTGGAAAGATGATATGCAAAATTTTGCGAAAAAATGTGTGTGGAGGTGGGGGTATTCTTAGATTGAAACAACGCTTGGGCGGGATAAGAAGAGGCCAAAGTAAAGCCATGTGATGCACCTAATGAAGTGATAGGTCCGGTTAGGGGGAAGATACTACCTTGCCAAGTTTGAAAATTTTGAGGAGACCCAAGAGCTAGGAGAAGGCCATCCGAGATGAAATTTGCAAAGGAAGAGAACTAGTAGATATGATGAGACAGAGTGGGTATGATCATGATGAGTATGAGATTCAAGACTCCCACTTCTGTCCTTCACCAATGACCTTTCACTATGTTCCTCACTGCGCCACGTCAAAACCAAACAAAAGGAGACCGACCCTACGAGTTATTTCTCATCCTCGCTAATCCCACGACCGCGCTCCGAGCCAAGTGGTCAACCCACTTTGGATCAACATTGAGGAAAAAAACAATGCAAAGAAAACTTCTTATCGTTACATTGCTGAGATGGTGGTATGATTCAGATATCCCATTTAATCTATTGCTCGCTCACCTTATTACCAAGCTATGTGGGACTGCTGTTTTAGCTACGGAAAAGGGCTTGAAAGGTCCTCGTGCATGACTTGAGGATCTCTTTTTGCAACAAACATATTTGTAATATTGATGAAGTATTTGGAAATCTGAATATAAAGGTCATGGCTCACAGCACGGGTTTGTTCCATCATGTCAGATGGATGGAGTGATGGAAAGAACACACCTATCATTAAACTTCACTTGATTTCTTTGCCCTCGAGAAACAAATGTTTTGAAGATGTCGATTGATGCACCCGATAAGGTGAGGGATGCCAGCCTTAGCCTTCTATCTGAGCTTTTGGATGAGATTATTCAGGTATGTGAAGCGAGAATGTTGTGCGAGTCATCGCGGATAATGCCTCGAAAACTATGTGCTTGCGGAAAGATGCTTTGGTCCAAAGTATAATACGATATTTTGGACTTTCCATATGTCTCTGCACAGTGCATAAGACCTCATGCTTGAGGACATAGGCAAAAGTGGATTGAGGTAAAAAACAACTGTGAGAGCATGGCAGGTGCATTACAAAATACATGTACACCAACCACTCATGGAGTATTTGAGCCTAATGAGGAAAAAGCATTTGAGAGCAAAGAGCTTGTTGAGGCTATATTCCACGCGATTTAGGACACTGGCTACTTCCTCACGTACGCAATGTCTCCAATTCTCTGCGAGAAAACACCACGAAGAAATGTTTTCTTTCACGATGATTGGTATCTGAATCACTAGTCGGGCTCGTAGACAAGGATGGGCGTACACAGAAAGTCTTTGGCAATTATTTTTGAGAAAGGTCTTCGGAAGTGGTAAAAATTCTTGAAGCGCCCTTGTTGAAATGTGCTAGAGGATGAGCGGATAGAAAAAGATGGCAATGGGATACGTTTACGAGAGCTGTGGATCAGAGCAAACGAGTAGATGCGGGCGAGTTTACGAGACAGGGTTGGCTAAATATGGCGAGGATATGGGAGGATCACGTGATAGCGGTATGGAACGATCAACTCCATCGTCCTACATACGTACGATCTGGGTATTTTTGAGACCCCAAAGTATACATTATGGAGCTCGGCTGAGGAGATCGACGCGGGATGGAAAGATCGGAGTACTGGATTGATTGATTGCTTGGAGCGCATGGTCCCTATCGTGTAGACCTTTTGAAAACACATAAACAGCTATACTCTTTCGGTATCGGCGGTAGGTACCTTTGAGAAAGAACTCGGCGAAAATGGCAAGTGATGTGGATCAGCTAGTGATGATTCCAATTTGTTTTCTTTTCAAGTTAAATTGTTTGTAAAATATAAGTAATGAAATGAACCATGTTACTAATGAATGTCTTTTGTTGATTTCACGGCGGTAGTGAGGTCATTGTGGCGGCCTAATGTCCTCGATTGCAAAGTTTGCAATTAGAATCCTTAACGTGCTTTAGGTGTCGGAGTTTGTGAGCGCGGTTAGTGCATTTTGAGCGCCTTTACACTGAAAAGAGAAAGCTGTTTGGAGCGAGAGCGGTCGACGGTCTTGTGTTTGTGCAATAGCCTATACGACTTGGCTGGAACAGGCGATGATCACGACACACGATCTGAAATCCCATTTGTGTTGGATGATATTGATCTAGCATCGAGAATGGGTGGAAAGGCGAGATCCGGTGTTTTGAGGCGGTGCAGTTTTGATACCGGCTTGATGAGCGTGAATTTGAAGCAGATTTGGTGGCGCCATCGGGCAGAGACCCGATTGGTAGGCGCATCGAGAAAGGCAAACAACTTGATGGAAGGCACCGAGTCATGCGGCTCGAGTAGCTCAGTAGCTTCCATTAGGTCCACTTGTATTGTTATTGGTGTGCGGTGGTGCTTGTTGCGGATGAGCACGAGGGGTAAGCGCATCCTCGAGACTCTAATCCGAGATGATGTACTATGTAGGCTACGGTTGCCGATGTTGATCATGTGTCTGGTAGCGGTGATGAATTTGACGATTGATCATGATTCATATGTAGTCTTGTATTGGGCACGCATGGCCTCAATAGCTTGTAGCATTGTTTTTGGACTTTATGGGCCATTTGGAGCCTCATTTCTTATGTATTTTTCGATGATATGTATTGCACTCGGTGCCATTTTGATATATTCACCTTTGCATGGTATATAAATAAGAAAACTTTGCATATTTTGTCTCTATTGGCTTGGAATCATGGTTGCAAATCTTAAAAATAGTTTTTTTTATTAAAAAAATAATTATTTAATGTATTTTTTTTTAAACCGGTTCATTGGCATCTGACTGCTCCCGGTTAGACCGGTTCCGGTTAGAAACCCGGTTCATTAGGTCCACCGGTCCGGTCAACAGTTCCGGTTTTTAAAACTATGCGATCAACACAGGTCAAACTACCCCAATTACCTCGATTTCTTCAGTACGACCTCACAAAATCGGAAATTTGCCCTGAAGACTGTAGTCAAAATCAATCAACAGACCCTCGATCGAAGTTGGTCAACGTTGGTCAACGCCCTATAATTTTTGGCATGCAATCTGCTCCTGAAATTCATCCTTCAACCATACATGAGAGAGGAAGAGAGAGAAACCCAAGTTGTACGAACCAATATGATTTGGAGAGAGAACAATGTGTGAGTGAATGATGTCCAAATGAGGCAAAGGGTCACTCTTGTTTATACAATTCGATGAGCGTGAAAAGACACATTTTTTGGGCTTCATGAGCCTACATATGTGAGCTTATGGCCGACCTTGACAATTTCCACATGTGTGAGAAATAAATTCAAAAACACACTTCTACTCATCCAAACAAGATGATCTTTAGATCAATCTTGCACCTCTCGAAAAGAGGAATCCAATAAAAATATCATATCCATCATATGAGTTGTCCAAGGTGGAGTTTGGCCCTAGTTGCCAATTTTAACACCTTTCCTTATATGATTCCCTTTGAAGACCGCTTATTCAACCTTTCAATAGATATTCAGACATTCGTTTTCTTTCTTCTTCGCCTTAGCTCTGAAACCATGTTAGAAAATCAAAAAGGCATAAAGATTTCTTATATCTTGATAATTACTTGTGATATTCTTATGTTCTTATTAACTTTCTTGTGTTCTTTTACTTTTAGTTCATCATAGCAATTACCAAAACCATAACACAAAGATCAAGGACACCAAATGTAAGCGGACAGCCAGGGCAAAACCCTGATCTAGGGTAAAACCAAGTCAACAACTCTTCCTTCAATAGTTTCTTGAGATGATCCACGACTTCTTAACCTAGACTCAGACTTCCTCCAAACACCAAGTCAGCCCTTTCCTTCTTCTGCAGATGATAACCTTCCAGCACTATCTTCAACCTAGAATAGTAGTAGTAGTAGCAACAGCAACACTTCGTTGCAGCAGAAACTTCAATCTAGTAGCAGCAATAACTTCGACCTAGCAGCAACTAGCAACAATAACTAAACTTCGACCATGAAGCAGTACTTTGACCTTAAAGCAGCACTTTGACCCTAAAGCTATATTTCGATCTTGTTGCAGTAGCACTAAAAAAACCACACGTGGAAGAGATAGATGCCCTAGAAATTTTGATCCTGCAATTCTCCTTCCTCTATTGCAATTTCATACCCTTATGCAGCTTCTTCTTGAATATCGAACTTGTGTGTGAGTGTATGTCTCAAATGAATCAAACTGCATTGTATATATACCCTTTTCTGGAGTTCAAATTACCTTCTTGTAGGTCGACTCGAACAAGTAAGGGCCGACTTGGTGTGGAGGTGACAAATTACATTTTTTACTCAAAAATAATTCTTTTTTACATGATTCAAAAGCCCAAGAAGGGTCTTATTAAATGTTCAATGACTCTAATGACTCAATATAAATCCTGTAAGTCCTCAATGGAGACTTTAACCTAAAAACATGATGACCCAAGCATGAAACCCATGCTTTAATAAGTCATAATAATAATAATAAATTCTTTTTCTTTCTTTTGATAAGTACATTCATTATGACTCAAATACAATTATGAAGACCGAACCTAGTTACATTCTTCAACATAGAAAACCTACAAGAGAAGCAAGATGAGAACCTGGGACAACCTAAGACATACAAGGATAATCGTACACCAAAACATGCATGTGTTAGGTGTGAACACAACCCAATTTTTGTAATTAAGGCCCTTAGTGTTAGTTTTTGTAGCATTTGATAGGTGTTCTAGTCTCAATTTGTGTCAGCGAGGCTAAGAACATGAAATCTTCAAAACCCATAAAAGGTTTCGCAAGATAAGCTTGCAAAACGCCTTAATTAAATTAATTAACCATCATTTAAATTTTTCCTAAGTCTAACTTAGGAAAATTGGTTAATTAATAGGAATTAATTAAGGAAAGATGAGAATGCTCTAGAAACTCACACAGATTGAGTTTGAAATGATCTTAGCCATTGATGAGAATCTAATCATGGTCGTTGGTTCACCAATGAGAGATTATAAGAGCAAGACGATGGGGATGGAGAAAGACACATTAATCGAGTTATCTAGTTGCAGAAGTCAAGCAACGAAGAAGAGTTCGAGCCGAAAGGAAAGCAGAAGTGAGAGGGAGCAAAGAGAGTGATTTCCGGTGGATTTCCAATGTTGGAGAGTCAATAGCGAGAGGGTCGCGTTATTGCTCAGTGAGGTTGTGCAAGTAGCTTAAGAGGGCAGTTTGATTTAGCTAGAGAGGAGGTGGATTCAATTGCTGGTGGTCGAGGAAATTTCTAGAGGCGAATCATTTCTGGAGGCTGAATTGGGCAAAATGACAGCATCAAAGCAATTCCACAAACAGTGTGAGTTTAGCCAGGCGAAACGCTGACACAGGGGATTTCAAGTAGCTAATTTGGGCATCCAAATATTGTACTTAGATTTTGTTGTTGCATATAATAAAATAAACTCTCATATGTTGCACCAGTTTTCCCAGTTGGGTTTTTTCGAGGACTATTGTCCAAAAATATTAGTGTCATTTTTATTGTGTATGTGCATCTATTTTCAATGTTTCCAGTTTATTTTCTGCAACGTTTTTATTGAGAAGAAATTGTAGTGTGATTTATTCATTATTTTGTCGTAACAAAATAAACTACATAATTAATCAGTTAGAAGAATAAATTCCAGTTGTTGCATTTCAAGGAATTTTCACATGGTACCAGAGCTAGGTTGATCAAATCGGAGGCTCAGTAGCGAGAAGGAAATTTGTGCTGATTTAGAGGGAGTTCTAAGCACAGCTTTCAAGATCTTCACAGGCCAGCCAAGAAGTTTGAATTGTTGGGCAAGAAATTCAATTTCCAAAACCAGACAGGTAGAAAATTTTGATTTGCCCAGTAGCAGTTCCTCCAAGTAGTGGATTTGTCAAATAGAGGATTTCCAATGAGCAGATCAATCAGGTCGTAGGGCATATCTGAGCGGAATTGGTTTGCAGCTAGTCTAGCAATAGCAAATCGACGATGGGTGGAAGAGGAAAGGCACACAAGAATTATACTCAGGATGTCTTCAGTAGATTTCTCCAGTATGGCCGTAGATAGGCATGATATTCAGGAGGCAACTAATTTATCTTCTAGATTGGAGGACGAATTCACTCAGATAGGTTGCCTCTCTAGCTCAACTTCAAAGGGAGTCTAGTATATAGACAGTGGAGCATCAACTCATATGATAGGAGTTAGAGAGTACTTCAACTACAAGGAGGAGCAAATGGACTTCCAGATACAGATGGGAAACAAGAGTAAATGTAATCGAGTTGGAATAAGTATCATAGATATGCAGAGAGATTTAGATGCAAGCACCAGTGTTACAGATGTGTCGCATGTGTCCAACTTGGGTATGAACCTTATTTCAATATCCCAGTTGCAAGATAAAGGATATGATGTCCACTTTGTAGGGAAGAAGGTGTTCATTAAACACCGAAGCTAGAAGAAGATGAAGTAGATTGGAGTTTGAAGCAACAGGTTATACAAGTTGCAGCTCGATTCTCCAAAGGCATTAGTTGGTTGTAGTAGCAATGGGAGAGACCTGAATGAGTTATGGCACAAGAGAATGGGACATCTACATCATGCAGCACTTAGGATGCTCAGGGAGACAATGGCGAGTGTTCCATAATTAGGCATTGAACACGATAATGTGTGCAAGGGGTACGTACTTGGGAAGTATGCTAAAGCAGCATTCCCAAGAAGTGACAATAGATCAAATGGTGTGCTTCAGTGTATACACACAAACATTTGCGGTCTTATGTCCACCAGAACTCTAGCGTACAAATATTTCGTTACCTTCATCAATGACCATCCCAGGAAAATTTGGATTTATATCTTGAAGACCAAGGATGAGGTCTTTAGTCGCTTCAAGGAGTTTAAGGCTCTAGTAGAGAATGCGACAAGGAAGAAGACCAAGTTACTTTGCTCAGATAATGGAGGCGAGTACACAGATAGTGACTTCATAGAATTTTGTGCGAAAGAAGGCATTAGGAGAGAGTGGACAGCTCCATACAATCCACGGTAGAATGGGATAGCAAAACAGAAAAACAAGGAAATAGTTGGGGATGCAAAGGCAATGTTATATGACCAGGATTTGCCAAAGTTTTTATGGGCAGAGGCATGTAACACAACAGTGTATATCCAGAACAGGGTTCCTCACAGAGCGTTGGGGAAGATAACACCAGAAGAAGACTTCTCAAGAAAGAAGCCAGAAGTAGGTCACTTCAGAATCTATGGCAGCATAGCTTACTGCCATGTCCCAAATGAAAAACGCACTAAGCTAGATCAAAATATAGAGAAAGGGTTCTTCGATGGGTATAGTGAAACCTCAAAGGCTACTAAGGCATACAGGATCTACGTTCCTAGTAGCAAGAAGACTATCGTGAGACAGGATGTAAAGTTCATGGAGGATAAAGCCTTCAAGAGATCTCGCGAGCTGCCAACAAATTATCAGAATGAGCCAGCATGGGCTCCATTGGTCCAGCAGCAGGGGCAGCCACAGGGACAGTCGCACGGAGAGTTACAAGGATCTAGTACAGTCACCAGTACCAGCATGACCTCGTGTGTAGGAGATTCGGTGGGTTCATAGCATACAAAGTAGCAGAGGCAAGATGAGTTGGTCAATCCTCCCACCACTAGTGGACGTACCAGCAGAGAAGCTCGTCAAACGTTGAGGAACGCGAAGAAGTTCATAGGAGCTCCTAGGACGAACAAGAAAGAACGTGAACAGCCAGACAAATACCAAGCATTGGTGGCACAGATTGTTGAACCTTCCAGCTATCAGGAGGTCGCACAACATCAATTATGGATAGATGCCATGGTGGAAGAGTATAGATCCATCATGTCAAATGATTTCTAGGAGGTAGTGTCGAGGCCTAAGGATAGGTGATTGTGGGCTCTCGATGGATCTATAAGATCAAGTATGCTGCAGACGGCAGTGTGGAGAAGTACAAGGCTAGGTTCGTGGCAAAGGGGTATGCATAGAAGGGATACACTATGAAGAGACCTTCGCCCCAGTTGCCAAATATACTTATATCTGGTCGATTATATCTCTAGCAGTGTAGATGGGATGGCATATTCACCAAATGGACGTCAAGACAGATTTCTTGAACAGGGTGATAGAGGAGGAGGTATATATGGAATAGCCAGAGGGCTTCGAGACACGTGAGAGGGGCACGCATGTGTGCATACTGAAGAAAGCTCTATACGGGCTCAAGCAGGCTCCCAGGACATCGTATGGTGGATTGACAACTACTTGCAACAGATGGGATTTGTCAAGAGTGACGAAAATCCCAACCTTTACTATTTGATGGTAGAGGATGAGCCACTCATCCTAGTGTTGTATGTTGATAACCTCTTCTTGACTGGGTCATCAGGGCTCAGAGGCTTGCAAGAGGAACCTAGCAGCAGAATTTGATATGAAGGATTTGGGGTTGATACATTACTTCCTAGGCTTGGAAGTATAGCAAAAGGGCAAAGAGATCTTCCTTGGTCAAGGGAGATATGCTAAAGAGATCCTAAAGAGATTCAGGATGCAGGACTATAGACCAATGTCTACACCAATGATTACGAACAGGAGGAAGATCAATGCATCAGAGGACAAGGACGTTGACCCAACCTTGTATAGACAGCTTATTGGTTCCCTCATGCATTTGGTCAATACTGGGCCAGATATCTGCTTCAAGATCAACACTCTCAAACAGTTTAGGGTGGGACCCAAGGGAGTGCATTGGATAGTAGCAACGCACATTTTGTGGTATGTGCGTGTAACGAATGAGTATGGGTTGAGGTATACTCAAGGTGATGGTATCAGGTTATGCGGTTTCACATATGCAGATTGCGTAGGCAGTTTAGTGGATCGGAAGAGCACATAAGGGTGTTGCTTTGGCGTTGGATTAGGGGTTGTGTCTTGGTGCAACAAGAAACAGAAGTTTGTGGCACTGAGCTCTGCAAAAGCAGAGTATATGGCAGCTAGCACAGCCACGTGCGAAGATATACGGCTTCGGAAGTTGTTGGTAAGCTTGTTTAGTCAGAGGCTAGAGGTGACCAGTATCTACTGTGATAATCAAAGTTGCATTAGGCTCTCTGAAAATCCAAAATTTCATGATACGTCAAAACATATAGACATTCGATATCACTACATTAAAGATTATGTGCAGTGTGGAATAGTTCAACGACAACATGTTCCCACAGAAGAGCAAGTTGCAGAAATACTCACAAAAGCTCTAGGGAGAGCTAATTTCCTCTATTTCAGAGAACAAATGGGTATAGTGGAGAACATGTTTCAGTAGCAGTAGGTCCAGTGTCAAATGGCGCAAACAGATCTTAAGAGACAGTTGCAGGGACTAGCAGCAATCAGTTATTGAGGGGCACAAAACCAGTCAAGGTGCAAACAGTTACTCAATAGACATTGCAGATACTAATTGCAGTCAAAGACTTTGGAGACAATTGCATAGAATGTACAGAGACACAGTGGATCCATACTTTGGTTCTCAGTTGTAGTAGTTGCAGTAGCATGAGATCAATTGCAACACAGAGCAGTGTTGGCAGAAGTGCAGGATGGCACAATGCAATGTCAGCAGCAGTGCAAGATGACACAATGCAGTATCAGCAGCAGTGTAAGATGACACAATGCAGTATCAGCAGCAGTGCAAGATGGCACAATGCAGTGTCAGCAGCAGCGCAGATGCAGGGTGATTCAGCTAAAGGGTTGGTAGATGAATCAGAGTATGGGCAGTAGCTTGGTGGGCAGTGACAAGTTGTCACATATAACAGACATTAGCAACGTGAGGGAAGATGTTACAGGTGAAGACAATAGAACACCTGCCTTGCTAAAGAGTGTTAGTTTTTGTAGCATCAGACAGGTGATGTTACAGGGGAAGACAGTAGAACACCTACCTCACTAAGGAGTGTTAGTTTTTGTAGCATCGAACAGGTGTTCTAGTATTGATTTGTATCAAAGAGGCTAAGAACACGAGAACTTTAAAACCCAAAAAAGGTTTCACAAAATAAGCTTGAGAAACGCCTTAATTAAATTAATTAACCATCATTTAATTTTTTCCTAAGTCTAACTTAGGAAAATTGGTTAATTAATAGTAATTAATTAAGGAAAGGTGAGAATGCTTTAGAAACTCACACGGATTGAGTTTGAGATAATCTAAGTCGTTGATGAGGATCTAATCATGGTCGTCGGTTCACCAACGAGATATTATAAGAGCAAGACGATGGGGATGGAGAAAGACACATCAAGAGAGCTAGTCCCTTGGCAGATCGAGTTATCCAGCTGCAGAAGTTGAGCAAGGAAGGAGAGTTTGAGCCAGAAGAAAAGCAGAAGTGAGAGAGAGCAGAGACAGTGATTTTCGGTGGATTTCCAATGTCGAAGAGTCAACAATAAGAGGGTCGAGTTATTCCTCAGTGAGGCTACGTAGGTCCTGTGCAGGCAGCTTCAGAGGGCAGTTCGATTTCGCTGAAGAGGAGGTGGATTTAGCCGCTGGTGGCCAGGAAAATTTCCAAAAGGCCAAGTGAATCATTTTCGAAGGTTGAATTGGGCAAAATGACAGCATCAGAGTAGTTCCACAGGCAGTGCGAGTTTAGCCTGCACAAGGCAATGCAGAGGCGGATGCAGGGGCTTTCGAGTGGGGCCCTGTTTGAGCCAATTTCGGAGCTAGGATCAAAGTCGAGTGAGACAAATTGTCTCACTATTATTTTTGGTCAGATCATTTTACTGAGGATTGCTAGTTTGGGCAACCAGATATTGTACTCAGATTTCGTTGCTGCATATAATAAAATAAGCCTTCATCTGCTACACCGGTTTTTCCAATTGGGTTTTTCCGAGGACTATTGTCCAAAAATATTGGTGTCATTTTTATTGTGTATGTGCATCTATTTTCCCAATTTCCAAATTATTTTACGCAACGTTTTTATTGTGAAGAAATTGCAGTGTGATTTATTCGATATTTTGCCAAAACAAAATAAACTGTATAATTAATCAGTGAGGAGAATAAATTCCAGTTGTTGCATTTCAAGGATTTTCACACTTAGCATATCGAGCAATTCAATGTAATTAAATAGAGTAGGATCAATTATGACTTTATCAAACAAGCCAACTAAAAGGGGCACCTATTCAAGTTTGACCTTCTCAAGCAACCCCTGGCAATAAGTATAGCGTGCATAGTATAGGTTAGTTGCTCTTGACTAGGATCTACAATCACTTGGCATAATAGGTGATTGATATTCATTTTTTGTGAATAATATACTAAACTTCATTTTCAGCCATGGGTTTTCGTCTCAATCACTCAAGTTGTTTTCTATAAATAAGGTGTGAATTTGACATGTGCTTACTCATGGATTTTGGTTTACTGCTTGATTGATCTAAATAGTTCATATGACTTGTATTCATGAATGTTGTTAGTTACCATTAATTCTGTTTCAAATATATTTCAGTATGCATTAATTCGATTAGTTTGGTTTAAGCATTCTGACTCACTTGGTTCAAAGGGTATTGTGTTATCGAGTTCTGCAGGTTAAGTCTATTGAAGACCCAATAGCACACCATCCACAATACCAACTATTTAAAGAGAAGAATAGTCCTCTTATTGGAGAAAATCTCCTAGTTCCAGTTGAAGAAGAGAGTCTGCCAAATGACGAGAAACAAACTCCAAATAACAAGACTTAACAAGTTCACATTTTCATGTCATCCTATGAATATAGACCTCCAGAGTGATTTTGTCTTTTCGGACAGATCCAATATATTTCTTGTAAAATTGATATCTAGAAAGGAGATGATCATTCTCTATTTGAAAGCATTAGAAAGCAGCTTTGATAAAGGCAAGAAGCAACGCTGAAACTAGAATTTTCTTTGGCATGATTATGCTTTGGGCCAAGAAGACCATCATTTGCATCTAATCTTTGTTAGTTAACAGTTCAAAATCTGTACACACAATAAATCAGAACAGAACATACTCTGTTCTGTCCGAATTTTTCTTCAATTTCCAAAAGAAGAAGAAAGAAAAGAGATCACATTCATTGATTGTGTATATATCACTACAAATTTCCAATCCCTTCTTCATCTAAATTTGGTGGTAGAAGGATATCCGAGGGTATCCACCACTTGATCTATGATCTACGCATATCTCACCACTCCACTTTTGCGGGTATCCATCCTAATGTTTCTCTTGCAGATGAACCATCCTCTATCTCAACTCTTGATTAGTGCAACAACCAGTATATTGTGAATCTCTATTCAATCTAGAGGAACAATTGAATAGCAATTGAGTATATAATTCCAATGGATGAAAATATAAATGCACCAAATCAAGAGGACTTCTATGTGCTTTCAATATTGGTGTAAGAAGGAATTTGTTATCAAAGCCAAACCATGAACATCAACAATTGTAAAATCAATCAAAAGGCAAGGAACACAATCCAAACAAGAGTTGATGATATGATGTTCACCAGTTTTGAATAGTTACCTTAATTAAATAATAAGATACAATTTTTTTATTAATATCCATAAATGACCGCGAATAGGTCAATGGGATTAGAGAATATAAACAGTGGACATCAAATCATGGGATTTTCTAGATCGTTCCTAAATGCTAAAGTGCGAACAAAATAAAGGATCTAAATGACAACATGCAGAAAGAAAAGAGCAAGATAAAAGCTGAACCACAATGAAAAACCCTAGGAGGATGGAAATCACTATTCAGTATCAATGCCAAAAATAGAAATAGATGCAGAAGAGCGAGAAGAAGCCTCCCTGTCATTGACTATCATTGTTAAGAAGTCAATGCAAACCCTGATGATGTCCTTAAGAACACCATGAGAAAATCTCACACATGAACAGTTCACAATTGAACATGACTAAACTACGACAATTGCATCACAATCACATATTAAGTCAATTACAACGTAAGTATACTAATTCCTACTATCAACATCCTACACCAGATATGTCCTAATGCCATCACTCCCAAGATAGTCTAGGCCCAAAAAGTCAACTCATCATCGCTACTTTTACTCCACTGCTTTATATGTTTTCCTTTTATGGATGCCTTTTGTCGACATGAGCACAAGCATCCAGAAATGTGAAAGCAAACCTTTCAGTAAGTTGTCACAATTGGGGATATCTATTCCACCAAATTCACCCTGGACTTGCATGTAGCCCTAACCATTATTGCGAGTATCAATATACAACAAACATGAGCACAAGCACAACCATATCCCTCAATGAAAATTGAACGAGTACAAGCAAGAGCATCTCCTCGGTGAAACTTGAACCCTAATGAGGAATTGAACAGTGCCCCACGTTGACAATGCTTTATATGTCGACTTTAAATGCCATATTATCCGATCTTCAATGGATGATATAATATTATATTCTGATAATTTCCGGAGGCAACTAGCGCAATACAATACTCTGTACACAAATGGTCTATTGTATGTAATTTAACATTACATATTTAATAAACTATCATTTCCCCGTGAATGTTTTGAGAGTTCTATTGGATAAAAAAAATATGCCTTGAACAAATAGTTCAAAGGAAATAGATAGACTCAAAGCCATAGATTGTGCCAAAAATGGCAGAATAGCACATTTAGTAAACCTACTTTGCAGATCCAAGGTTCTCCAAAAACCCTAATATAATGGACCAAAATACACAAATGATCAAACATAAAGTCCATCTCTTCCTCGTATAAATTACCATTTGCACGAAATTCATTTGAATGCATGTGAGGTATTATTATATTAGTTTCAACCAAAAATGCTCTACAGGTTACCTTGGCTCAGAGTCATATAAATTAACATAGTTTTGAGAAACAGTGAACCAAAGGAAGTTTTAAATTTACTGTTATTTCATGAAAACAAGTTTTGTTATTGGGTTAAACTCACATATTTAACTGATTCAAACCTTTATTAAACCTAAGTATCGGTAATGTACAAAAGCAGTACAATTTATATGCATCACAACCTTCTAGTAGATAAACGATGTCGTGTACATACCAGTTCCATCAATAAGATACTCTCCTCGAACTCTTTGGCTTCCTAACAAAACTCAACCTGAGCCTCTTCAGTCTCAGATTCTTCTTCTTTTTTATCATTGATAATGTCAATCTTTTGGGCTTCTCCTTTTCCGCAGGCTTTTTAACTTTGCTTTGCTCAAGTATATCTTGTCTACTGCTAGGCATCAATCCTTCTGCGACAGCTTTACGAAATAGTTCCTTAGCTTCGCCAGTATGTCCAATTTCACAGAGCTTGGGAATGAGCAGCTCAAAAGTCTCTTTCCCGGGACGGCAACCATGGTTTATCATTGTAGTGAAGACTTGATGAGCATGCTCGACTCGTTGAATTCCACATAGAACTTTGATGAAGCTAAAATAAGCTTTTACATTTGCCTCAAAGCCAGATTTCTTCATCTGATCCAGCATTTCATGGCCGTCAGCCACTCTAGCTGCCTGGAACAGACTCCTGATGAGAACAACATAAGTGGTCAAGTTTGGTGAGCACCCATATTGTTCCATTTTCAAGAAGAACTGGTAAGCATCCTCGGTTTTACGGATTTTGCATAAATGGGTAATGAGAATATTAAAGGTCGATTCGTTGCGAGGCACGCCTGCTGCCTCCATTTCAACGAGTATCTTATTGGCTTCAGGCAAGAGCCGAAATGGGTCCTTCTCTCTGCACAACTTGCAAATGCAATCGAGCAAAGCATTGTAAGCCGTCACCCCCATGGCAATTTGTCCAACTGACATCTCATTCACCATTCTCTTGGCTTCATTCAATTTCCCCGCAACGCACCACCCTTTGACGAGTGTATTACAGATCTCTTCATCAGGATAATACGTATCTGCCAAACTTTTCACTAAATTCTCTCCATAACTTGCAAACCCTCTCTCGCAAAGCCATTGGACGACAATCTTCTGAGCCTCCTCATTCTGCTTAAACCCGTACTCCTCCATTTTATTGAAGAAAACAACAGCTTGCTTCTCTCTGCCTGCCTTGACCAGCCTTTCCACAACAATCTCAAAGGTCTTCAGACCAATTTCTCCAGCTACATTGCAGATGCCAGAGGCCGCATTTTCTTTGAGCAGTGTCTCCACTGCCTTGAAATCTTTCCTTCTTCCCAAAAAGTCTATTACGGCGTTGAAAATCTCTAAATTGGAGTCGCATCCAGGCTGTTCTATTGCCCATTTATAGAACCTTGAAACCCTTCTCCCTGCGTCCTTCGAAACCTTCGCCATCACTTGTTTCAATAAAATTCGATTCATCTCAATTCCAGTTTCCTCTAATTTCTCCACTAAATCCTCCAAATTTACATCTCCATTTAGGATTAGGCAAATCTTGTCAGAGTCTGAGAGCTCTATGGTTTTATCTTTAGCTTTTGCCCTCTTTTCTCTGGTTTCCTTAGCCCCATTGCCCGTCTTTTTCTCAGTTTTCGGTTCATTGGCAACCTTTGTAGAATATTTGCGGTTCCATGGGGCTGTGGGGAGCAATGCAGGACTGGTTTGAAACGAGTCGTATCCAGTTCGTGCACCAAAAACGGCAAAGGAATGATCGAAATGTTCAGACGAATGTTCTGCACCTTGTAAATATGAGATCGAGCCGATATTCGCCGTACTTGCTGCAGAAATCGTCCCCGATCGCAGCAGCTTCGTCGAGGATCCCTCGATAATCCTTCGCGTTGTAAATATGAGAAAAGGCTTCGCCATTGTCAAAGCACTCCAAAGCTCAGTGTTTGAGTTTGTTCACGAGGGCTTTAGGTTTCGCCATTGTCAAGGCACTCCAAAGCTCAGTGTTTGAGTTTGTCTCAAGAGGGCTTTATGGGGTTTAAGCTAATGGAAAAATCAATCTTTAGGGTTGAAATTTGGCATACACGTTGACGATGTATTGATGTCGAATGGTCCTACGATTTCAAAATATAGCAGCCGTGTATGGTATTTCAACATTGTAGGAATTTATTTTAATTCCAAATTTAATATATATATATATATATTTTTAATATAAAAAACAAAATGAATATAGATTAATTTTCAATAATAATATTTATGGCTGGTTTAATTTATAAATAAATAAACAATAATTAAATTTTGTTAAACAATTTAAATAATTTTTTTTTATTTAAAATAAAGTTTTTTTTGGAATGTTTTAATGTTTTTATTAATTTAAAAAACCTTTCATCATTTTGAAAAACTAGTAAAGTATTTGATTAATACAAATTAAACCATTTAAAGTCAAGTTTTAAAAAAAAAATTTGTATTAAAACTAATCAAAAAATGTTTTGAAAAAAGTTATTTCATTTTATTTCTACACATTAAATAACTTAAACTCAAGTTTTTTAAAAGATTTTTATTAAAACTAACCCAAAAAATGCTTTGAAAATGGCTATTTTATCTATAAGTTAGACTACACCATAATATTTATTTATTTTTAGTTTTTATATAATAAAAAATAAAATAATAATAATACATATAACTACATTTATGTACATTTATTGTATTTTTTCTTTGTCGTGTTTTATCATTTTTAGAATATGGAGTTGACAAGGGAAAAAAAATGGCTCTACGATGCAGTCTGAAATTTTTGTTGGAGGGCGGTTAGGGTTTATCCATGTGTGGCGTGTAATCCTCCCTTCACTATCGCTTTCTCCACCTGCTCGACAGGTTCGTCATTCAAACATCTCCCGGTGCGCCCCCCTTGACACGCCTTCCCCTCTCGCTCTCGACAAACTCCATATTTCTCGTTGTGACCAACTAGCACCTGTATCTTGGAGGTAAGGTTTTGTCTACATATTTTATGAGGTTTTTTGGGAATTGACTAAGTGGAAATCCATGATGGATGAGGAAATCATCAATCATTCGAAATATCCCATCCTGGGTTCTTCCATTTGGCTAGCCCTCCACATCAACCTCTCGGGATGGAGAATAACCCAACATCTCGTGACCCTCAGCTCGGAATATTCGCCTCTCTGTCGACCTTGCCGGTAGCCAGCTTCGTTTCCCCTACCGACCACCTCTCTCCATCATTTTACTCATCCTCATGTGGCTTGCCAGTCTTCGATTCCTCTTTTGTAAACCCTCCTATTGCATGGTTGTCTACCCTTGAACCCTCTTTTTCCCTAGACGATGCATCACCTGCAGTCGTGCTCTTTGTTGAATCTTGTCTTAATCCTATAAGCCACTTTCCCCCTTCCGGACTCACTGCATCTGAAGCGGAACCACCTTTACAAAATGTTGGTGAAGCCCCCTGGCCTCTCTCGGCCTCACTGGCCCGAAAACAGCCCTTGTCGTATCTAGGGTTTCCTCAGGGCGGGATTTCGCAGTGATCTAGGATCTCAACTTAATCTTGGCTATCTAGTTGACAAGCAGAATTTGCAGGAGGGCTCGTCAACAAAAGTCACTAATGTAAAAATTATACAACAAGCATGTATATCATGGATTTAATCTGATCTAACAATATACTAAAGTTAAATACTAAATCGCTTCTACAAATATTTTGCGGAATTAAAAACACAATTGCCTATCACATGAAGCAAAGAAGAATCAATCAAGCCACAACACAGATAATTTCTTGGGGAAAGCTTGCTGCTCAATACCCCACTATCTTTAATTGTATATTCAACATGGAATCATGAAACAATTACATACAACTCTTCTCACAAGACTCCTCATGTATTCAACTAATTGTCTCACACTGATCCACACAAAATCAGGCCAATACTCAGCCAATTCTCAGCCTGTCTTCAGCTTGCCTTGCTCACACAATTCATGAGGAATGCAATCCTTATTCTCGAGGAATTCCAGCCTTCGTACAATGCACTGAGTATCATGGGCATCCTGTCGTGTTTTAACTACACCTGGGTAGCCTATTAATATCACAACTTATAGTCACACTTCCCTTTCACCTAGATCTCAACTGGGTCTCCACTGGAACTGACAAGCATGCAGCTAATAATAGTAAATCATCAGTTGCATGTTAAATCATTGATTGTGAATCAAATCATATCTAATTCACTTGATCTCTCACTAGTGCAACAAACAGTTACAACTAGCACAACTTAGTTTAACTCACTTATCTGAGTTAAACCAATTACAACCTGCATTAACTAATGCACCACTGCACTTCGAACTCTGTTACAAATAGAATTACTCTGCATGCCTCACCAACTACCCTCAACTCGGAATCCATGAGTTAACTGAGTTTATCACACTCAGTTAAATATTACAAGTTATTTTGAGATTAGATTACATTTTATTGTCCATCTTAATTAAGGGATAACTAAAATAGACATGCACTAAATTTAGCCCACACCAGTGTAGGTGCTGCTTGGACCTCATTGTCCCACACTTATTGTAGGTGTTGCTTGGACCTCCTAGTCCCACACTTACTGTAGGTGTTGCTTGTTGTTTCTCGATGCCAATTTCATTATTTCTTGTTGCAAACTTCAACACTCCCTCTCAACAAGAAAGGAATGTCCTTGCATGTGACATGCACCTCTTGCATGCGACATGCTACCTCATGCATGCGACACGAAACCCTTGCATGCGACATGCAGCACTTCTCTAGTGTTTCTCGCACGTGCAACCTTTGCATGCAACACTTCTCTAATGTTTCTCGCACATGCAACCTTTGCATGTAACACTTTCGAAACTGAATAGCCTCCAAACAACTGAATCAATATAATGCATCTATCATCATAGTCTTCTGATTGCTGCTAGCTATTGCACATGTCTACTGGATTCTCTGCGTTGTTGACATCTGCATCCATGCACTCTGCACTACTCCCAACTCTGATTTGCACTCCAGTATCCGACACCTGTCACTCTGATTTATCTCCTCCTCACATCTGACTGCATCAATCTAACTGATCCTGCTACTGTTGTATAGTGGGCTCCTCGTAGCCAGGTTCGATCCATGAGACACACCATCTCAGTGAATCATGCCCAATTTCTTCTTGGGATTAATTATGTACATCGCCCCACCTCACACCTGGAGGTATAGCTGCATGCACTCCCTCTGCCCATCTGGCACGAAATATTTATGCATGAGTGTTTTCTGCCACTCCATGAACCTCATCTTGTGGTTGCTCCACATCTTGAGGTTCATCCTTTGGAACCAAGAGTTCCTCATCTACATGCAAATCAAGCTCCCTCTCAAGGGACAATTGCATGGCTTTCTCACACTTCCAAATGCTTTGAAGCTCTATAGAAATCGCATCAACATCAAGTCTATAGAGATTCTTCACACGAATCCCAATCTTCTTGGCTTTTCCCATGGCTATGTGTTTAAGGAACACCTTTCCTTTTCTGACTCGTGCACATTGTAATTTTCCCGCCATCGCAAAATTTTCTAACAAAAGAGCTGATTTTAAATCGATGATATCTCCCTCATCCAAGCTCCAATTCGACCAATTTTTTTTGTCAATTTAGGTACTTTTTCCGCAAGAAATCCAAATAAGCTATTTGTTTTTGAAAATTTTGAATCAAAATTTTCAGATATTCTCTGCAAACTTTCACACCCAAATAATTCCTGCTCTCATACCATGTAGAAATTTTTTAACACAACTCTGATACCATGTAGAAATTATAAAACAAGCATGTATATCATGGATTCAATCTAATCTAACAATGTACTAAAGTCAAATACTGAATCACTTCTACAAATACTTTGCGGAATTAAAAACACAATCGCCAATCACATGAAGCAAAGAAGAATCAATCAAGCCACAACACAGATAATTTCCCGTGGAAAGCTTGCTGCTCAAAACCCCACTATCTTCTATTGTATATTAAACATGGAATCATGAAACAATTACATACAACTCTTCTCACAAGAGTCCTCATGTATTAAGCTAATTGTCTCGCACTGATCTAGACAAAATTGGGCCAATACTCAGCCAATTCTCAGCCTCTATTTAGCCTGCCTTGCTCACGCAATTCATGAGGAATGCAATCCTTATTTTAAAGGAGTTTCAGCCTTCCTACATTACGCTGAGTATCATGGTCATTCTGTGGTGTTTTAACTACACCTAGGTAGCTTGTTAATATCACAACTAATAGTCACACCTCCCTTTCACCTAGATCTCAACTGGGTCTCCACTGGAGCTGACATGCATGCAACTAATAATAGTAAATCACCAGTTGCATGTTAGATCAATGATTGTGAATTAAATAATATTTAATTCACTTGATCTCTCACTAGTGCAACAAACAGTTACAACTAGCACAACTGAGTTAAATTGATTACAACCTGCATTTACTAACGCACCACTGCACTTCGAACTTTGTTACAAATAGAATTACTCTGCATGCCTCACCAACTACCCTCAACTCGAAATTCATGAGTTAACTGAGTTTATCACACTCAGTTAACTATTACAAGTTATTTTGAGATTAGATTACATTTTATTGTCCATCTTAATTAAGGGATAGCTAAAATAGGCATGTACCAAATTTAGCCCACACCAGTGTAGGTGCTGCTTGGACCTCCTAGTCCCACACTTAGTGTAGGTGCTGCTTGTTTTTTCTCGATGCCAATTTCATTATTTCTTGTTGCAAACTTCAACAACTGAAGAGATCCACAAGAAGGAATCCAAGAAAACAAAGTGTTCCGAGGTTAAGGACAAGAATTGGGCACTGCTAGTAGGAGAAGGCATCCACCTCGATGACATCATGGAGGTAGCTACAAGGGTTTTGGTCGGAAGAATTAGTGGAAGGAATTACTCTGCCTCCTGACTCAGGAAATATGGGGATGGGTCTTAAAAATCCTTCATGTTATTCGAACCCTCCAAAGCAGATGGTTCGCCCTCATATTTGCACATGAAGAGCACGTTAGTTGGGTCCTCACTCACTACTGGAATATTGAGATGCCTCTCGTACTTTTGAAGCATTGGAATCCATTATTTGATCATGATCACGAGCAACTAAGCACAAGTCCAGTATGGGTACACCTTCCAGGATTACCGATGCAACTTTGGTTTGAAGATGTATTTCGCCTCATAGGGGACAACTTGGGTCAATATCTGGAATATGATAAGTCTTATCTGGAGACCAACAGAATGTCCTACGCCAATATTTTAGTTTCTATAGATACTCGTGAAGGGTTGGTGGAGAACCTAATCTACATTACAGGGGGCATATCCGAAACCATATATTGGATTATGAAGGGGTACCTTTCAGGTGTCGTCAGTGTCCCTAGGTTGGTCATATTTACAAGGATTGTCCACTACTACAATAGAATCGGGATGATAGCCTAGCAAGGGTTCGAGGATCCAGTGGACAGACTCCTATGACAGGCTCTTCTTAGGGCAAGTCGACCACATCCGGACGGGTTTCATCAGTTGCATATCGTCGGTTCACTAGGGAGATCCCTCTACCTACTGGTGGGAGCAATTATGGCTCTAGCACAATGACAACCCAACATCCTGCAACAACCTTTACGGGTATTTCTTCCTCCTCACCTCTTATATTCCTATTATATATCACTGATTTCTGATGTCTATAGTTGCCACTTTATCGCATTTTCGCCTTCTCGTGCTTCACCTTGAACCTATCTCATGCCCGGTGCCATCCCTCCCTGTATGTTACATGTTACCTTCACCCTCTATCCGTGCACATGGTGATTCCTCATTTGTCTCGGCCCTGGGGCACATATATTTCCTTCAATCAACTTCTCATCCCCCCTGGGCTCTGTTATCCTATCCAGTCACGGGACTGGTCTGGGATCCCTTTCTCCATCCAAGGTTCCCAAGATAACTCGAGGTAGGAAGTCTCACATATCCAAAATCGTGAACTAGGCCAGCCTGGATATAGCAGCTCGTAAGAACCTATCATTGGAAGGGGTCCTTAGAGAGAATCATGCCCCATCTACTGTTCCCCCATGAAGTGGTTATCTTTTAACTATCTAGGGTTTGCCAACCCCTCCAAAAATCTTGCCCTTAAGCAAATCATCATGTCTAATCGTCTCTATATCATATTTATGCATGAAACACCCGGGGTGCATTTGGAAGTAGAACATACACTATCATCTTTATTTAAAGGTTAGAATTTTCATGCAATTGATGCTATGGGTCGATCTGGGGGGATTACTTTCAGATACAACCGTAAAACTATTATGATGCACAACATTTGGGGATCTCGCAACTATATCGTTGTTGACATTCACTTGGAAGAACTTGGCACCACTCTCAGACTCGTCAACATCTATGGCCCATGTCACAATCGTGTCACTTTCTGAAATACCTTGATGAATATGTCCTTCATGAACACTGACAATCTCATTATTGGAGGTGATCTAAATTTTTCTATTGGAAGGTCTGAATGTTGGGGAAGTAGGGAACTTGAGGCAATCTTGTTTGATTTCTTCGCCCGACTCATGGAATCCAAAAAACTTATCGACATCGATATGGCAAAAATCCTCCTGACTTGGAGGAACCAGGGAGTGGGGGACAATGTTATTACTCATAGGTTGGATCAGGTCATGATCAAAGAACATTTCCTGGAGCATTTATCATGTTTTGATCAATGGGTAGGGTCAAGGCGGGCTATCTGACCACCATCCCATATATCTATAGATGATTGGCCATTTTGACAAGCCCGGGCCCCCCTTTATATTCAACTCCACTTGGCTCAAAGAGGAAGCTTTTAGGAAGATGGAGAACGAACATTGGAAGAGGTGTGAACAACTGGAGAGTCGCTCCATGGCCTCACAATTCAATGAAAACCTTAATAACATTAAAAGGGAAACCCTTGTATGGCTAAAAGGGAAACACAAACGAGACGAGGAAGATTTATCACATATTGAGGCCACTCTGGAAAGAATGGAACAACGAGAGGGACAGGGTTGCCTGACACATGAATGAAAACTCCAGCTTATTCATCTCAAAAAAAAAATTAAAAAAAAAAATATATATATATATATATATATATATATATATATATATATAATAAAATTATTGGAATCTAGAGAAGAAGCGTGGAGACTCAAGAGCAAGGAAATCTGGTTCCAGGCAGGTGACTACAACACAAAAAATTTCCATCAATATCCAAAGGCAAGGAAGGCATACAACATTATATGGTCCCTAAAATATGACTCCAGCAATACTGCTACAGATTTTAAGGACTTGGCTAGATTGGGCATTCAACATTTCCAATATTTATTTAAGGCACCCCAACATGAGTCCCTTGGAGATATCATGCATATCATCCAGTAATTTCCCAGGTTTGTCTCAGATGAAGAATTTGAAGAACTACAACAGGAAGTTACCTCGAAAGAGTTGGAATCCACAATTCGATGGTTTAAGAAAGATAAGAGTCTTAGACCTGATGACTGAACCATTGAATTTTACCTCAGCTTCTTCGAAATCATTAGACGAGATTTATAGGCTATTGTAGAGGAATGTCGAACCTCTGGTGAACTTTATGATGCCTTCAACTCTACTTTTATTGTGCTCATCCTTAAATTTGATGACCCATCCTCCTTTTTTGCTTATCATCCTATTTCCTTATGCAATGTTGTATACAAGATCATTGCTAGTAGACTCCACCCCATTCTCTCTCGTCACAGATCAAAGTATCAATTTGTTTTCTTAGAAGACCGACAGATCCATGAAGCCATAGGAATCACTCAAGAGGGCCTTCACAGTCTCAAGATCCTGAAACTAAAAGGAATACTTCTCAAGATTGACCTTTCTGAGGCTTTCGACAGAGCCAGTTGACAATACATCAAATTACTTCTCACTCACATGGGCTTTCCTGTATCATTTATCAAATGTATCATTTGTTGTATCTCCACTACATCCTTCTTTGTACTCATAAATGGTGTTGCATCAAATTTATTTAATGTTGAATGTTGAATCACGCAAGGGTGTCCGCTCTCCCCCTTACTATTCCTGCTAATTATGGATAAATTAAGCATATTCATACACAGTGCCATAGGGAGGGGAGCTCTCAAATGGATTCACATTGGAGAAAATACACTTCTCTCACATCTATTGTTCGTCGACGATGTTCTTGTCTTCCTGGATGACTCACTCGGCGATGTGAATGTATTCGGGGCCATCCTGGGTTCCTTCTGTAATGCCACAGGTATGTCCCCTAATCAACACAATTCTATTATCACATGTTGTGAATGTTCTGATATAGAAATTTATCATGCTCCCAATATCTTTCCATTCATATTTGTCCACCTCAACGATGGGATCAAATATCTCGGTTTCTAGCTCAAGCCTGATGACTATTGAAAGCAAGATTGGATGTGGTTAGTGGTCAAAATCGAAAAGAAAATTAAATCATGGTGCCACAAGTGGCTATCCAGAGCTGGAAGACTCGTCCTCATTAAATCATTCATTGAAGCCACTCCATTGTGCTAGATGTCCCTATCATGGATCTAAAATGGCATCCTTAACACCATTCAAAGGATGTGTTGTGGTTTCCTCTAGCGCGGGGCTAAGGAGGGTCCCACTTTTGCATGGGTAATATGGGACAAAATTTCCCTCCCAAAGGCATGGGGTAATAGGGTTTAAAGGACCTTCACAACTTTTCACAAGCATTTTCGGCAAAGGTTGGATGGAGATGAATCACCACAAATAGCCTCTGGACTGAAGTAGCCCAGCAGAAATATATCTCTCCCATATCACTTGAAGATTGGATTCAACTCCCCAACAAGTCGAAAGAAAACATTTTCACTATTTGAAAAGTTGTCCTCAAGTATTTCCCTCTCATTGTTGCGGGATTAGATTGGCACATTGGATTGGGTCAACATGTGCGCATTGGTATTGAACCATGGTCGGGATGCGATAACAAACATATCCTCCCCCGTGAGTTAATCACTTTCCTTGTTGAGCATTAGGTTAAATTTCTAAATCACATCAGGGACCCAATTCAATTGGATAATTGGGGTCAACATTGGCTCTCAGCCGAGGAGCTTCAGATCCTTAGACAATGGCATGAAGTATGGGGAAATTATCTCAAAGCTCTGTCCTCATCTCACACAAGATTAAATGACCAAGAAGATGAACAACTGTGGGTTCTCTCTAAACATGGTGCCTATACTCAAATAGATGGTTACCTCATAACCATTGGATCTAGAGAACTTGATAATATCAGTTGGCGGTGGAAACACTTATGGAAGCTCAAGGGGCCGACAAAAGCACGGTTATTATTCTAGTGCGTTATGGAAAAAAAATTACCAACAGGGGAAAATCTGAAGAAACGAGCCTTCCACGGTCCCTCATGGTGCTCCTTATGTCATCAATCTGAAGAATCCACATAACATTTATTCTTATCCTGTCAAGCGCCCTCCATGGTATGGAGCTCCATCTATCACGGTCTCTCATTAACGAATAGATGGCAAGGCAACTCCATATCACAAGCATGGGAACATTAGTGGAACGAAACATCATCAAATAAACTAAAGAACATACCCTTGTTTGCATGCTGGGGTATATAGATCGGGCGGAACTAGAAAATATTTCATGACTCACATTATTGCCTGGAAAGAATCATGGCTCAGGTCTCATAAATTTTCTCTCTGCTCCTGGAAGACAAGACCACCTCTGTCACTCGCAACGTCTCTTTGGAAAACATCGACCGTTCATTCCTCTGGGCTTACTTCGACAAATTCTCACAATAGAGATCATGTGGTGGAGAGGTTGTTCTATATCTTACTAATCATCATTATTACAAGCCAAAATCTGGTTTGGGTCAGGGCACCAATAATTTTGCAAAATTGTTGAGTCTCAAGTTCCTTCTTCTCTTTGTACTTGAGAAACAATGTACCAAGCTACAAATTTTTGGTGACTCAAAACTCGTGATTGATTTGGATCACTTCACAACCTACCTGTCACACACAAGGTAAGTCCTCCAGGCTTGACCTGTAGCTTGAAGAGCCATGACCCATGGGCATCTAAGTCATCAAAGTCACCCGGGGATTGCACCCGACCTGGCCCACACCAACTCTTAGCTGATTTGATTTTGTTAGCATGTTGCATCCCCCTAGCACAAGGCACAACCACCCCGTGAGATTTGATCCTGGGTCGTCTTGCTATCAAGGTCCACCATCTACCAATGTACTAATAAAACTTAACAATTATTATTTTTATATTTATTTTATTTTATATTTAAAATGTATTTATTTTATTTTATTTTATATTTAAAGTTTATTTATATTTATATTTAAAAAAAAACTCATAAACTCTAAAATAAAATAAACATAAACATAAACATAAACATAAAAAATAATAATTAATACAAAACTCTTAAATTCTTACCGAACAAAGGAACATTATACCTCCTTCAAGTCCACAATCTCTCACTTAGGTCTGAAGGAACTACTTCATTTAGCATTAATGATTCTAGTAAGGATAAAAGTCCGAACTCGACATGACGAGAACTACTTCATTTAGCATTAATGATTCTAGTAAGGATAAAAGTCCGAACTCGACATGACGAGTTTCAGGTTCATTCCGGTATAATCTTCGTGGTTCACGCGACATGGATGTTAGAAAAATATCGCAATGAACTTTAATTTTTAATCTATAACCTTTTCCGAATTTGCTAGCTATCCTATAATCAAATTTATAACCTATAATGTAATCATAAATAAAATATGTAAAATTTCATATTTTAAAAATTGGAAAAGGTTACAGAATATCTTAAATTTTAAATATCTTGATGAAGCGAGGGTGAGTTTTAAGTATAACTAGCAATTGCACGACATGTTGTAAAGGAAACGCCTTAAGGCATAAATTCTAGAAGAATCATGACATATAGAATCTCAATGAATATAAAAATTAGTAACCAAAATGTCATTCAAAGCTAGAATATAAAGTGAAATGACTTACATTATGTGAAATTTACAGATTGTATAACCTTTCCAACATAGATTTCCTCTCAATCTTCAACAATTATCTTTCAAGTTCCAATAGAAAATATTTGATAAAAAGCATGCCCTTTTTAATATTGAACTATCCAACATATATTGTCTCGTAGTCTTCAAAGATTATTTTTCAAGTTCCAATAGAAAATATTTGATAAAAAACATGCCCTTTTTCAATAGTCTTTTACCACTTTCTCTTAAGGTGATTAGATTAGTCTTTGCTTGTCCTTTCTTAACTTATTTTAGGCATTTGTATTGGTTTGTGACACAAGAGGTTTATATTCAAAGTTTTTTTCCAAAATGACAAATTCAAAATTTACCATTGGATGAACTAGTTTAAAGCATTGGTACGAAATAGATATATCAATAAAGGTAGTCACTGACATAAGAACTTTACATTGTTTGATAAGCGAGAAGTGGATCTTTTGTTGAGCATTGATTAAATAATTCTTTTAGCTAACGTAAAAACTTTAATTCACTATTCATAGGAACCATGGTGAAACCTTATGGTAGCAACCACGAGCTTTCCTTTATTCAACATGATATTCTATGAAACTTGGCTATTTATTTGACCGCGCAAAGGCTTATAAATAAGTAAAAAGGGATTTTTTGTGCCTCATAAAGCATACTTTATTCCCAAAAAGTGGAAAAAGGCTACGAATTATATATTTGATGCTGAGATTGTTTCCTTCCACACCAATTTGGTGCATTTTCTTTCTCCTCTCATAGTCATTTATGACCAATTTCCAATATTGAATTGTCTCACTTGATCAAAAGCTTACAATATTTTACATTCTATCTCCACATAATTTGATTTTGAATGTGCTAATTTCAGCATTATTGTATTTCAAGGTACAATGGAGGAGAAGGATTGGTGTAATACATAAATTTCACAATTACCATTAAGTTACTCGAAAAAAATGTTTGATACATGAAAAAAAATAAAAATAAAAACACAACTCTACATGTGCATTTTTGTACCTTTTGTGCTTGAAGCAAATAATTTTCAATTTTTTCTTCACATTGTTCATTCCGCATTCTTTGGAAAAGTTATGAGCTTGCACCATGCAACATGGGGAGCCATCTTATATAAGACAAGGGAGTCAACCCCACAAAGTTGCTTTTCAATTTTATTATACGTAGGTTATAATGCTTGGCCATTGCCCACACATCATATCACATGAGTATAATTCTACCCTAGTTATCGATTCCTATGGACATTAAAAAGAAAAAGAAAAAACATAAAATGAAATAAATCAAGAGCCATTATGCATTATATGTTACCAAAGCCATATTTTCTAGTCCTAAATCAAGTGATGGCAAGGGTCGAAACTCATAGTGAACATGCTTTTCCATGTGGAGTGATCTACCTTCCAAATGGTCCAACTTTTACTAAAGACACCATTGTCCTTCTTTGTAGACGTGCTAGTTTTCCCTACATGTGCTATTAGATTTGAACTTACAACCTCTTACAAAGAAACACATACTCTTAATTATTAATCCTACTAAAATTTTATATATAAATCCTATCCAAATTATTTTATAATTTTTGCAATACATCTATTTATACAATGAGAATACAATTCACACAACAAAACTTAAAATACTACGCCCATCTTAAGAATGACAATATTCTTAATCTACGTGTATAAATTAATCTTAAAGAATCGTGGCGTTAGAAAGTGGCAACCATGGAATACAAGACAAATTAAGGGCATGAATGAGTTGTTTTGAAGAAAGAACCACCAATAAAACAATGGTGCAGAAAATGAGGACTAAAAAAATAATACAAAATTACAAGGAGAATCATGATATTATACTAAAACCATAATGCATCAATATAAACTCTAGAATATTGTCGACTGTATATAGATGACGGTCGATATCATACGACGTAATTTAAACTATCATTTCATAAGGATCTTAAGTGCCAAGGTTTGAATAATAGTCATCTAGTTCAACTCTTTGAAGAGGAGCCTGCAGAAATATGCAGAGAAAATCGCAGAGGATCCCTTGAAGCAATGAAAATGAAAGACTTTTGGCTAGTTAAGTTATCATCAACGTAAAAATCCCATGAACCAGAGAAGCCACAATTTTAAATGAATGCCTATGATGATTTTAAGTTATAACCAAAACCATATGAGTGATAATTTGAAATGAATGCATTATAACCAAAACCAAATGACCCCAAAAATTGAAATGAATGTTTATCATGATTTTTGGTTAGAATGAGTGATTGTACAATGATATGCATATATATTTGACACCAATCTGTTCAGAAAATACACGAGTATTAATCTGCATATAAAAAAGGCATCGAATATACAATTGATTTCCACCCAAAGTAGCAGCATTTGAGGGTCTTATTATTCATCTCCATGATAAAAGAAGTGATAAAAACTGACCAAAATTCACTTCTAACCGTTGATCGATAAATTCGTACAATTTTTTTTAGTTTTGGAATAAGTAAACCCTGAGAAGAACTTAGACTGGTTCAAAAATTATCAAAAAAGGTTCAATGCACTCTACTTATAGAAGTATTAGAAGAAGAAGAAGAAGCAAAGAATACATTAATATGATTGATCTCATGACCATGAAATGATGAAAACTTCAATCTAACCATTTAAATGCACTGTATACTTCACAATGATTAGAAATCATTTCATATATTGAAAGTGGTGGCATGGCAAACTGCAAAATTGTGAGAACGCCGATTAGTACAACATTGGTTTTATTATTACATTATTGAAATGTAGAGACCAACCTCGTTACTCCATGGTACATCGATGCACCTCTAGAGAATCCAATACTCTTTCTACACCAACAATAATGAGGTCGATCAAAATCCAGATCAAAACCCAAATTCATGAATCAAAGACTAATTATTTGGAGATAAAGATCACGAATGTGTGTGCCCTTTTAGAGATGAAGTGTATTCTTACCTTTTCATGTGTTTTATTTCCTCTAGTTCTTTCTCACACTTGTTAATTTTTACATGTAATACATTGTGGGATATATTCGAGAATCAAAACCCAATGCAATATGCAAGAAACACTACAGAGGATTGGAAATTTGGATCAGATTAAAAACAAAAATAAATTCATCCTATTTAATTTTGAAACCATTAAATGAGATCATATTAGAAACAAAATAAATTCATCCTATTTAATTATGAAACCATTAAATCCATAGTCTCTAATATAGTACATGATACACCACTTATTAATACAAATCCATTATTATGAACCCCTTAATATCTAACTCATTACCTATTAAATTAATAACTGGACATAACTTTAAATCAATAATCTACTAAAACCCTTCACCATTGACCCACCAACCAACGTATTCTCTTACCATTGATCCATTAACCAACAATTCGTCTAATCATTGTTCAACCAACACAATCACCTCTTAACTACCCACTTATTATAATTGACTATGGTTGATTAAAACCATTGATCCACTAACCAACAATTCCTCTAATCATAGATCAACCAACTCAATCACCCCTTAAGTACCCACTTATTATAATTTACTATCGTTGATTATAGTTAATCATGGTATATTATAATCCAATATATCTATTTATAATTTTAATGCTACCAACCAACTCATACATAACCCACTAACCCATAAATTTTTAAAACATTGCTCACTACATGTGGTTATTTGCATTGCTCATTACATGTGTTTATTTGGTGAAGTTTAAGTTATTAAAGAAATAGTATTTTTCATCGGAATATACAATTTCAAGAAAAGTTGCGAGCTTCGCTTAGAATGAGTGATTATACAATGATATGCATATATATTTGACACCAATATGTTAAGAAAAAAAGAGAGTAATAACTTGCACATACAAAAAGCGTCAAATATACAAATGATTTCCACCCAAACTAACAACATTTGAGGATCTTGTTATCCATCTCCATGATAGAATAAGTGATAAAAAATGACCGAAATTCACTTCTAAAGGCTAATCAGTAAATTCATATAAAATTTCTTAGTTTTGGAATAAGTAAAGCCTGAGAAGAACTTAGGCCGGTTACAAAATTATCAAAAAAGGGTCAAGGCACTATACTTATAGAAGCAGAAGAAGTAGAAGAAGAATAAGAAGAAGCACAAAATAAATTGATATGATTGATCTTATGACCATGAAAGGATGAAAACTCCAATCCAACCAGTTAATTGCATGACATACTTCACATTGGTCAGGAATCATTCCATATATTGAAAATGGTGGCATGACAAACTACAAAATTGTCAAACGTCGATTAGTACAACATTGGTTTTATTATTACATTATTGAAATGTAGATATAAACCTTATTACTCCACTGTACATTAATGCACCTCTAGATAATCCAATACTCTTTATGCACCATCAATAATGAGATCGATCAAAATCCAGATCAAAATCCAAATTCATGAATTAGAGACTATTTCTTTGGAGATAAAGATCGGGAATGTGTGTACCTTCTTAGATATGAATTGCATTCTTACATTGTCATGCCTTTCATTTCCTCTGGTTCTTTCTCATAATTGTTGATTTGTACATGTAATACATTGTGGGATATATTCGAGAATCAAAACCCAATGGAGTATGCAATAAATACTACAGAGGATCGGAAATTTGGATCATATTAAAAACAAAAATCAATTCATCATATTTAATCATGAAGTCATTAAATCCCTAGTCTCTAATATAGTACATGATGCACCACTTATTAAGACCAATCCATTATTATGAACCTGATGCAGCCGTAATTGTAGTTTACACAAATACCGTGGACTTGTGGGTTATGGGTCACATAAACCCCTTTATACACAACGAATTTAAATATATCGAAGTTTGTTTAACATACATACATGTGTAATCAAACAACGATCACCTTAAAAAGATCACACATACCCATATCAGTTGACATATATGCGGAATCGAAGCTCTCGAGGTCCCACATATTGATAACCAATCACAACACATCGCAGTATCTTGCCTGCAACTTTGAACTCTTTACCGAATACGCTAAACCACAAAATCTTGCGAAGTGCGCTATTGTGCAGTGTTGGCACATGGCTCTCCCTCGTCGCATCACATCCTTCAAATAGTACCGCATCGCAACCAATTTAACATATCTTGCGAACGCTTAATGGTACTTGCTAACATCTAGGAAATGCGAAAATGTGATTCATCGTCCGTCGTTGATCTGCTGCATGATCCAACGGCCCGCATTTGTCTCCGCCAACTCATCACATCTTATATTGTTCGACTTGTGAAGTCATCACGACTGTTCATCTTTCACCCTCGGATCTGTGATCTAATCACATCCGTCCACTCGTCCTCTACTCCTTCGTTATCCTTCCTGAGCTTCTTCTTGTCTTTAAGCACGCTGATTTCTCCTGAGATTTTTCTTCGCCTTGTCATCCCTCGATCTCTGCCATAGCTTTGTCTATGCGAAGTTCATAGGAACTTCGTCCTCTCACTCAATTTGTCTATTCATTAACAGAAATAACACACATATATAATAATCACACAGGTACAAACCAAATCCGGATTAACCTTTCTATTGTGTGATTAAATGAAAAACTCGATTTCGATAGGGAAATAAACAAACAGGTTAAAACAGAGAGCCCGATAAAAATACAAAACACTTGGAATTTAATTTAGAAGTGAAATACACAGAGTCCAGCCCTTGGATGGCTGGTTTTTACATTTGTTTCTGCTCTCTGTTCACCTCTCTCTCACACCTATTTTTACACCTATTTCCCTCCTGTTCCCTCTACGGACGACAGAACCCCACAATGGTGGATTTGTTCAGTTTTATGCCTTTCAAAAAGTCACAAAGTTGAAGAGTGCTCATTGGTTAAAGCAATTTATTCAATTAGACCATAACTAATCCTAATTTAACTATTCTTCTTTGTAAATTACAATGGATATAGCCCAAATTAACTTATATATATATATATATATATATATATATATATATATATATATATATATGTATGCCTCTCCTCCCTCCCTCTATATATATACATAACATATACACACACACACACACACACACACACACACACACACACATATATATATAAGTCTTCAAATTATTTGGACTGCTAGTCCTCTTCCCAAGCCACAACATGTGACCAACTTGTCACATTGCTGGCTCTACCTTAATGCTCCTACATCAGATTCCCAAGGTAGGAAAATTATGACCTCCCGGTCATATGCATCCAATGTCCATGCACCTGGTTTCCAAAATTTATATGACAACTCTCCACTACCTTCATTTTCATCACATTTCGGTTCTGGTCTCAACTTACCAGGCTTCCATACTTTATGTTGCAATATGATATTGCATTCACTTATCACTTCCTCTTCAATCGATGAATTGAAACAATTCATCTCTTTCTTCTGCTTGCTACACATCTTCCTGGAATGTTTCATCTTAAGCTTCCATAACTCGTCAAGTTCTCCATCAAAATCTACACATCCACCTTTAAGTTGCCGACTGATTTCTCCTTCAGTAATATCCATCTTTTGTTCCTGAACTTCAATTTGACTTCCATACGCAGACTCCTTCAGCAAATATTTCAGCAATTCAGCTTCCCTTTGACAACTTTCACATTATTCATCATAATGCCAATCATAGCATTCATCTTCCATACTGCTTTCACCTTCTATCTCAACAATATTGTATTGTTTGAGATCAACCACCTTCTCTGCTTCAGTTATCATTTCAGCTTTTAAACTATACTTCACAACTCCATTTTCTTCATTGTCCCTTAAGACAATTTTATGTTCATCAGTTCCATATTGCAGCAACACAATTCCATCTTTATTGTGAGACATCCAAGCCTCATTTCTCTCCATCTCAACTTTATCTTTAAAACCAAATTCCTAATTTGAACTCATTTTAGATTTCCCTGTTTTTACACACTGACTGTTATCATAATTACACAAAGTTCTCAACACTTCTACCCTGCTCTGTTTTCTTGTAAATTTAAGGTTTTTGGCGACATTCTCTTCATATTTTTCATTGATTACAACTCCATCTTTCTTATTCAACTCTGATTTTACATTCTGAATACTCATTCTTTGGTTCTCTAGCCTCTCTTCCAAAAGATTTATCTCATACCACAAACCTACCATCTCACTTGGAATTTCTGCCACAAGCTCTTTACAATATTCACCATCTTCTTCCTTTGCATCAATTATCAACCAACTTTCCTTATCTTGGCAGTTTTCAAGTTTAACATCCTTCAGTATTTGATGATCATCTACGAAAACACTTAGTAGCTGCTCTTCTTTGGCATCACCCTGCAATAACTATCCAATATTACAAGATCTTTCATAGCAGTATTCAGCAACTGCTCTTCCTCCTTCATCATAAGGTTATATGAACCTTCTTCCATCTCTTGGAAAGACAAAATTCAACTTCCCTCTTCTTCTGTGACAACATGAGATAGTTGTCCTACTTTAGTATTTCCTGCATTCGCACACAGGACATTAGTTTTAAAATCATGGGATTCTAAGATCCCTCTAGATGGTCTCACCATTAATTCTTTTTGTTGCTTTCATTGTCAACATAATCCATCAAATTATTCTTGAATTTCATATCCACTTCATCAGTGTATCCCAGATAACTATCTGTGTCATATTCACATGGGCAGACTTCTTTCTGCTTCATCAATCCTTGTTCAAACTCGGCTTTCTTTAGCTCTCTATCCTTCCTCAAAGCTAGTGAATGTAGTCGTTGTTTCTACTGCAATGCAGAGAATTTCATCACCCAACCATAATATTCATCTCCATTACTCTCTTGAATCAACTCCTCTAGTTTTCTAAACCTTTATTTGAATTCAACAAACTCTTTGTCACATTCCTTTTGACCTGTCTTCTGAATGTCCTTCTCTGTATTTCTCTTATAGCTATGAACAATCATTATACTTCCTAATTTATTGATAGTATCAAGAGGTTGTCTTTCATTTCCCATGCCTGAGCAATCTACTTGGCCACAGTCTATCATCTTCTCCCTTGTCCGTGTGACAGTTCCAAATGACTGTCTGCCATAATCGGAGTTTATACAACCTACAAATGTACCATAAGGATCCATAACCTCTCTTGTTGTCTCAAACACTAGCTCTTTCAGTTGGTTCTCATCCTTCCAAGGATCCATGAAACCATCAGCTGGTCTCATGTCTTCATCCTCATTACTACTATCACCAAGAATGGACCCTTGCTCAGGTTCACATAAGTAAACCTCTTCCTCAGCACACATCCTATGCTACAACTCAACTCCTCTGAGTTCTTCTTCTAATTGAATTCTTGTGTAAGATCTCAACCTGCTCTGTAACTGACTCCACTTGACTCTTTTCTTCCGAAGAACCCAACCATACCTTTGGTGTTCCATATTCCCTTGTATGAATTCTCTTAACACTTCTAGCTGCATTTTTATCTCAACTAATTCTCTAACAAGTTTATTCTTACTTGATCTTTCATAATCTCCCTTAGAACCTTTAATATGACTATCGGTAGCAATAGTCTTCTTTCCTTTATGAAATCCTCTTTGTTCATCATGGACTACAAAAAATCCATCTCTACAAGCTGACTCCATCAACCTGTCTGTAGATACCACACCAAGCTTTTCCATGCTTAGTCTTCTACTGATATCTCTGCTGACTTCTTTCTTTTGATTGTGACTCCTCCTTGAACCTTTCAGATAACCATCAATGGTCATCTCTTCTGGGAACTCCATTTCTTCATCACATGTTATGATCACTGCATATTCATGTTGCCCTCCATCTTCCATGACAATTCCTAATGGTTTTCCTTCATCCTCCATACCTTTCATACTATGCTGCTATGAGTAATGCTTCTTCTTCTTGAGCATTCAACCTATGCTCCCTCTTCATCTGCAACCCATGCCACTTCAATTTCTTCCTCATAATCCATCCACACCTTTGGTCTTCATCACTCCTCTGTAGCAACTCCATCAATAGATCAAGATGGGTTCTCATCTCAGCTATTTCTCCCTTATGTTCTTCATCAGTCAATCTGCTTTCCATATGCCATTTGTCTTGGCATCTTCCTTCTTCACTTCTTGGTTGCCTCCTGAACCTCTGCTATGACTTTCAATAGTCATCTTCTTGAGTTCTTTCATCCTCTATGAGCTGCACTAGCCCCTGCAGTAACAATTCCTCTTGCTACAACTTACCTCACCAAACTTCCTTTGTGCTTGGTATTTTGGCAAGTACTGATACTCAATCTAGAACCATCCTTGAGCACTCCTCTATGCTCCTTCTAGGCTCACCCTCACAACTCATTTGCACTTGAGAACACTACTGTCCTCTTATATTTCAACCTCAACTGAAATATTAGGTTCTGACCACACTTCTTTTTCCTCCTAGAAACCCTTGCTAGCTTCCTTCATCACTTGAAATATATGCGGAACCGAAGCTCTCGGGGTCCCACATATTGATAACCAATCATAGCACATCGCAGTCTCTTGCCCTCAACTTTTAACTCTTTACCAAATACGCGAAACCACAAAATATTGTGAAGTGCGCTATTGCATAGTGTTGGCATATGGCTCTCCCTCGTCGCATCGCATCCTTCAAATCTTACCATATCACAACCAATTTAACATATCTTGCAAACGCTTAATGGTATCTGCTAACATTTGCGAAATGAAAAAGTGTGATTCACTGTCTTCCATTGATCTGCTGCACGATCCAACGGCCCATATCTGTCTCCGCCAACTCATCGCATCTTATATTGTTCGACTTGCGAAGTAATTGCAATCGTTCATCTTTCACCCTCGGATTTCTTCTTGTCTTTAAGCGCATTGATCTCTCTTGAGCTTCTTCTTCGCCTCGTCATCTCTCGATCTCTTCCATAGCTTTGTCTATGCGAAGTTCATAGGAACTTCGTCATATCGCTCAATCTGTCTATTCATTAACAAAAATAACACGCATATATAATAATCACACAGGTACAAACCAAATCCAGATTAACCTTTCTGTTGTGTGATTAAATTCAAAACTCGAATTCGACAGGGAAATAAACAAACGGGTTAAAACAAAGCGCCCGATCAAAATACAAAACACTTGGAATTTAATTTAGAAATGAAATACACAGAGTCCAACCCTTGGATGGCTAGTTTTTACATTTATTTCTACTCTTTGTTCACCCCTCTCTCACACCTATTTTACACCTATTTCCCTCATGTTCTCTCTTTCTATCTACGGACAGCAGAACCCCACAATGGTGGATTTGGTTCGGTTTTATGCTTTTCCCAAAATCCCCATATGGTTGAGAAATTGTCATTCAGTTTCATAATAGTTTATTCAACTGAATACTTAACTAATCCTAATTTAACTATTCTTTTAACCTGTAAATTACAATGGCTATATTAGCCCAAATTAACTTAAACAAAATAGTTTTTAAAAATAAAAGTCTTCAAATTATTTGGACTGCTAGTCCTCTTCCCAAGCCACAACATGTGACCAACTTGTGACATTGTTGGCTCTACCTTAATGCTCCCGCATCAGAACCCCTTAATATCTAACTCATTACTTATTAAATTAATAACCCAAAATAACTCTAAATCACTAATCTACTAAACCACTTCACCATTGACCCACCAACCAACATATTCTCTAACCATTGATCCATTAACCAACAACTTGTCTAATCATCGATCAACCAACTCAGTCACCTTTTAACTACCAAATTATTATAATTGACTATGGTCGATTAAAACCATTGATCCACTAACCAACAATTCCTCTAATCATAGATCAACCAACTCAATCACTCCTTAACTACCCACTTATTATAATTTACTATGATTGATTATAGGTAATCATGGTAGATTATAATCCAATATATTTATTTATAATTTTAATGCTACCAACCCTCTCATCAACAGTGTTTCATTTCCTCCGGTTCTTTCTCATAATTGTTGATTTGTACATGTAATACATTGTGGGATATATTAGAGAATCAAAACCCAATGCAGTATGCAAGAAATACTACAGAGGATCAAAACTTTGGATCAGATTAAAAACAAAAATCAATTCATCCTATTTAATCATGAAACCATTAAATTGGATCATATTAGAACAAAAATCAATTCATCATATTTAATCATGAAACAATTAAATCCATAGTCTCTAATACAATACATGATGCACCACTTATTAAGACCAATACATTCTTTTGAACCCCTTAATATCTAACTCATTACATATTAAATTAATAACTCGACATAACTCCAAATCACTAATCTACTTAACCCCTTCACCATTGACCCACCAACCAATACATTCTCTAACCATTGATCAATTAACCAAAATTTCACCTAATCATCGATCAACCAACTCAATCACCTATTCACTACCCACTTATTATAATTGATTATGGTTGATTAAAACCGTTGATCCACTAACTAGAAATTCCTCTAATCATAGATCAACCAAGTCAAACACCCCTTAACTACCCAATTATTATAATTTACCATGGTTAATTATAGGTAATCATGGTAGATTATAATCCAATATATTTATTTATAATTTTAATGCTACCAACCCTCTCATACATAACCCACTAGCCAATAAATTTTTAAAACTAGCATTTCTCATTACATGTGTTTATTTAGTGAAGTTTAAGTTATGGAAGAAATAGTCTTTTTTATTATTATCGAAATATACAATTTCAAGCGAAATTGTGAGTTTTGGTTAGAATGGGTGATTGTACACTGATATGCATATATATTTGACACTAATGTGTTAAGAAAATACACTGGTATTAAATTGCATATACAAAAAGTGCAAAATATACAAATGATTTCCACCCAAAGTAGCAGGATTTGAGGGTCTTGTTATCCATCTCCATGATAGCAGAAGTAATAAAAACAGATGAAAATTCACTTCTAACAGCTGATCGAGAAATTCATATAAAATTTCCTAGTTTTGGAATAAGTAAAGCGTGAGAAGAACTTAGACCGGTTCAAAAATTATCAAAAAAGGCTCAAAGCAATCTACTTATAGAGCATAAGAAGTATAAGAAGAAGTATAGAATACATTAATATGATTGATATGATGACCATGAAAGGATGAAAACTCCAATCCAAATAGTTAACTGCACTACATAATTCACATTGATTAGGAATCATTCCATATATTGAAAATGGCGGTGTGGAAAACTACAAAATTGTCAGAGGGTCAATTAGTAAAACATTGGTTCTATTATTACATTATTGAAACGTATATACCAACCTTGTTACTCCCCGGTACATTGATGCACCTCTAGATAATAAACTACTCTTTCTGCACCAACAATAATGAGATCGATCAATATCCAAATTCATGAATCAAAGACTAAATCTTTAGAGATAAAGATCAAGAATGCGTGTACCTTCTTAGAGATGCAGTGTATTCTCACCTTGTCATGTGTTTCATTTCCTTGACTTCTTTCTCATAATTGTTGATTTGTACATGTAATACATTGTGGGATATATTCATGAATCAAAACCCAATGCAATATTCAAGAAATACTACAAAGGATTAGAACTTTCAATCATATTAAATACAAAAATCAATTCATCCTATTTAATCATGAAACCATTAAATCCCTAGTCCATAATAGGGTACATGATGCACCACTTATTAAGACCAATCCATTATTATGAACCCCTTAATATCTAACTCATTATCTATTAAATTAATAACCCAACATAACTCCAAATCACTAATCTACTAAATCCCTTCACCATTGACCCACCAACCAACACATTCTCTAACCATTGATTCATTAACCAACAATTCGTCTAATCATTGATCAACCAACTCAAGCACCTCTTAACTATCCACTTATTATAATTGACTATGGTTGATTAAAACCATTGATCCACTAACCAACAATTCATCTAATCATAAATCAACCAACTCAATCACCTCTTAGCTATCCACTTATTATAATTGACTATGGTTGATTAAAGCCATTGATCCACTAACAAACAATTCATCTAATCATAGATCAACCAACTCAATCACCCCTTAATTACCCACTTATTTTAATTTACTATGGTTGATTATAGTTAATCGTGGTAGATTATAATCCAATATAGTTATTTATAATTTTAATGCTACCAACCGACTCTTACATAACCCACTAACCCCTAAATTTTTAAAACATTTCTCACTACGTGTGGTTATTGCTCATTACATGTGTTTATTTGGTGAAGTTTAAGTTATGGGAGAAATAGTCTTTTTCATCCGAAAATACAATTTCAAGCAAAATTGTGATTTTTTTGTTGTTTAAAATAGGAAATAACCTTTTTTCATTGGAACACACAAAAAAAATTCATGTAAATTTGTGATTTTTTGTTGTTTAAAATACATTTTTGAATGCATAAATGGATTCAACACCGTGAAAAATTCTACACATTAAACAATTTAAACTCAAGTTTTAAAAAAATCTTGATTTTTTTTAAAATTAATCAAAAAAATGTCATGAAAAAAAATCATTTTGTCTATATATTAGACCAAGCCTATTTATTTCAATGAGAATTATACAAATAGTTAATCTAAATTTTTTATGGCACCTTTTTAATATATAAATTATCTCTTATTTTTAGTTATTTTTATGTTTTCATCACAAATTGATCTTAGTTCAAATGTTCTAGGTCTTTGTCCTTTGCTATTACATTTTCCATTCAAATTTGTCCTTGGTTAAAAATGATTGAAATAGTAAATTTGACTTGTTAAATCTATATAAACTACGCATGTTTAAAGTAAGGTCAAATATGATAAATTTTAAATATTAAAATTGGATAGATAAGATATTCTCAAAAATTTTAAAGACTTTAAGTCTATTTCTACCCCCTTTTTTTCACACAAGATCGGTTATGATATATTTATCTGAAAAAAGGGAAGGAAGGGAACTTCCTTGTTACAAGCACACTCCTCTCAGCTTACAAAACATATTTAAATGTTGGGAGTGTGTTACTGCTAGAGTTCTGCAACTACTGCTACTTCTTACATGCCTTTCTGAAATGGAGATAATCGAATTTATACTATACTGTCTAACAAACTGATCGAGCAAGAGGATGCATTTTGTTTTCATAATAAACTAGATTAACAACTAATAATCAACATATAAGACTGAGAGGGAAAAAGAAGGAGAAGATTCATTTGTTGAATGTCTTTTCACTTTCTCTATGGCCGCTCCCTTGATTCCTAGTGTTGGAGCCGTGCTCAGACCTTTTGATGAGAATGTCCTACAGATAGTTGATGGTCCCTTCAAGGTGATTGCATCGATATTTCATATCCATTAACTCAATGTTGCATGTGGACCATTGCTGTCGAAGAAGGGAAATTTCCTCTTTAGTGTGCACCTTGTTCTGTAACATATGATTCTTCAGATGCTCTATTACCACTTTGTGTGATTTGAAAAATGCACAGGGGTGGCCCAAATCATTAGAGGGATCCATGTTCTTATGATGAGAGGGAGAGGAGGAATTGCTGCCTTTTCATAGAGATGCAGAGTGCACTGATTTGAGTGTGTCAGCTAAAAAGTATTGGGAATGAAGGGAATGTCTGGCTGCTATTATGAAGGGCGAAATGGATGTAATGTTGTGATAAAAGGTAGCTAGTGAAGAAGGGTAGCACATGCAGGCAGGGGAGGAAGAACTGAGACCGCAATGAGGACTAAGGAAGGGAGAGCGATGAATCACTGCCCAATTCGATGACAGAGAGTTGCATAAGCATGTAAGCTTGAAATAATGTCACAACAAAGAGAGATTGCACTTAAGAGCAAAGGCAAAGAGGGACCGAACTGCAATGGAAAACACCGATCTTGAGAGTGAAGAGGCTGCTTGAGATTCAAAACATGGATCACAGGTGCTAAGGTTAGAGGATGGAGGGGTGAATTTAAAATGTGGGGAGCGAAGATGGTTCACGGGATGGGTGTTGCATTTTTGTGTGCGAGTACACTAATTGGAGGTGCAGAGAATCTTAGGAGGATTCAGAGCAATCTAGATATGAAGTTCGAGGATATTTTTTTAGGTGCACTCAGAGGATCGAGTCATTTCGTGACTACTGAGATGCTGTCATTTGAGAGGGAGAAAAAGCATGATGGTGATAGGAGTGGGGGAAGCCTTCAAGGGACGGGGATGAATATTATTTGTCCATCAATTTTGACCTGTCCAACATCTCTGTTAACTCCTTCATTTTCCTGGAAGTCAGCCTGTTTGTTGTTGCTTCTTAATATGTGATAATAGTCAATCCTAGCAACTAGCTTTGCATTTTGTTTTGCTCTACTCAATATTTGACAAAGTGTTGCATTTTTTGGATTACTGCCACTTACCATTGCATGAATGATTATAGAGGAATCCCCAAAAATTATTGGGTTGTGGATATCTGTGTCTTTTAATATTTTCATGCTCAGTAGAAGACCATATTCCTCCACTCTGTTGTTGGACATTGTTCCCATACCCCAATTAAATTGTGTAGGACTAGAGTTATCTCTGTGAATTATTACTTGAGTCCACAAATTCTAAAAACAAAATAATTTCAAAACAATTAAACGTGGTTAAAGACAGCCTTATTTCTGCATACGGTCTTCCTCGATCTGAGGTGTTGTTTTCCCAAATATCCGACCATATGCCAATCTTACTATCCTGGAGGCGGGGAGAAAGGTCTTCGGGGCTACATTTCAAATTCAATAGGGCCTGGCTGGAAGATAAAGAGTTCATACAGCTCGTTCAAACTGTTTGGCCACAGACATCGGCGGAATCAGGGCTGAATGGATGGAATATCTTCTTCCATAAATTACAGCGGCTGAAGAAAGAGACCAAAAGATGGGAGATTAATAAGAAAAGGATTCTTAAGGTTGAACTGATTGCAATCCAGCAAGACATGAAAGCTATTTTTTTGCGTTTCAAGGACTGCGCCCCAGACAAACAAACATATGAAACGCTCAAGACATTGGCTGACAGGGAAAAAGAAATCCTAAATATTGAAGAAATCTCATGGAAAATGAAGAGCAGGATCCGATGGATTAAACAGGGAGACCGCAACACAAAAAATTTTCATAAATGTGCCAGTGAGCGCAGAAGTAGGAACACAATCTAGCGGATCAAAAATGACGATGGCAGTTTCGCTACTACTACGCCCAGTATACAGGAGGCTGCATACAATCATTATAAAACTTTCTATCAACAGGATCAACAGATCGATGGCAATTGCCAACAATGGGTTATTGAACATGTTGGTAGATTTTATGAGGAGGTTGATTTATCATCTCTGGATGAACCAATTTCTGAGGCAGAGGTCGAAGGGGTATTAAAATCAATGCCACATGACAAGTGCCCAGGTCCTGACGGCTGGACCTCTGAATTTTTTATTTTCTTCTTCGACATAATGGGAGTCGAGCTTACAGAAATGGTGGAACTCTTCAGAACTTCTGGACATATACCAGCAAATTTAAATTCCACATTTATTGCTCTAATTCCAAAAAATGACAATCCCACTACATTTGGAGAATTCCGCCCTATTGCTCTCTGCAATCTTTTATATAAGATCACTTCCAAACTTATTGCGAACAGATTGAAACAGACTCTATCTAATCATATTTCGCCAGAGCAGTATGGTTTTCTTCCTGGTAGATCCATTCATGATGCAATAGCGGTCGCCCAAGAGGTCCTACACTCCATACACTTTGAGAAAAGAGAGGCATTGATCATGAAGGTTGACCTTTTCAAGGCTTATGATACCCTCGACTGGTCTTTCATCCGATTGGTCCTATTAAAGATTGGTCTGCCGCTCAGGATCATCCGCTGGATCATGTCTTGCATTTCCAATGTTCGATATGCTGTGATCGTGAATGGTCTACCTACGGCTTTTTTTGCGGCGGGTCGGGGACTCCGACAAGGCTGTGCATTTTACCCACTCATCTTCATATTAATTATGGACGGGTTCATTCAGTTGATGAAAATGGCCACTCAGAAAAGATTCATCAGCGACTTTCAATTCTCTGATTCCATTTCTGTCACCCATTCTTTGTTTGTGGATGATATGCTGCTCTTTGGGATTCTTAAAAGGAATCACTGGCTCTACATTCTCTTTACGCTCAACAGGTTTGCCGCGGCTTCTGGTTTGTGCATCAACAAGGCTAAATCCTTCTTATTATATGAGTCCGGTGACATAGACGAGATCAGGTTCATAGCTGATTCTCTCGGTGTTGGTATTCAAACTCTATCCCGGGGTTTGAAATACCTGGGTTTCAATATTAAACCTTGTGCTTACAAACGAGCGGATTGGCTATGGCTGTTGGAACGTTTCAGATGTAAAATCAACAAATGGACCCACAGATGGCTCTCCATGGGCGGTAGATATATTATGGTGCAGGCGGTTTTATCTCAACTTCTGGTCTATTTGGGTCACTTATTTTACCTGCCCGCAAATATTGTGGCTGATATCAACATAATAATAGCTCATTTTCTATGGAATGGATCTGCTAACACTCATAAATTTCACCTAGTCAAGCTCGAAATCTTGTGCAGACCCAAGGAGCACGATGGTTGGGGCATCCTGGATACCAGGATTTTAAACATAGCTCTTCTCATCAAGTATTTCTGGTGAGCTTTAACCGGTTCATGCACTTGGTCAGTCATTATTAAATACAAATACTTAGAAGGTGATGCCCTACATAACTTGCTCTGTGGCATTTTCTATATACCTGCGAGTTCCTCCTTTATTTGGAGAAGTTTTGTGAAAATTTTGAATCAGACTGCTAGTAGACTGACGTGGAAATTCCGGGACGGCAGTAGAATCCCATTGGGGGACTTAAATATACAAGGTTTCGACAGGCATTGCAAAATATCTGCCCGTCTTTCCCGCAGATTGGTGCATACAGGGTTCCTTTTCTTATCTCAGACTATCAATAACTGGTCCTTTGGCGCTCCCATTTTTAAAAGTGCAATTCAACTGGACCTACACGGCGTGGATGCCGCTGAATGGGATCTTTCGGCACAAGCTTTGAAGGCTTCTGGACTATGTCGTGCGACAGGCGAGGACTACATTATCTGGGATGGACCGATGGTGGGACATATGCCCCTTGTTCGTGATATATACCTCAAATTAAACTCCCAGGTATATGCTGAACACAATTCTCGTATATTTGCCTCATTTTGGAAGCGGAACCTGCCTATGAAGATTGTCCTTTTTGGGTGGCTCGTCTGGAAGGACATAATTCTATCCTGGAATAATCTGCAGAAAAAAGGTTTGCTGGGTCCTAGTAGATGCGCTCTTTGTGGTTGTGCTGAGGAAACCACCACACACCTCTTCATTTTTTGTCCACTGGTTAGACAGATTTGGAATTTTTTCTCAGCTCATATCCACCTCCAGTCTAGTATTTCACATGATTTTATATCCATCGCAAGAGAATGGGATTTGATGAACAACAGATTTCGTTCTCTGCCTTTCATTTTAATTTGGGAAGTATGGACTACTAGGAATCGACTAATTTTTGATGACCGACCTTTTAATTTAACTCACACCTACTGTGCCATTATGTGCCGGATTGATGATCTCCCCACCAAACAAATCATCACAATTGATGGCTCTAGAAGAATCCGACCTCATGAGATTGGATTACCAGCGATATTTTTCGATGGTGCTTGTCAAGATGGAAATATGGGTTGTGGAGCCTGGATAAAAATCTCCGACAGAGAAAGAATCCATCTGCATTGGAATGGAGGCCCTGGTACTAACAACAAGGCTGAATTGATGGCACTTTGGGGCGGGCTATATGCTGCAGCTAAAATGGAATTAACAGATATTCATATTTATGGAGACTCGGCTGTGGTCATAGGATGCATTAGGGGCACTCTTCACATACAATCACCATATTTACAGGGCTGGATTAACATAATTATGCATATATGGAAGTTTCTAGGCTCTCCTCCATTGTCCCACATCTACAGAGACCTGAATATGAGAGCTGATGGTCTATCTAAAATGGGATTAAATGCTGATTTCAGGGCCATCCAGATGCTTCTTTTCAGGGACGGGATTCGCACATTGGAATCAACTATCCCTATCCCTTGACTGTCGGTAACTAATTTCATCTATGTTGGTTTTTGTTTTCTACTAATCTTCTTTTTGCTTGACTCTTTCTCTTTCGTCGCTCTGCCTACAACACTCAAGCGAGCCTGTTTTTCAAAGCAACAAGCGAGCCTGATCTCAATTTTTATCCCCTATGTTTTTGGGATAACCCACTTTATCCTCAGTTCTGTAGCACATGGTTCTGGTTTTGAAGTAATTGGGTCGACTTTTCATTATTCCGGTCTTTTGGTGGGCTCCTGTCTCCTATCAGTCATCTTTCCAAGTGGTCAAGCGAGCCTGTTCTCTTTGTTCTTGCACAGATGCTCTCCCATCCGAGGCTGATGCTCTTTGGGCCTCCCATTTTGTTTTTTGGGGCCGCCTCTATTCACTTCAGCGTTATATCAGTCACTCTGGTTTGGGCTATCCGAGAGGCAATTTACCCATTCATTTATAAAGGCTGATCCTCAAGCGAGCCTGCTCTATCATGCTCCCAATGTGCCCACTTTTCTTGGTTTTTGCCTTCAGGTTTTCTTTTCAGCTTATAGTGTGATCAAGTGAGCCTGTTTTAACAACATCAGTTGCTGACACGCTATTTTTCCCCTCTTTTCCTTGGGCTGTAAAGCTAATCACAAACTAGCCAGATCTAACTCCTCGTCCCTATTGCTTATGTAATGGAAGAGTCCAACAACCATCCGTTTCCATTCCTTTGACAGGTCATTAGGAGCTTATTTTACTGGACTCGAAATTTGTATTGGGTGATAAATCCCCAGTGATGTCTTTGGTCAAATTATCTCCTCTGTCTCCACACCTTCTTCCTTAGAAGTTGTGCATGGTGTGCATGGGAATAAATGTGTTTTTGATCGGGCTTACATCTGAAGCAGTGGATGTAATTGTCGAACATACACTTTGTTAATTCAAACAACGTTCTCAGCTCTTTTTTTTGGCTGCTACACTCAGGAGATTCAGTAAGGTAAGATGAAAGGCACAAAGACAGTTAACTTCCTCTTTCAAATCAGTTGGGATTCAGCTTTATTCTTAGAGAAATTTGTGACCCTAAGTAGTATAAATATATTTAATCTCAAAATTTCCGGACCCCGTCTATTCCTACATTTTAAATAATAATAAAAATAAAATTAATTAAATATATATAAATTCATATATTTTTTATGGAGCAATTAAGCGTGGGCAATGGCTATCGGAATTCCGAAAAAAATCAAAACAATTAAATGTCACCACTCCATAAATCAATTAGACTTCAAAACATATAGAAACCATGACTATGAAATTATAATTGAGATTTAATCTCAATAAAAACTAAATCGCTCTATACATTTTAAATTAAAATAAAAATAAAAATTAACCAAAAACTGTGTCAACAAATTCTAATAAAAAAAAAATTAAAACAATTAAACCCCTAAGTGTATATAAACCGCAAATTCCAATAAAAGAAAAAAAAACTTAAAAAAACAAACTTCACCCTCCATAAATCAATAAGACTTCAGGGTGTATAGAAACTATGACCATGACAAAGCATATAGTCCAGATTTAAAAATAATAATATCTGTAAATATTGCAGTGGAGTTGCATCCAAAGATATTCGAGAGCTAATAACTCCTATATACTATACGATGATATTTATTATTTTACAACAGAATATAAATAGCCTGCCCAAATTTTCAATATCGAATATTGAAAGCGTTCATTCTGAATATCCTGAAAACCTTTACGGGTTCCAAAAGGAATCATTTGACTCTCTATAGTTTATTGAACAAAAAACCAAACTGCATGGAAACCTTGGCTCTTAGTGTTTGTATGATCGAATTGGGACTCTCACAAAGGTAACCATTAACTGAGCGTTGGTAATGTTTTTTCGACAAAGAGAAGCATAAATAATCTTGAATTTTGCATGTCTGGCCTTCTCTTTTGGAACTATTATCCCATAAATGGGCTTCATAACGCCTGGTCCATCTACGTGTGCAACATTAACATAAAACCAAGTTCGCTAAGAATAATATTTAAAAATCATGTTAGGTCTCATGAGATTAAGTACAATCAGGGTACAAGATTACTGGTGACTCCACAATAGATTGAAGTCCCAAATTTATTTTTTATAAATTGAAGTTCGTTGTCCAAATTTATCTATGGATTTTCTTATGGTTGGTTTTGAAGTAGTACGTTTCTCTGGAATGAGATATTAAGTGAAGCAAAAGTAAAAATAAGTGATTTTAGTTTGTTATTTGATTTAAAATAATAATAATAAAAATAATATAATGACCAAATATTGAAGTGGAAAACTCACTGTAATAATTCGAGTCTGGAAGGATTGATGAACAAATAGATCTATCTGTGCAAGGTAACCCCTTGTCTAGAGAACCAAGAGGGGAGTAAACCTCCAAGTAAAGACATCAAGAAACGGTTAAGCAAGAAACGATCATTTGATTATTTTATGAATGTGTCCATTATGTCTCCTAACTATTAGTTTTCTTTTAACTATTAAATATTAATCGTACGACCTAAAAATCTTCAACTGTCTAACATTCTATCCAATGATACATACTAGTACACAGTGGTAGCTAGAGAAGTGATTATCAAAGGGGAACACCTTAAGGCGTAAATATAATTATAAAGAGATTTACAAGATTAAATGAAACATTCAATTATTATAATCTTGCCAATTTTAGTTAATGACATGCAAGGAAATATTTCCATTAACTAGAATTTAAATTTATATGTCGGGTTAAAATTTATATGTTCAATAAGATAATATTGATGAGGTCAATGTTTACATTTGAGTCACTGCCAAATTTAGGCGCTACACATTAATACAATACAAGGTCAATCAAGAATAATTTTTGTCTCTTTTATTTATGTTCCAAATTAATAAGTTCCAAAGTATTATTAAAAAGAAGGGAGAATATATTCTAAAACTATGGTAGGTGGTTAATAAAATTTCCTTTATTTCAAAATCTTTATAGACAATTTTTACTATCCTATAGTTATTATCGTGTGATTATTTTGTTATCAATTACTTTTTAGAGAGGTAAGTACTAAGCAACAACGCTATATATTCTACTTGTTAGTATATGCAATGGCTTATTAATTATATATTTTTTTCATATGGAATTATTTACAATATATAAAAGAGCATTTATGTGAAATAGAAAATTGCATTACAAAATTAATGCAAGATTATTATATATGTGTGGTTAATAATATTTTTATTTATTTTATGTAATTTGACCTATTCAAAATGTTATGTTTTATTGATTATTATAATTATTAATTGTTATTTTCTTATGTTTTTATTTTATTTTATTTCAATCTAGTTATAATATAATTTAATTTTAAATGTATCGAGGTATTTAATGCAACAATTTAACTAATACATAAATAAATAAATAAAATATTTTTTAAAGATTTCATGGAACACTACAATAAGAGGGTTGTACAGATTGCTATAACTATAATATGGATTTCATTTTTACCTTTTTTCTCAAAATTAAATTATATATATTATTTTTAAATCTCACAATTTAAAATTAAACCCCATAAAATTTGTCTCACTAATATATATATATATATATATATATATATATATATATATATATATATATATATATTTTTTTTTAGAATTACAAAAAAATAATTTCAATTAATTTTAATATGATAATTTTTTAAAAACTTTACCAAAAGAATTATAAAACATAATAATCATATTTTTTTAAAGCGAGTATACAAATTTAATTAAATCTTAAGATTATGTTTAAACCTTAGGCAATCTCAAGATTATATTTAGAACATAAATGCAGCGTAAATTAATGTGATACGATACCATATTATAACAACTATTTTAACTATTTTTTAATAAAATTAAACATATAATATTCAATTTGACATTGTTTCAATACCATGTGTAGCAATCTCAAAATTATAATCCTAAACAATTTTTAAACTATTCTTGAACATAATGTTGCATAAAACGATAATAAGTTGTCTTTTGACATTTATTGAATAAGATTAAGATATTTACATCTTCATGGCAAGAATAAAATTTTAGGAATAAATTTTAAAATATGCATGTACCACTCAAACAATGTTACACTGTAAACAATGATTTATAAAATGAAGAGTGACATCAAAAATGAATATTGTAGTATCATTTTGTCTTAAACAATACCTTGAACGGTACTTGGAGTCATCATCAAGGAGTGGCATAGAAGATAAATGTTGTTTTGTCTTTTTCCTTTTTAAATGTAAATATAAATAGCTTTTAAGAAGAGAGAACGATTTATGTGATGGATCTAGAAGACAAATATCTGAATGACTCTACTCACAAAATCCCCCATTCATAAATCATGTTATTATACTTATCGTAGGCATGGTTTTACACATTCCATTTTTCTTTTAAGAAGAGGAAAAATCATGTTATTATACCTGCCTCAAGCATGGTATTAGGCATTCCCCCCAGATTCGGGTGCTCGTGGGACAACATGCACGACTCCCCAGACTCACTGTCAGCGGCCACCACATGGCATGTCTCCTTTACCAAGTGGCATTCATGGATTTTAATGCACCCCACTGGCACCTACAGTTCTTGTACATGTTGACAAAAAATTAATTACCTAACTTTTAATTGTTAACCCGAGGGTTTCGTAAAACTTGCGAAGCGTGTGTGCACTATATATGCTAGAAATTAACCTCCAATTTAGATTAATCTAACTACGAACTCAAATGATTACAAACCAAAACATAAGAAAACTGAAATCAATCTACGTAAAGGAAAAACTTAATCTACGAAAGACAATTCAAATCTTATTCACAAAAGTTGTCTGATATGAACATGCACACAAGCTCTTGAAAATAAATTTTTTTAATCTAGGAATGAAAATAAATCTAATCTACTTGCATGAAATGAAATGTTGATATATACACATGCTTGCATGATTGAAATCAAACTGAATCTAATGAAATCTATGAAAATAGGAAATCTAATCTAGAAAAGCATTCAAAACACACTTACTAGAACTGAAATCTTAATCTACTACACACACTTTCATGAATGGGAAAACTAATCTAGGCACACTTCATGAATTCAAAATCTGAACTTTTTGTAAGAATTGAAAAGCATGAATTGAAATCTAAACAATCTTCACTACAATGAAAGCAAAGTGACCAATCCATCTAAACCTGCAAGAGCACACAAACAAAATGAGCATACGAAAACTTAAGTTATGAAAGCATGTAAATGAACATAAAGGAAGTAATAGCAAATCATGAAATGAAAACTAAACTAAACATAAAGAAATGAATGAAATTGTGATACAATCTCACACTCATTTGGGTGGTCAATCCAATGATGCATGAGGATGGCAAGTGAAGAGGCTCCATATGCAAGCAAAACCAAATCAAAGTGAAAGAACACTCATGAGTATGGTGTCAAATCTAATTATTTATTCAAAACATGAGCATAACTCCAAACTTTACAAATGCCTTTGAGAGGAGAAGGCTCTCATATTTATACAAAAATATAAGAAGCTACCTCATTAATGAGGATCCATTATTCTCTCCCTAGATCCCTAAAAATATCAACCAAATAGACACATATCCTTTTATCCATGATTTTTCTCCATGAGATATGGTTGATTCCTATCCAAATATTCTTCCAATATTGGAAAGAATTTGAAATTGATCCTTGGAGGCCACATAAGAGTGTCTTGAAATCTTCCAAATGACCTACACTTGTCATAAAACTCAAGTCATTTTTAGGTATTAGCAAGTATATGCCATTTTTCTAATTTTTAATCATTAATTCACTATAAACACTTGAAAAATATAACTTTAGGAAAATACAATTATGAACCTATATGATGATAGAGATGTAGGTTTATATAGTGACAAAGTGATGGAATGAAGGTGATAAATGTGAAACGAGGTGTGAATGAAGTGAAAATATATGTCATTTTAAAGACATTTTGGAGACCCAACATACCCCCCAACTAGAGTGATTGCATGTCCTGATGAAAATATTGCATTAATTCATTTGATTTGCTTGCAACATCTTTGATTTTGAATGACCTTGGCTTATATCAATGCTCTTTAAACTTTGCATTCGATTATATTTGACAATTTCATTTTTTTTGTTGCAAAGTATTCCTTATCATATATTGAATTGCAACATGTATGGTTGGTTCTTGTGTGGCAACCAAATTTTAATTGGTATTGGTTCTTATGTATTAATACCTTGTTTCTTTTTGTTACAACAAGGTTCCTTTAACATTTTGAGAATGCATCTTTAAATCAACCATATAATATGCTCATTATTTAGTCGTCATTTTGCAAATCATACAATTTTTGAACCTGTTGATGGGAAAATTTGTACCGCCGAAAACAAGAGGGTCTCTCCAGTGAAAGGTCCCAATTAGACCTCACACCATTTAGGATAGGATCCCCATCCGGTATGTGGGCCCGACTGCTGCCATAAGTGTTTCCATTCTTGGTTTTCAGATGAGAAGATGATGAAGCGGAGGCAAGGGCGAAATGACCAATCAGTAAAGCAAAATCAACCCAAGATTGACGAACCACAAACAAAATATAAGAAAATCTAAGCAGAAAATAAAACGAGGCATGCCACGAGCGGGATTGGTAAGCCAAAACCCAATCTAACGTACATGAAAGAAAACATGCCAGAAGTTAACTACAAAATAGTTCTCAATAGGTCACTGGCATGGCAAGGAACAAATAAACACTGATTCGAAAGCAAACGTACGTGAAACCACTATGGATCAGTCCATAAACAATTGCGCGTATGAAAGCACACATACAAACATAGTGAAATATTAGACAACTATTATTATTACCACAAGCAATCATGTGAATCAGTGCCGAAAAAGAGAATATATTATTGATGTTGTTGCAACTTCAAATACATATTTACAATTCGTCAAAACCCAATAGTGGAACATGGGCTATTCATCTCAATCCGTGATACCAAAACCCTAGCCTCGCTACCTCTCCCTTTACTTGATACCTAGAACTGAGTGCCTTTGGCTCTCAAGCACTAATTCACTGTCGTCCTGGATTCAATTACAGAGCTAAAAGTCCTTTTATCATTCCCAGAATTTGTACATATAGGATGAGATGACTCTTGAGTTTCCCTTGACTCTTGGTCTTCTCGACTGTTGGGTTGGCTTGCGACTTGGGCCATTTGCGACCTGCGACCCAGGGTCATCTGTGACCTACGACTTGGGGTCATCTGCGACCTGCGACCTGGGGTCATCTGTGACCTGCAACCTGGTTTCATCTGCGACTTGCGACCCGGGGTCACCTGCGGCCTGAGGTTAGTCGCGACCTCGGAAGTTGCAACCTAGGGCTAATCCTCCTATATTTCTCTTTTGGAGAGCTGAGAACTTGCAAAAAACAATGTATTTCCCTCGTACTAGTCCTGCGCGAATGGAGTGGTGATAAATGGGCCATTGAACCTATAGTGAGCTTCTTCGAGCTTTGTGAGGGCCCACCTTTCTTGCCAGAGAAAGCCCCAACTTTTGATGTGCAGGTTAGATACTTTTGCTTCCTGTTGGTTCAAAACACACTAGAGCTGGAGTATTAACTGGGCCTACGCCCTCCTTAAGTTCTCCACAACGGAAACCACAATATGCACCAATGGTATTTCTCCCATTTTCATAAGGTTTTCACTGAGATATCGTTAAGGAGGAGACCGTTTTGGAATGGGGTTGATGTGTGATAAAAGGTCATAATTCAGAGTGCATGAGAAAGTGCCAGAGATTTGTTTTCGCAACTTAAATCCTCGAGCAAGAGTTTCTAGTTCTTGAAATTGCTCGCATGTCTGATATCTTGGCACCACGGTGATGCCAATCGTCGTGCTCACTCTCCCAAACACTATCGAAAGGCTCCCTTAGTTCATGAATGCAAAGTATGGCGTTCATAGGTCGCAAGGTTTTAATTTAAATGAGGTCACAACTCCGACTTCTTTCTTGAGGTGAGATCTTGTGACTCCAGTGGCAATGTGACTCATTAATAGTCACCCAATCGCATATCGAGAAAACTGGGAAGTTGGCTGAGGTGTTGTGATGTGACCGCCCAACTTAGAGGGAGAGTGCGACTTCCTGACAGTCGCAAAGTTGCAGTGTAATGGAAGTCGCATTGTTGGCCTGCTGCTAAACCTATGCTACCCAACGACTTGAGGGATAGTGTGATTCAGTGACTTAACAAGAAATGCGACATCACAAAGGTCGCACGGCTGCAATGCCATGCCAGTCACATATTTCACTTTCTCCACCAGTTCTGCGACCCAGCGAATGGTCGCGCTTTTCCATATGTCGCACTGGGCACATCTACGACAACTTTGCGACTCTGTGACTGGTTGTAACCGGTCAGAAGTCGCACTCCAGACTTGGCTGTGTTTCTTCTTGTAATGCACTTTCCCTCCAACCTTATGTTCATGCTCATCTCAGGATCCAAGGGCGATGGGGAAAGGTTGGAGAGGACTCTTTGAGATATGTACCATCCATTGAATCAAGACATCCTGCATTTGGATCGAGAGTCATCTCCCACAGAGAGATTTAATCTGTCTCGCCATGTGATGGATAACTCCCTCTTTGCACAAACTGATCCGTAAAACTGATCCAGTTACTTACAGAGGACCCATATGGTTTCTAATACTCTCCATGTTGTGGCCATTCTGTTGAGGAAGATTCATGCGTGGGATTGGTTTATTAATCTCAGTGCTTCAGACTATCCTCGCGTTGCTCAAGATGATCTGCCTTACACGTTTTCTTATTTACCTGGAGGTCTTAACTTCGTTGGATACACCAAAAACTGCATGCAAGATGTTCGCGGGTTCTGCTTGGATGGTACTATCTCAAACGCTTGTTAAATTCGTGATCCGGGGATGAGACAATCTCCCTAGAACATGTCTCATGTAACATGCAAACATCGTTTCTGCACCAGAGTTTTACTTTCATGTGCTGATTTGCAACTCTCCAGAGTCTCAAAATACGACTGCTGACAGTGATCATCATATAATATGGGACAATCCCCAAGAGAAACACCCACGTTTTCTTAGGCTCAGAGACTTCAAAAATATGGTGCAGAGAAATGCCTCGATTTGCATGAAAGTTAAGCAAAAGAAAATGTTCTAGTTCTTGTCAAGATAGACATAGAGCCTCTCGGTCGCAAAATGGGCAGTGTTACTCCTGATGGCCGGTGTAGAGGAAAACATAATGATCCCTTCTCGGTCGTGGGTGACAAAACATGTCCTCAACATTTATACTTTGATTATACGCGCACTATACATAATTTGTTTGAAGATCATCCCCTGCCCAAGAGTGGTCCCACTCGACCATGCGTTGTGGAAACATGGTGAGTTGTTCAACTTGGCGCACTCGACACCCAAATCCTCTCCAAGCAGCTCCTCAATAATGAGGCAATACAAATGGCAGGGATGTGGCTTGATCGTGATCTTAAGTTCCCCAATTATCGCGCCTTTTGTTCCTTTCGAAATTGAGCCTTTGTGGTTTTAGTTTCAATTCCTCTCCTTCCGTGTGATGGTGATATTGTTGATCATCTTCTCCATGGACTCGACCTACATGAAATATGATAATAAAAATCAATTCATAGTTACTTTAGAGCACGATGTCCCTAAATTTGAAAATAATTAACATGGGACCACAATCCTGGCGGAATACCCAAATATAATGTCCAAATGATCCATGGTGAAAGGGCTTCTGATGAAAATACGTTAAGTACTTAACATAGAAAAAATTCCATTCAAGTACATGCATGATGATACCCCCACACATGGCGTGATTGCAGCAAAATTATCTTTTCATGATGGCGAGGAAGTTTGCGCGGGGCTGGAAGTAGGTCAAGCAAATATGAGGGTGCTATCATGACGATTTGGGGGAAACCTATCTCTGAATCCAATGAGGGGGACTCTTAGTGTTGTTTGAAGCAACAAACCCTCAAACCCTAGTGCGTAAATGAGATATCAAGGCAAGTGGGTGTGGTAACAGGGTTTCTCAGAAATAGGTCACACGAATATCAACTGACTGAAGGGCGGGTCGAAACCTTAATGGCTGAGCGAGCAAAGGTTGTTACATATCAGCTATTAGAGAAAAAAAGATGTGTTCACAGAAACAACACTCGAATTGAAGGCTTGCCCAGATAAGCTGACATCCTGCATGGTTATGCTGAGAGGAGAATGGTGCGTGGGGACCGTAATTTCAAAAACCCTAATTTGACTTGCTTCAGGGGTCTCATCAGGATCGTGAGAACCTAAGGTAATCGTCAGCGGAAGCTGAATTGCTTCGACTTCCTGATGGGTCCCTAAATCATCAAAAAGTGAATCATCAAATTTCGATGGCTCCATAGGGTCAACAGACAGATACAAATGATAGTCACCAGAGGCGTGAGTGAATACGTTTTCAGATAAATAATAATCATCAGAACCACCGATTTGATTAGGTTGGGCACCTGGTATATTAGGCTCCTCAAGGGTAAAAAATGAGGATGAATCAGCAAGAGAAACGTCTTTAGGTTTCCGAGACAGGCCGTCGCTCTCTTGTTTGTTTAAAGATTGTGGATGAAAAAGATCAGAAATAAGAGATTCATCAATTTTGTAGTGTGATTGTGAAACACCACCCGCGTGTTCATGATTGTCATCAATGCTAGTACAAGACAATTTTGAATGATTTGAAGAAATTAATGGCATGGCAGACTCAATAAATGAATCAGGGAATAATGAATGAAATGATTCGGATGTGGGGGTATCAATTGTACAAGGACCTTCATCTTGCACGCCAGTGTCATCCAGAGAGGCCAATGATCCTACATGCACATCACGGTCCAATGCTTTTGCAGGGAAATCAACTTTATTCAGGACAAGGCCCAATTCATTATCGGTGTGTGAATGAGATTTAGAACTGGACCCAGGAAAAAGTTCAGTGGAATCGATATTGGTTTCATCAATAGGGAGATATGTTAGGCCAATACGGTTTTCAAGCTCTAATTTGACAGGGTGTGTGAAATATTCAGAGGTGATACAACAGGCTTTATTTTCGTGTACGCATCTATCGTTATTAAAAAATTTTGTGACCCAAACTCCATTATGTGGAAATTCAGGAGGAGGAAGGGGAATGTCACAAATATAAATTTCCTTCTTGGAGGCCTGAATTTATCCCAGATTCGAGGATATGGACAAGGAAATATTAGGGACAAATTCTAGACAACAAGTAACTTGAGGATTATCATATCAGACACGAGGATCAGAATTAGTTACAGATGGAAGGTGTTGCAGAGAAATGCAAACCACCTGTCGAAAATATTCAATTAAATATGCCCAATCGACATCTCCCTCAAGGAACTAAAAACAAGGATGAACAAATCTAATAGCAAACTCCTCTAGAAATTCTTGAGGTTTCATTCTAATCTCATTTAACCTTATTAATACATTTTGAAAATCGTACCTGTGAAAAGCTTATTGAAATTCACTGGCGAGTTGCCTGAACAAATGGATGGAAGCTTCTGGCAACGTGCGGCACCATTTCTTAATGCAACCTTCGAGAGTGAGGGAGAAGAGCATGCAAGCCAACCCCTCATCATCGATTTCGTAATACTCACAAAACTCAAGGAAATCAGAAAGGTGCTCGGTTATGGAAATTCCATTCTCACCGTCGAACTTTAACTGAGACAAGTGATATAGGGATTCATTAGGGATTGAGCATCGAGAACCAGATAAATCCGATAAACATCTCGAGAGAATGATTTGGGGATGAGCCATTTACAGATATGAGACTTATTGCAGGCTCCAAGGGCTCAACTTGTCATATGGCCCTCCTTCTAGCACCAATTTGTTGATGGGAAAATATGTACTGCCGAAAACAAGGTGGTCTCCCAGGTGAAAGGTCCCAATTAGACCTCACACCATTTGGGATAGGAGCCCCATCCGGTGTGTGGGCCTGGCTGCTGCCATAAGTGTTTCCATTCTTGGTTTTCGGATGAGAAGATGATGAAGCAGAGGCAAGGGCTAAATTACCAATCAGTGAAGCGAAATCAACCCAAGATTGACGAACCACAAACAAAGATATAAGAAAATATAAGCAGCAAATAAAACGGGGCACGCCACGAGCGGGATTGGTAAGCCAAAACCCAGTCTAACATACATGAAAGAAAACATGCCAGAAGTTAACTGCAAAATAGTTCACAATAGGTCACTGACATGGCAAGGAACAAATAAACACTGATTCGAAAGCAAACGTACATGAAACCACTATGGATCAGTCCATAAAAAATTGCACGAATGAAAGCACATGTACAAACATAGTGAAATATTAGACAACTAGTATTATCACCACAAGCAATCATGTGAATCAATGCCGAAAAAGAGAATATATTATTGATGCTGCTGCAACTTCAAATACATATTTACAACTCGTCAAAACCCAATAGTGGAACATGGGCTATTCATCTCAATGCGTGATACCAAAACCCTAGCCTCGCTACCTCTCCCTCTACTTGATATCCAAAGCTGAGTGCCTTTGGCTCTTAAGCAACAATTCACTGTTAACTCAAATATTAACACTTTATGCAACAAAGAAAAATATTAGCAGAAATCTCTAAGCATGAAACAATTAATTTATCCAAAGATTTTCCATCAATTAATCAAAAACCTGATTGTGCATTAATTTTCTGCCATTTCTATATAATAATCACTATCTTAAAATGCATAACACTTCAAATAACACAATTTATAAAATATTCTTCCTCGAAATTAAAGTGTTAATGGGCAACCGTTTCATTTGACATTCCACATTTAGGATCCCCATATGAAACAAACTACTTCCTACGAAATGAATGCACTCTGGACAACTCTCTTTGTTCACACCCACTTGAATAGTAACTCTAGAAATAAGGAAAATTATTTACTTAGTTTGCTGTTTCTCAGTACACTAACTTCATTTCTGATGACTGGTGTTTGCTTAATTGAGGAGCGGAAGGATCTATCCTATTATTTCAGTCATTATATTATATATTTGCTCGTGGATGCCTTGTATTCGTTGTTGTGAAGCCCAATGGATGCTCCCACGAATAAAGCTTTCCTCTCTTAAGGCTGGAAGGAGGTGGCTCCTTCGTGAGCCGACTTTAAGTATACCGACTTTGGTTCTGGGTTTTTCTGGTTCTGGCGAGCACGAGGGTGAGGAGATTTGGCTCTAATTTGATTCGATGAGTTTCGACTTTTAAGGCGACACGTGAAATATAGAGAGAATCCCATTGAAGTAGGGAAACATTTATTTTTGGTCCAACGAGTCAATGGGAATAACTTAAAAATATCGGCAATTCCTGAAATTGATGGGTGAAGAAATCGAGGACAAGTTTGCTATGTAGAAATATTGCGCACGAGAAGGCGGTGATTTGGTTATCGTATTTCTTCCTAAATTATTTGGATTCCATTGATTGAACACCGAACATCAACTTAGCTGAAGGATTCATCAACCATGTCTCCTGATGATCAGGGAAATCAAATCGCAACTTAAGCGCTCATTTAAGAAAAAACTGTTTTTCCTTACGCAATCTAGAAAATGAGGCTCCAGAGAACCCCGAAAGCTCTCAAATGGTTACGAATTTTAGGAAATCACTTACATAAAACATAATTCACCTCGTTATAAGAAAAACCCATGTTTTATTTTTTTGATATTCCTTTTAATTTTGTCACAAAATGCGTTTTAAAAATGAAGTTTTTAATATGTTATGCATTCTGGCAAATGATCTGGTAACAAAATCGATTGCTAGTTCATGGGTTGTTCATGGGCTCCTCTTGCTTATCAGTTCAGGCCATGACACTGTTGAAGAGATGGTTGGAGGAATAAGGCCAAATCTCGGCATCATTGGCCCTCTTGAAGGTGATGCCATGGATTCTTTTTAAGGCAAGCTCCATCCCCTAAAAGCACCCAGCTGCGAACTGTGAAAATTGGTTTCCAGGAGCATGCGAATATGAATCAGGGTCAAGGGCTTCTATCCTCGATAAAATATTTCTCAAGAATTTTTTTTACTGGTATTGGAACTCTGATCCTACAATCTCATCTCATATTGGCTATTAGTAAGCCATCGAAAGATTAGTGACAAAAGTAGAACCAACGAGGGTATAGGCAATAGAAATGGGAGTAAATCTAATAGCATCCCTTCCTTTTCAAAATCCAACAACACCTCTTGGATCAAGAGAACTATGGAACTACTATCGCCCATCGTGGAAATTTTCAAAACAACCATATCATCGGCTCGACCATATTTTTTAACACGGTGAGAGTTCTAAAACAATTTTAAATTAAATTCCTCACAAAAAAAAAAATCGGATCGGTAACTAATTTTAATTCAAATGGTGGTATGAAGATTTATCTACTTATTTTAGTGAGTCCAATTAGGATTTGAATTCTTATCAATTAAATCCATATTCACTTCAGTTAAACTCCACATCGCTTCATGCTTAGATTTTTAGTGCCGGTTAGTCGCCTCTCGTAGATTTCGACAAAAACAACTTCATCAAACTGTATCGCTTGAACATGGGATTCAACCAGATATCAACACATCTCTATGAATTTCGGATCCATTTCTCCTACGTTTGGGCGGATGCATTTTCTTAAGGGCCGACAGGCTGGTTATTGGATGTGTGTGAATCAAGTCAGGCTCAGTTGCAGAAACAAGCAGTTTCCATAGCTCCACAAAAATGAATTTTGATTCTAAGCTAATGCATTCAATTTTTATTTCTTATAGGTCACACTATTTACTAATTTGTTTATTTTCTTGAAAGTGAAAACAGAAAAGAGAATTTATTTTCACATTTTCCTTATTCATAAACATGATTATATATATATATATATATATATATATATATATATATATATATAATTTATTTATTTATTTTTTTTTTCGTTGGGTTAGTAAAAATGCGAGAAAAATAAATAAAATCTAAAAAAAATGCAATCAAGCTTATTTTTGTTCCCCTAGTTTATCCTACTTAAAAAAATATATATTTTATTTTATTTTTCAAGTATATGAATGTTTCCAATGGAGCCATTTATGGATCAAAATTTCTGAATGCTCATATCCAAATTTGCAAAATGTACCTGATTGTATATAAGGACATGAGAAATCATTTTCATCTTTGGATTCGGTGCAAAGATTGGTTGAAGGACGAGTAAATGTCGTGACATAGTCACCTGCTGAAACCATTCTTCAATATAGTCCTTGCACTCCAAAGAATGTTTGATCTGCATTCTAGATCTTTCGTCCATAAATGGTTTAATGTCGATTTTTTATTTTTATTTTACAAAAATTATTGAAATGTATGCAGCTAAATGATTTATGCATCTACATGTTTTAACCATGTATCTAGAAATAAAGTAAAATAAAAATAAAAACTTAAAATAAACTCTAGACTGAAGGCTAGTTTCTATGCACACTTCCCCAGCAACGATGCCAAAATGTTGAGGCATATTTAATTATCTATCATTTAATTGTCAACCCAGGGGTTTCGTAAAACTTGCGAAGCGTGTGTGCACTATATATGCTAGAAATTAACCTCCAATTTAGATTAATCTAACTACGAAATCAAATGATGACAAATCAAAAACATAAGAAAACTGAAATCTATCTACATAAAGGAAAAAACTTAATCTACGAAAGGCAATTCAAATCTTATTCACAAAAGTTGTATGACATGAACATGCACACAATCTCTTGAAAATGATTTTTTTTTAATCTAGGAATGAAAATAAATCTAATCTACTTGCATGAAATGAAAAGCTAATCTATACACATACATGCATGATTGAAATCAAACTTAATCTAATGAAATCAATGAAAATAGGAAATCTAATCTAGAAAAGCATTCAAAACACACTTACTAGAATTGAAATCTTAATCTACTAAACACACTTGCATGAATGGGAAAACTAATCTAGGCACACTTCATGAATTCAAAATCTAAACTTCTTGCAAGGATTGAAAAGCATGAATTGAAATCTAAACAATATTAACTACAATGAAAGCAAAGTGACCAATCCATCTAAACCTGCAAGAGCACACAAACAAAATTAGCATATGAAAACTTAAGTTATGAAAGCATGTAAATGAACATAAAGGAAATAATAACAAAGCATGAAATGAAAACTAAACTAATCATAAAGAAATGAATGAAATTATGATACAATCTCACACTCATTTAGGTGTCCAATCCAATGATGCATGAGGATGGCAAGTGAAGAGGCTCCATATGCAAGCAAAACCAAATCAAAGTGAAAGAACACTCATGAGTATGGTGTCAAATCTGATTCTTTATTCAAAACATGAGCATAAATCCAAACTTTACACATGCCTTTTAGAGGATAAGGCTTTCCTATTTATACAAAAACATAAGAAGCTACCTCATTAATGAGGATCCACTATTCTCTCCCTAGATCCCTAAAAATCTCAACCAATTAGACACATATATTTTTATCCATGATTTTTCTCCATGAGATATGGTTGATTCATATCCCAAATCTTCTTCCAATCTTGAAGAGAATTCGAAATTGATCCTTGGAGGCCACATAAGAGTGTCTTGTAATCTTCCAAATGACCTATACTTGTCATGAAAATCAAGCCACTTTTAGGTATTAGAAATTATATGCCATTTTTCTAATTTTTAATCATTAATTCACTATAAACACTTGAAAAATATAACTTTAGGAAAATACAATTATTAACCTATATGATGATAGAGGTTCGTACCTTGGAGGAGGAAGAGACTCACAGAGGTTGTCTGATGCTTTGGTCCCTCTAGAACGTCCTTGACAACCAACTAAAGGAGAGAGCCTAGGAGAAGTTTAAAGCTTCTATCTAGATAGTTGAGCTCCCTGCTCACCAGATTCATTCCTTCTCCTTGCTCAATCACTTGGCCAGAGAACTCCATATCAAATTTCCGCCTAACATCCCATCTCCCTCTTCACTTTCTCCCTCTCCCTATGATCTGAATAGAGTATGTTAGTGTTTTTTTGCTAATTAATCATTCATATTATACATTCAATGTCTTATGTGTGCTTAAGGGGTCAAGGTTTCTTGCAAATTATCAAGTATCATGTGTGAATTTTAAGTCAATTTAGTGAGCAATTTAACATCAAAACAAGAGCTGAACAATAGTAATTAAAGTACAAAATACATCCATACATAACATTAACACATGTATTTGATGAAGGAGTTCACCCCTCTTGGGCTACATCTCCTTGGTCCATCTTCCATGGCTTGGACCTCTATATTATACTCAAATTGTCAAATTGACTTGTTTACAATGCTCCTTTGCTCTTGTAATTTGCTCTAATGAGTTCAGAATAGCTCAAAATGGCTACCTAGCCTCTTTCAAAGCTTGAATTGGTTGAAAATTGAAAAAGTTATGGCCTCTTTAATTTTCTCCACTAAATATGACCCTAAACTAATTAATTGTAGTTAAAACTGGCAGTTTCCCTGAATATGGAGGTCTGCCAACTAAATATTAAGTGAGGATTAAGCGCTATATAAGCGTAGTTAACGCGCTAACTACGCGTTTAAACAAATCCGCATTTAACACTGGATTAGTGCTAATAATCATGGTTAAGGTTAATAAATCCACGTTAACTCCATGCTTAACCGTTCTCCACCGGTGGTCATAGCTCTGAGGTCGCATGGAGTGGGGTTGGCCTCCTTTTTATTCTGCCATATTACAATGTATTGTTTAAATGGAATTTGCGGCCAAAGTCTATTAAGACTCATGGCTGTGGCATAGTGGTTATGTGTGCGCTTAGTGTTGGGGAGGTCGCAGGGTTGAGCCCCGACCTTCGCCCAACCTTCACCATTAATTTTTACTCCAATATATAATCCAACAGGGCGGAGGGGGGGGGGGGGGCCAACATTGTGGCCCCAGGCTGCACCATGTGTCCTCACCTAGTTGGTCATTCAACCTCTAATAAAACGCTGACAACGAACCAACAATTTCAACCAACCACCATCTGACACTTCTCAGCTCCTCATTCGACCAGAGAAAAAGACAATTTGACCAAAATTTGACCCTGCACAATCAGCTACCACATCATCAATACAGACTGCTGATTGGGCATCTGACTCTCTCTTTGTTTTTTGTTTTTAAATTTACTTGTTTGGCAAAGCAGACATAAGTAGTTTTCGGGAGCATACAGCCACCATTTTTCATGAAACGAAGTGCGCCAGATTCATAATGAAGAGCACTACACGGTCGTTCAAGTTCCGAGCCAATCTGAGCACTTTCATTTTGAGCATAAAACTGAGCCCCTGATCATTCCTCCCCATTGGAAGCTTTTGGACCCCAAAAGATCATATTAAGTTCCTGAACAAGTGAGGGTACTGTTCCCTCACCTTCCCAATTTCAATCCATTTGGCCTTGGAAGGTTTTGTTCCTTTAAGCCCCACTTGAAGATAGGTGACACTTCCCCTTGTCAATGTCCTTGTCCTCTTGTCAAGTATGGTGTCTTGTTGTAGCTCAACAAAGAAATATGGAGAAAAATCTTCAATAGATGGCAGTTGAACATTCTATCCTTGATCTTCAATTAAAGGAGGCTCATACAATCTCAAATTTTCAACATTAACAACTAAATAAATTTGCATGTATGAAGGCAAATCAAGCTTGAAGGAACTGTTACCAATATTTTCTAGAATTTTGAAAGGACCATAACAGACTAATTTAAACTTTTTACCTTCTCCTTGAAGCCTTTCCTTTCTAATGTGAAGCCAAACTTCATCACCCACTTGAAACTTATGATCCACCTGACGTTTGTCATGCCTCGTCTTGTACTTGCCATGACTTTTCTCTAGTTTCTCTTGCAGTTCTTGATGAATCAAATGAATTTTCTCAATGAATTTCTTTGCTTTATCTATGTTTCTATGTCCATCGATAGCTACATATTTCCCATAGATTAAATCCAATGGTGATTTTGGCAAGTAACCAAGACATGCCTCAAATGGCGATGTTTTAGTAGAAGAATGTTTTGCATAGTTGTAAGCATGATGAATGTAATGAAACTATTCATTCCACAACTTATGATGTTTGTTGCAATATCCTCTAAGAATATGAATGATTGTTCTATTAACCACCTCGGTCTGACCATCTGTTTGCGGATGAAAGGATGTACTCTTCTTCAACTTAGTTTCCATCAAGTCCCGTAAACTTGACCAAAAATTCCCAATAAATCGAGAATCTCGATCACTTACAATAGTTGTAGGCAACTCGAAATGAACCTATACATTTTGAAAGAAAAGATGAGTTTTTTGTTCAGCTGTAACTTGATTTTTACATGACATCAAAATATACATTTTGTTGAACCTATCCACAACTATAAACAAATAATCATGACCTCTTTTCGACAAATGAATACCTCCTACAAAATCCATTGAGATACTCTCCCATGGACGTGAAGGAACTAAAAGTGGTGTGTACAATGCTAGCTTCCTATTACTAGGCTTACTTATTGCACATAAAGAACATCACTTAATAAAACATGACACACTTTCAAGCATACGAGGCCAATAACAATATCTCTAAATATTTGCGACTGTTTTTCTTACACCAGAATTTCCCGCAATAAGAGAAGTGTGTGCTTCCCTTGTGACATTCACTCTCTCACCTTGTGGAATACAAAGCTTGCTCAAATGATACAACAAGTTATTATGTACATGGTAATCTAATTCCTCAACTTGGCGACCTTGACTCAAGTTTTCATAAACATCTTGAAAGTAATTATCAAATGCATATTGTTCAATGTAACTTTCATGTAAAACATAAGTATTCTTGAGTAAAGTAGTTGCATTAATAATAGACGTAGAAAGAATATCAACAACCTTGTTGTATATACCTTTCTTATACCTGATGACCAAGTGGAATTGCTGCAAAAATCCCATCCATCGAAAGTTCCTCGACTGCTGCAATTCGGTTTGCGATTGAAATTATTGCAATGGTTGGTGATCGGTGTGAATGATTGTTTCCTTTCCCATCAAATAATGTTTCCACTTATTCACACTTTGAACCAACACATATAGCAACTTGTCATATGTAGGATATTTTATCACTGCACCATTAAACATTTCTGAATGGAATGAAATAGGCTTACCGTGTTGTAAGCTGACTGTGCCCATGGAATGGTCACTTGCATCGGTTTGAATCTCAAAGGGTTGTCTCAAGTTCAGTAGTGCTATTGGGGCTGAAATGATCCTTCTATTTTTTTTTTTTTTTAGTATAGGGTTAGAAAGAATATCAACAACCTTGTTGTATATACCTTTCTTATACCTGATAACCAAGTGGAGTTGTTGCAAGAATCCCATCCATCGAAAATGCCTTGACTGCAGCAATTTGGTTTGTGATTGCAAGTGTTGTAACGGTTGGTGATCAGTGTGAATGATGGTTTCCTTTCCCATCAAATAATGTTTCCATTTCTTCACACTTTGTACCAACACATACAACTCCTTGTCATATGTAGGATAATTTATCATTGCACAATTAAACATTTCTGAATGGAATGAAATAGGCTTACCATGTTGTAAGAGGACTACGCCCATGGCATAGTCACTTGCATATGTCTGAATCTCAGAGGGCTGTCTCAAATCCGGTAATGATAATATTGGAGCTGAACTAATCTTTTGCTTCAAAGCATCATATGATTTTTTGTGATTGCCTCCCCATTGGAAGACTCTTTTAACACTTTCCAATGTGTGTAATGGGGCTGCAATAGAGGGAAAATTAGCAATGAATTTCCTCCAATACTGTGCGTCTCTTAGAAAAATTCTTACCTCCGTGATTGACTTCGGTGTAGGCCAATTCACAACGACCTCAACTTTAGAGGGGTCTATCTTCAGCTCACCTCCTCCAACAATGTGCCCCAAATACACTAAAGATTTTTTTCCAAATTCACACTTCAACATCTTTAAAAACAATTGCTCTTTTGTCAAGACATCAAGCACCTTGTTCATATGCATGACATGTTCTTCTCGTGATTTGCTGAATATCAAAATATCATCTAGTAGACATTGAAAAAATCATCTAGAAATGGTCGTAATACATCATTCATAAATCTCATGAAAGTAGCTGGAGGATTCAAAGACTGAAAGGAATAACAAGCCACTCAAACAATCCTTGTTTAGTTTTAAATGTGGTCTTCTATATGTCTTCTTCAGTTATTCTAACTCGAAGATAACCACTTCTTAAATCTAACTTAGTGAAATACTTTTCATACCTCAATTGATCAAGAAAATCATCAATCCTTGAGTGTGGATAATGATTCTTTATCGTTACTTTGTGAGTGCTCGGAAATCCACACACGCGCCATGTACCATCCTTCTTAGGTACCAATACAATCGGTGAACCACATGGCTAGGTAGAAGGATGAATGATACCTTTGTTCAACAATTCTTGGATTTGCTTCTTGATTTCTGCACTTTCCATTATCGACATGCGATACATGCCAATGTTAGGGAGTGGGACATCCTGCTGTAGCTGTATCTCATGTTGGATTCCCCTTTTGGGAGGTAAACCCTTTGGCTATTGAAACATCTCGCTATGCTGACTTACCACATCAAACAAATCAGATTTTAATCTATCATCACAACCTTCAAAATATTCAAAATCCTTATCATTATTTTGTTTGATCATAAGAAACACAAAGTTTTTGCTTGAGTTTACTAGTCTCTTCATTTTCCCAGCATTAACCAAAGAGAGGTTTAGCTTTTTGTGATGAGCTCTCACAATATATTCCACCCCATCTTTGAACAAGTGGTACTTGTTCTCATGGAAATAGAAGACTGCTTTCCTATCATAAAGATAGGGGCTACCCAAAACAATTCTAGATATGTCAAGCGGTACAACATCTAACTCGACTTCAATGATGGCTCTCAAGGTACATCAACACAATATACGAGTGTGAACAATGGAACTTATTGGGTGTGGAGCATGATTATCTTCCTTATTTAGATTTATCGCTGCGTTAGACCCCTATTCTTAATGGGGCAACAACAGTGCCCGTGGTTTGATTATCGTCAGGGGGGTCTAGGGGGGGCAACGACAACCTTTTGGAGCCCCTCCCTGGCAGGGGGTTTAGGGGGCAATGCCCTTGAAGCTAAATACGTATGTAAAATTTCCTTTTAAAATATTGTAATTTTGTAGTCAATCTGAGCCGTTTATTAGGTGGATGATATGGCGGTAGAAGCTATGTTTAATTTAGAGCTTTTTTCCCTAGAAGGCAACTCCTCTGTTGTATGAGGGTATTGTATTGTGTCTGTGTATGGGGTGTATAATCTGAGCGAGAAATAGAAAGGGAGACTGTGTGAGAGAGAAGAGGAGATTACAACATATCTAATGTAGGTTGTATCTCTTCATTTTTGCTGGGTAATATAAAGGAACGACTAGTTTCTTCCGTGGACGTAGCCCAAGTTGGGTGAACCACATATATCTGTGTCTCTCTTATTTATATGTTTTCATTGTTTGTGTTACAACATATTTTATGTGTTCCATTTCTATGTAATATATAATTTTCTAACAACGGGTATTAGAGCCGAAGGTCTATTTGGCTGGTAAACTCGCGGGAAAGAAGGGTTCCTGGTTGGAGTGAGAGTAATGGCGGAAGACAGTAGGTTTAGGGTAGAGAAATTTAATGGCCAAAACTACCCGCTATGGAAGATGCAGATGGAATATTATATGTATTAGAAAGATCTGTACCTACCATTGAGCAGAAAAACAAAGAAGCCCTCAAGTATGACAGACGCAGAATGGGAGATTCTCAATAGAAAGGCACTTGGAACAATACGGTTGTGCCTTGCAGCATCGGTAGCCTTCAATATTTCAAGGGAAACAAAAACATAGGGTTTAATTAAGGCATTGGCGAAACTATATGAAAAACCCTTTGCCTCAAATAAGGTACTTCTTATGAAACGTTTATTTAATATGAGGATGTTGGAAGGTGGATTTGTTGCAACCATTTAAATGAATTTAATACGGTTACCAGTCAATTAAGTTCTATAGGGGTAAAATTTGATGATGAAGTTAGGGCTCTGTTATTTCTGTGCTCATTTCCAGAAATTTGGAATGGTTTAGTTATGGCCATTAGTAACTCTGTCTCTTGATATAGTACTTTAAAGTTTGATGATGTTGTCGGTGCTATCCTTAGCGAGGAAATGTGGCGGAAAAGCTCCTGTGAGACATTGGGTAATTCTTTGAGTGCAAAGACTAGGGGAAGAAAAATGGAAAGAGGAAAGAGCTTAGGACATCGCAGTAACTCAAGGAAAGGAAGATCCAAGTCTAGATTGGGGATAGTGTGTTGGAAATGCGGAAAGAAATGACACATGAAGAAAGACTGTAAATCTTGGAAGGGAAAAGAAGGAGACACACAACAAGAAAACAATAATGAAGCAAATGTGACAGGTGATGTGTTAGAAGATGCTTTGATTCTTTCTTTAGAAAATGTCAATGGTTCCTGGGTGGTAGATTCAGGGGCCTCATTCCATGCCACACCTGATAAGAAATATTTTCATGACTATGTTCAAGGAGATTTTGGACATGTTCGTTTGGCTGATGATAAACCCTATAAAATCGTTG
>JAXQQM020090701.1:0-36105 GCA_034641835.2 Pinus albicaulis
CACTGAATGCCGATGACACGATACACCACATACGATTCATATCATCACACATCGAAAATAGGATTGCAGTTGCCCCCATGTCCTAGGATTTCCACCTTATTTGTAATGTTCCAAATCTGAAACTCTGCAATGAATAAGCTATATAATGGTCCTGTTATGATGAATACGCTTAAAATATACATAAGAATCACATAGACATCATTTTTGGCTACAGAAAAAACCTATACTTTGTTTCATAATCCGGAAAGTGGGGAAAAAGGGTATTTTATGCCCTAAAAAGGGTGTTTTCAGAAATGAGCGTAAAAATAAGTAGGGGAAACAGCTGGATATGATAGATCAGGTCATGAGGGACCTACTCTCCAAATTTCAGCTCAAACTAATGCTTCTAGCTATATTAAACAACTCCTCCTTTCCCGACTAGGCTAGAAAACACTGATTTCCCATGACTTTACTAAACAGAAATTTCTGAATACAGTGAGAGCATAATTCCCATGAGGGTTTCTACAGAAAATGATAAAAGAAGACTAATATGCAACTTATATTGATCAAGCAATAGAGAAATGGATATTTACAAGCTTATCCAGTAAAATAAGACACCCGACAAAATACATGAATAACAAGCAGTACTGCAGAAATAAAGCAGTTACTGCATCTCTTTATTATACATGGATGAATATGACATGAAATAGCTGAATAATATAGAAATATGGCCAAAGGCCTCTCTAACAAACTCCCGGAGGGGAATGAGCACCTCCTCCTCAAAGATTAGTACAATATCAAAGGATGCAACACTGCTGCTGCTGCCTCTGCATCAAGGACGCAGTTTTCTGAAAGAGACTACGTTGTGGCTGAGTATGGATGAATGGACCCAAGCCAAGCTCTGAAATGAAGCTCAAATCACTCCCCTTTGATCCCTTAAGCAATCTTATCTCAAGAGAGGATGGAATTCCCGCACAGGAATTCCCTGCACTAAGCAATGCAGCAACTCCGGCTAAACAGCTAAAGTATGCAATTGGTCTCCAGAAAAAAAATCTGAATACATGAATGAATCTCCTTTGATGCTATGCCTTCCTTTTATCTTTGGTGATCCTCCTCACCCCGGACCCCACTCAATGTTGAGGTGACTTCTTCATGAAGCTTCCTCTTTCAAAACTGCGCTGCCCTAGCTTGCTTCCCTCCTCTTGTGGCTGTGTTGTTGACTTGGTCAACTAATCCACCTCCAATGCCTCTTTTCACACTAGGGATTTTCAATCTAGTTTGAATATGTGTCTTAGGCTGATCCTTGTTCACATTGAACCGATTTTCTTAGGTGATCTCTTCCTCCTCAAGAATGCATGTTGACTTAGTCAAACTTGACTATGTCCTTATCTATTTTGCCCATGTTCACACTTGTAAGTGTAAATTTCAGCTCCTGAAGTGATCCCTTTCCTTCTTAAGGTGGAAATTATTCATATTTTTATTTTTCATGGGCTCCCTTACCCATTTATTCCTCTCTAGGTGAAAGTAGCAAAATCTATTGTTCCAAATTGCTATGTGAAAATTTGGGAACATTACAGTCATCCCCTCCCAAATGTTGCTTGTCCTCAAGAAATTGCAAGGATAGGACTGAAGAGAATCCTCTTCTCCCCTGTAGCACCCTCATAAGATGAAGTCTCCCAAGGATCAAGGTGTTGCATCATCAATATATCTTCAAGTTGCCCCTCCCAAGTGTGCATGCTATCTAAATAGCTGGCATTATGTGACAATGGATCATCCATGGAGGCAACAATGGGTTGTTTGAAGGTCCCCTTGGGGCATGAAGGCTGATATAGATTGGGATTCATCATCCCCATTTGAATCTCTCCTCCCTAAGCTATCAACCAAGCAAAATGAGCCACCCTCCAAAATGGTAACTCATGAAAATCATCCTCCACCTGAAGCTCTGGCAAGGTAGGTGGGCTAAAATTTTGGACATGGTAGACATAGTAGCCTACCCCACGCTGCTTTCTTCTCCACTTAAGACAAGTGTAAAGTATTTTCTGATCTTGGGCTGCCATCATGATTCCCTCCAATGGCAAGAAGGAAGCTGGACTTCCAAAGGTCCCTTTCCCAGCACTGTACATCAAGCTGGCCCAAACCATCTCATACATGATGGATAAGAAACCATCATCATATGGCACTCCATCCATCTCATGGTCCTCCTCATAAAGAGACAAATATTTTTCTGTGGAGGCCATGTCTCTTCCCATGCTCCCCTTAGAGCATGCAAGGCGGAATGTATGGGGATGCTCTTCCACCAAGAACACACCCACTCCATGTGTTCCTCCTCCAATCATGCTCCTCATATAGGGAAGAATAACATCAGCACATAGGATCATGATCAGCATCATAATGAGATAAATACTGAAGGTTTTATGTAGTGCTGGAGTGTACCAACAGTCTCCCAAGTGGTCACAGCACAGTCTTTCCCACTGCAGCTTTAGGAAATGGTATGGCAAGTTGTCTCTTGACAAATGGCTTGTTGTATAAGTCATCACACCCACTATTAAATAGTAGATGGCTGGATATGTCAATTGAGCATACAAGAAGCAACCATATACTTGCCCCGGATCATACATTAGATGGTTGTCTCCATCATAATAGCTGGCTAAAAATAGGCCATGGAGTCTAAAGAGAACCTTGCCCCTTTGTAGAGAAATGCACTACAAGGACATGGTAAGAGTATACAGATATAGTGATGAACAATCAATAAGTGCAATAACAAACTTCTTACCATGTGATCGAAGAAAGATGGTGACAAGATCCATAGATGAATCCTCCATAGTGGTATGGTATATCAATCTAAAGAGGAGTGAATCACATGCCCCATGAAAATCCTCCTTCTTATGCTTTGACATCCAAGTCAAGGAGAGCATACCACAACAACCAATGAGTCCATCCACCACTCTATCAATCTCACCTCCTTTATGCCCACCAAGTGCATCAAATATGAAGTGATCCTGGGAACACTCCACCAATAAGCTCATGCTCCCAAGGGACAGCGCTATTGGCCTATGCAAATAGGCTCCTGCCAACTCATAAATCCATCCTCTGACATGTTCCATGTCAAAGACTCCTCTCATAATGTTGCCATATCCTCCCATTGCAACATCATGCAAAATGTGAGAGCAACCCTTCCTTGCTCTCTCTCAATCCTCCAAAGCAACAAATGTCTTTGTTGCCTCATCATAACTCCATCATACAACTGATGCAGTGTAAACAAAATGACCATATCATCATAATGCATCCACACTGCTTGCTGCCCCATGATGCAAGTACTCTTCCAAGTATCCTCCTCCCTCATACCCTTAGAAGAAGGATATTCCTCATGATGGCCAAACTCTCTCAAGAGTAGCCAATGCAGTCTTGCTTCCTGCTGCCCGGTATCATAGAGTTGCAAGTAACTTTCGAGCTTCTTGCTCTCTATCCACATCCACCTATCCATTGATGAATGCCTCCGAGCATTCTCCATCTTGGCACTCCTCCAAAGAGGCTACCATCCTCCCATATCAGATTTTTCTCCTTGCATTTCATGAGATGCTAAAATGCAACTCCTTGGAGACCTCCAAGAAAATATCTCTCATCAATGATTATCTTGAACCCATAAGGATCCAAGTGACTTGAAGGCAAATCCTTCTTGCTGCAGCTTCTTGACAACGTTGTAACCCTCCTCCAGGGTGTTATGGCTATCTCATTTTTCTTCTGCATGAATTTGTTTGGAGCAAGGTTCACTCCATCCTCCAAGAATTCACACTCCAACCTCAAGGGTTGTGTGTAACTCATTAGTGATACATGAGGTTGATGGTTCAAATCTCCCTTGAACCCTCCAAGTTTTCACAGCGCAGTGCAATCCTGTTGCTTTATCTCAGCAATATCATTCGATCCTGGGCCATATGCAAACAAATCTCGAACCCTTTCCATAAAATTTTCTGAAATGTTAAGACATGGAAATTTATGCATACCTCTGTGAGTCTTTGGGACATCTTCTATGGCTAAAAGAGGTCCTCCCTTCAATGTGTAGGTTGATCCAACTGCTGATGTAGAAGGTTGCTCTCTCAAGGCTAGGGCAGTGCTGGTACTTACCTCCTCCCATGGTGGTGTGGGTCTTCTCTCCTCTAATATTTCCTCATCAAAGGTTCTGATCAGCTCTTGAGTGAACTCAGAAAAAGAAGTCACCCTTGTGTGGCTCAAGTGATTGAACCACCAAGCATTGGCTTCACCCTCCAGGTGTAGCACTGTAACTTTTGCTGCCTCCTCCTCTACCAATGGATGAAGTAGGAAGAATGCCTCAAGCTTCGTTGCCCAAGCTCTTGTTGTAGTTGACCCATCAAATTTAGACAATAGGAATCTATTGCCCTTGATTTCTACTTTGCTGCAAGATCTTCTTTCTTCTCTTAGTTGAACAAATTGAGGAAAATCTAGGGTCTCTTTGGAAGCCCGAGGTTGTGATGCAGGGGCATTAGACCCTAGCCAGCAATGTAGGAAGTTTTTTCCACATGTTGTGGCTATTAGGGTTCGAAACATCTGAATTGTAACAGCTAGGTGTTAATACCTTAGCTGATTGTATTATTTAGATTTATTAGAGTCATAGGAAGTCGAATAGCTCAGTTTGTCTAGCTATCATATTTCAGTTAATTGAATTATTGTAATTAGACTATTGAATTTCCAAAACGGTCCTCACTGAGGAACCGAAGAGTCACTCTGTAATGTATATAATTATATCCTCCAGATCTAGGAGAGAGAGAGCAGGGAGAAGAGAGATTCTGTAATAAAACCTTGTGCATTGTCGATTGCTTCCAATTAGATGAATTTCAGTCCTGTTGGTTGTTTAATTATCTGGAAATGTAAATTGTGTGGAGATTCGTTTGATTGCGAGGAAATTGCGTGTTAGGAATTCCGTTCTCTGTCTTGAATTCCTGTAAATTGGTTGACAATCCTGTGAAATTATCCCACCACCGGCGAGGCCGTGTAGAGAAATTATAGTTGTGAATCCGAATTAATTGTTGGTGAGATTCCCACCTGAAGAGAATCCTCCTGTTTTACCGAATTTGAACCCCTAACCAGAGTCAGGCCCCGAGTTAAAGGAATACAAAGGGTGGTGCAAACCCGCCGTAACCATAATTAATCCTGGTACAAAAACCACAAGTGGTTTTGGAAGGCGGATTGCCCCATTTAACTTCACTTTTGCAGAGAAGGTGGTATTTCCCCGACGAAGAGCGATTCCACAGGCTGTTGGACACGTGGCTCGGGCCAATGTTCCAAAACCACTGTTTAAACCACGCCTTCGTGCATTAAAGATCGACGTTGGACGCCGGGCGAAATTTCTCAGAGCCGTTGATTTGGGCAAAGGCGATCGGATGGTGACTGTTTGCCGTAGATGTACAAACGATACTCCAAGAGCGCGGACGATAAACGAGTACGGTGTATACGTTTTATTGATTATTGATACATGTATATATATAGGTGGGCCCGGGGTGAAGGCTCTATTATATAGGTTTGTTTGTAAAGTGTGGGGTATTAAAAATAAAAATTATAAAGGGTTGAAGAGATATAATGTCGGGAATATAATATAACATCCAAGTCACGATTATATTTATTTATCATTTTTTCTAAAATTGATAAATAAAATTTCCGAGAGGATAAAAATACCACGTAGGAAAAAGGAAAGGGAATACGACCAGGGCCACGTCACAGTTGACCAACTTCTCCTTGGAATCCAACTTCACCTTGTTGCTGCGTCATTTTTGGTATCAGAGCGCTGTTATCTGAAGTTGTTTGCTGACATGGCAGTCCGAGTTGGAAGAGGTGCTGGCAGAAGAAGACCTGTAGCCAACGCAGAGGTGTTGGAGATGTTGCAGAGGGTCGAGGCCAGGATGGATGCCATGGAGCGAAGACAGACCGACGATCCTGAAGACACCAGTGAACCTGAGGTAGAAGAAGCAGAAGAAAATGTGGAAATTCCTCCTGACGTGAGGCTCCTTAGGACTGTTCTGGGGTCTGCAGTTAAGACCAGAATTGAAGTGTCAAACTATGTAGTGGGACTGAATCCAGAGGAGGTGGTGGATTGGATAAATGAATTGAACAAGTGCTTCGATTATGAAGAGATAAGCGAAGAAAAGAAGGTCAAGTTTGCAGTGACAAAGCTAAAGGGACATGCTGCACTTTGGTGGGATGGAGTGCAGGCAGAAAGGAGGAGAGTTGGCAAGCAACCTATTAAGAGCTGGACCAGAATGATGGCCAAGTTGAAGGGTAAATTACTGCCTAGTGATTACCAGCTGACATTGTATAGACAAATGCAAAAACTGAGACAGAGGTTGCTGACAGTAAAGGAATACACAGAGGAATTCTACAGAGTGAGCATAAGAGCTGGGCAATTCCAAGACACACCAGAGAAGACTGCCAGATATGTAAATGGTCTCAAACTGGAGATCCAAGATTAGATTGGTCTTCTGTCTCCTAAGATAATGGAAGAGGCCTATCAGATGGTCTTGAAAGCAAAGGAGAAACTCCTGAGGAAACAGTCTGCCAAGAAGAGAGGTACCTTCCGTGGGAAGGGAAGTCAGGGTGGTAGAGGAAAGCCTACACCCAGGAATGGAGCTGACAGTAGCTCACCTCAGAATGCATCTACAGAGGATGATGCAAGGGGCAGAAGGGGTTCTTACAGAGGAAGAGGAAGAGGAGACAGAGGCAGAGGCGGAGAGTTGAGGTGTTATAGATGTCAGCAGGTGGGACACAAGCACTATGAATGTCCAAAGAATGTGGGTGCTGGTCCAAGGAATTTTGTTGTTTCCTAGGCTGAAAAGGAGGTAGAAATTGAAGAAGAAAATCTTCCAGAGAGGGGAAAATCCTTAGTGGTAAATAAGGTTTTGTTGAAGCAAGCCAAAGAGGCCACTGAGCCTACACAAAGGAAGACTTTGTTTAGGAGCATCTGCAAAGTTCAAGGGAAATGCTGCCAGCTAGTCATTGATAGTGGCAGCACAGACAATCTGGTTTCCACTGAGGTAATAGAGAAGTTGAATTTAAATACAAGAGAGCACCCAACTCCCTACAGGTTGTCCTGGCTGCATAAAGGGCACCAGCTGGTTGTGAAAGAACAGTGTGAAATAGAGATGCAAATGGGCAAGTACAAGGACAAAGTTTTGTGTGATGCAATGCCCATGGATGTGTGTCATATACTGCTGGGTAGACCTTGGCAGTTTGACAGAGAAGCAGTGCATGATGGCAAGAAGAACACTTACAAGTTCTTCAAAGATGGGGTACATCATACATTGATACCCATGGAAGAAGGAGAGCCATCCAGCAGAGTGATTGATCCAAAGACCTTGTTGTTGAGCGGGAAGGAATATTTGCAGCAGATAGAAGAAGAAGAGGCAAGCTTTGCTTTAGTTTGCAAACCTAAAGTAGTTCTTACTTCTACAAAGATTTCTGATTTGCCAGTAGAAATCCAAGAAATGTTAGATGAGTATTGTGACATTGTTGTGGATGATTTACCTGATGAGCTGCCACCTGTGAGAAAGATCAGCCATTAGATAGATTTTATCCCTGGTTCAAATCTGCCAAATAAGGCAGCCTACAGAATGACCCCCAAGGAAAATGAAGAAATCAGGAGACAAGTACAGGAACTGGTGGACAAAGGACTAATCAGAGAAAGTTTGAGTCCATGTGCAGTACCAGCAGTATTGAGCCCAAAGAAAGATGGAGGTTGGAGGATGTGTACTGATTCCAGAGAAATTAATAAGATCACAATCAGGTATAGATTCCCTTTACCCAGAATTGAGGATTTGATGGACTGTTTGAGTGGTGCTAAATATTTCTCAAAGATAGATTTGAAGAGTGGATACCATCAGATTAGGATAAGAGAGGGTGATGAGTGGAAAACTGCCTTTAAAACAAATGAAGGACTGTATGAATGGATGGTAATGCCTTTTGGGTTGTCAAATGCACCAAGCACTTTTATGAGACTTATGAATGAAGTATTGAAAGAATTTATTGGGAAATTTGTGATAGTATATTTAGATGATATACTAGTTTTCAGCAGAACCAAAGAAGAACATTTAAGGCATCTTAATCATGTCTTGAAGAAGCTGCCCCAAGATAAACTGCTGATAAATTTGAAGAAATGCTCATTCATGAAGGAAGAGTTGGTGTATTTGGGTTTTTTTGTTTCTACAGAAGGATTGAAGATGGACCCAGAAAAGGTTAAGGCAATTGTGGAATGGCCTTCACCCATGAATGTTTTTGAGGTAAGAAGTTTCCATGGACTTGCTAGTTTTTATAGAAAGTTCATAAGAAACTTCAGTAAGATTAATGCACCCATAATTGAGACCATAAAGAAAAGCAAACAACCATTTAAGTGGATTTCTGAAGCAGAAATAAGTCTTAAACTATTGAAGCAAAAGATAACAGAGAAGCTTATTTTGATTCTGCCTGATTTTACTAAACCATTTCAAGTAAATTGTGATCCTAGTGGAGAGGCCATTGGAGCTGTGTTGAGTCAGGATGGTAGGCCTGTAGCCTATTTCAGTGAAAATTTGAATGATATCAGAAGAAAGTATTCCTCTTATGAGAAGGAATTCTATGCAATTGTTCAGGCACTGAAGAAGTGGAGACATTATTTGATGTCCATGGAATTTGTGTTATATTCTGACAATCATGCTTTGCAGTATATTGTACAGCAGCCCAAGTTGAAACATAAGCATGCTAAATGGGTTGAGTATATCCAAGGTTTTAATTGTGTTTTGAAACATATAAGTGGCCAAGCCAACAAAGTAGCTGATGCTTTGAGTAGGAGACACTTGCTTGTTCAAGAAAATAATTTTGAGGTTGTAGGATTTGATTTTCTCAAGGAATTGTATAAAAGAGATCCTGATTTTAAAGATGCATTTGAGGCATGTAGTAACCTTGTTTTAACAGACAGAAGCCAGTGGCTGGATTATTTTTTGCAGGAAGACTTGCTATTCAGAAAGAACCAACTGTGTGTACCAAAATGTTCCATGAGAGAAAATTTGATCAAAGAGAAGCATAGTGGTGGACTTGCTGGACACTTTGGTACTGATAAGACTTATGAGCAGCTGAGTCACTTTTATTTCTGGCCCAAGATGAGAGCAGAAGTAGACAAGTTTGTGAATAATTGCAAAATCTTTCAGTATGCTAAAGGAAGGAGCCAGAATGCAGGATTGTACACTCCATTGCCTATTCCAGACAGGCCTTGGGACATGGTGAGTATGGATTTTGTTCTGGGATTGCCCAAGATCCAGAGAGGGAATGATGCAGTCTTTGTTGTGGTGTACAGATTCTCCAAAATGGCACATTTTATTCCATGTTATAAAACTAGTGATGTCACCCATGTTGCTAACTTGTTTTTCAAAGAAGTTGTTAGATTACATGGGTTGCCCAAGAGTATTGTTTCAGATAGAGACACCAGATTTGTGGGTCACTTTTGGAGGACATTGTGGAAGAAACTTGGCACCAAACTAAGTTTCAGCTCAGCTTATCATCCCCAGACTGATGGACAGACTGAGGTAGTGAATAGGAGTCTGGGAAATTTATTGAGAAGCCTTGCAGGAGAGCATCCCAAGCAGTGGGATCATATTTTTCCCTAGGCAGAGTATGCATATAATGATTCACCAAACAGAAGCACAGGGCAAAGTCCATTTCATATGGTTTACGAAATGCATCCTAGAGGAATATCAGAGTTAAGAAATCTGGGAAGAGAAGAGCTAAAGAGTGTAGATCGTGAAGAATTTGCTTCAGAGATCCAGGCCATACATGAACAAGTGAAACAAAAATTACAAGGCAGCAGCATCAAATACAAAAACAGAGCAGACTCGAGCAGAAAGGAAGTTCATTTTGAAGTAGGAGATCAGGTTTTGGCACACTTGAGAAAGGAGAGGTTCCCAAAGAAGCAGTACAACAAATTGAAGTTCAAAAAGATTGGGCCATGCAAGATACTTAGGAAGTTTTTTGCAAATGCTTATGAGATTGAATTGCCACCTGATGTTGGAATATCTTTTATTTTTAATGTTGCATATTTGTACAAGTATGAAGATGATGGTGCAGAAGGAAGATCAGCAGACAAAGAACAAATTGAGTGGAAAGAGCAGCTACCTCCAGCACAACCATTGCAACCAAAGAAGATATTGGATAAAAGGGTGTTCAGAAGGACCAGAGGACGAGAGTACTTTCAGTACTTGATAAAATGGAGGGACAAGCCAAAAGAAGATGCCACTTGGATGACTGAAGAAATGTTACAGAAGATAGGCAGATCAGTGGACGAGCTCATGGATAGGAGCCCATGAAGAAGATTGCCTTCGGGAGTCTAATGCAGGGGCATTAGACCCTAGCCAGAAATGTAGGAAGTTTTGTCCACATGTTTTGGCTAGTAGGGTTCGAAACATCTGAATTGTAACAGCTAGGTGTTAATACCTTAGCTGATTGTATTATTTAGATTTATTAGAGTCATAGGAAGTCGAATAGCTCAGTTTGTCTAGCTGTCATATTTCAGTTAATTGAATTATTGTAATTAGACTGTTGAATTTCCAAAACGGTCCTCACTGAGGAACCGAAGAGCACTCTATAATGTATATAATTATATCCTCCGGATGTAGGAGAGAGAGAGGAGGGAGAAGAGAGATTCTGCAATAAAACCTTGTACATTGTCGATTGCTTCCAATTAGATGAATTTCAGTCATGTTGGTTGTTTAATTATCTGGAAATGTAAATTGTGTGGAGATTCATTTGATTGTGAGGCAATTGTGTGTTAGGAATTCCGTTCTCTATCTTGAATTCCTGTAAATTGGTTGACAATCCTGTGAAATTATCCCACCGTCGGCGAGGCCGTGTAGAGAAATCATAGTTGTGAATCCGAATTAATTGTTGGTGACATTCCCGCTTGAAGAGAATCCTCCTGTTTTACCGAATTTGAACCCCTAACCAGAGTCAGGCCCCGAGTTAAAGGCATACAAAGGATGGTGCAAACCCACCGTAACCATAATTAATCCCTGTACAAAAATCGCGAGTGGTTTTGGAAGGCGGATTGCCCCATTTCGCACCACTTTTACGGAGAAGGTGGTATTTCCTCGACGAAGAGCGATTCCACATATTGTTGGACACGTGGCTCGGGCCACTGTTCCAAAACCACTGTTTAAACCGCGCCTTCGTGCATCAAATATCGACGTTGGATGCCGGGCGAAATTTCTCAGAGCCGTTGATCTGGGCAAAGGTGATCGGACGGTGATTGTTTGCCGTAGATGCACGAACGATACTCCAAGAGCGCGAACGATAAACGAGTACGGTGTATACGTTTTATTGATTATTGATACATGTATATATATAGGTGGCCCCGGGGTGAAGTCTCTATTATAAAGGTTTGTTTGTAAAGTGTGGGGTATTAAAAATAAAAATTATAAAGGGTTGAAGAGATATAATGTCGGGAATATAATATAACATCCAAGTCACAATTATATTTATTTATCAATTTTTCTAAAATTGATAAATAAAATTGCCGAGAGGATAAAAAGACCACGTAGGAAAAAGGAAAGGGAATACGACCAGGGCCACGTCACAGTTGACCAACTTCTCCTTGGAATCCAACTTCACCTTGTTGCTGCGTCATTTGTGGTATCGGAGCGCTGTTGTCTGAAGTTGTTTGCTGACATGGTAGTCCGAGTTGGAAGAGGTGCTGGCAGAAGAAAACCTGTAGCCAACGCAGAGGCATTGGAGATGTTGCAGAGGGTCGAGGCCAGGATGGATGCTGTGGAGCGAAGACAGACCGGAGATCCTGAAGACACCAGTGAACCTGAGGTAGAAGAAGCAGAAGAAAATGTGGAAATTCCTCCTGACGTGAGGCTCCTTAGGACTGTTCTGGGGTCTGCAGTTAAGCCCAGAATTGAAGTGTCAAACTATGCAGGGGGACTAAATCCAGAGGAGGTGGTGGATTGGATAAATGAATTGAAGAAGTGCTTCGATTATGAAGAGATAAGCGAAGACAAGAAGGTCAAGTTTGCAATGACAAAGCTGAAGGGACATGCTGCACTTTGGTGGGATGGAGTGCAGGAAAAAAGGAGGAGAGTTGGAAAGCAACCTATTAAGATCTGGACCAGAATGATGGCCAAGTTGAAGGGTAAATTCCTGCCTAGTGATGACTAGCTGACATTGTATAGACAAATGCAGAACCTGAGACAGAGGTTGCTGACAGTAAAGGAATACACAGAGGAATTCTACAGAGTGAGCATAAGAGCTGGGCAATTCCAAGACACACCAGAGAAGATTGCCAGATATGTAAATGGTCTCAAAATGGAGATCCAAGATGAGATTGGTCTTCTATCTCCTAAGACAATGGAAGAGGCCTATCAGATGGCTTTGAAAGCAGAGGAGAAACTCCTGAGGAAACAGTCTGCCAAGAAGAGAGGTAATTTCCATGGGAAGGGAAGTCGGGGTGGTAGAGGAAAGCCTACACCCAGGAATGGAGCTGACAGTAGCTCACCTCAGAATGCATCCACAGAGGATGATGCAAGGGGAAGAAGGGGTTCTTACAGAGGAAGAGGAAGAGGAGACAGAGGCAGAGGCAGAGAGTTGAGGTGTTATAGATGTCAGCAGGTGGGACACAAGCACTATTAATGTCCAGAGAATGTGGGTGCTGGTCCAAGGAATGCTGTTGTTTCCTAGGCTGAAAAGGAGGTAGAAATTGAAGAAGAAAATCTTCCAGAGAGGGGAGAATCCTTAGTGGCAAATAAGGTTCTGTTGAAGCAAGCCAAAGAGGCCACTGAGCCTACACAAAGGAAGACTTTGTTTAGGAGCATCTGCAAAGTTCAAGGGAAATGTTGCCAGCTAGTCATTGATAGTGGCAGCACAGACAATCCGGTTTCCACTGAGGTAATAGAGAAGTTGAATTTGAATACAAGAGAGCACCCAACTCCCTACAGGGTGTCCTAGCTGCATAGAGGGCACCAGCTGGTTGTGAAAGAACAGTGTGAAATAGAGCTGCAAATGGGCAAGTACAAGGAAAAATGTTTTTGTGATGTAATGCCCATGGATGTGTGTCATATACTGCTGGGTAGACCTTGGCAGTTTGACAGAGCAGCAGTGCATGATGGCAAGAAGAACACTTACAAGTTCTTCAAAGATGGGGTATATCATACATTGATACCCATGGAAGAAGGAGAGCCATCCAACAGAGTGATTGATCCAAAGACCTTGTTGCTGAGCGGGAAGGAATATCTGCAGCAGATAGAAGAAGAAGAGGTAAGCTTTACTTTAGTTTACAAACCTAAAGTAGTTCTTACTTCTACAAATATTTCTGATTTACCAGTAGAGATACAAGAGATGTTAGATGACTACTGTGACATTGTTGTGGATGATTTACCTGATGAGCTGCCACCTGTGAGGAAGATTAGCCATCAGATATATTTTATCCCTGGTTCAAATCTGCCAAAAAAGGCAGCCTACAGAATGACTCCCAAGGAAAATGAGGAAATTAGGAGACAACTACAAGAAATGGTGGACAAAGGACTGATTAGAGAAAGTTTGAGTCCATGTGCTGTACCAGCAGTATTGAGCCCAAAGAAAGATGGATGCTAGAGGATGTGTACTGATTCCAGAGCAATTAATAAGATCACAATCAGGTATAGATTTCCGTTGCCCAGAATTGAGGATTTGATGGACTGTTTGAGTGGTGCTAAATATTTCTCAAATATAGATTTAAAGAGTGGATACCATCAGATCAGAATAAGAGAGGGTGATGAGTGGAAAACTGCCTTCAAAACAAATGAAGGGTTGTATGAATGGATGGTAATGCCTTTTGGGTTGTCAAATGCACCAAGCACTTTTATGAGACTTATGAATGAAGTATTGAAAGAATTTATTGGGAAATTTGTGATAGTATATTTAGATGATATATTAGTTTTCAGCAGAACTAAAGAAGAACATTTAAGGCACCTTAAAACATGTCTTGAAGAAGCTGCACCAGGAGAAACTGCTGATAAATTTGAAGAAATGCTCATTCATGAAGGAAGAGTTGGTGTATTTGGGGTTTTTTGTTTCTGCAGAAGGGTTGAAGATGGACCCAGAAAAGGTTAAGGCAATTTTGGAGTGGCCTTCACCCAAGAGTATTTTTGAGGTAAGAAGTTTCCATGGACTTGCTATTTTTTATAGAAAGTTTATAAGAAACTTCAGTAAGATTAATGCACCCATAATTGAGACCATAAAGAAGAGAAAACAACGATTTAAGTGGACTGCTGAGGCAGAAAGAAATTTTAAGGTATTGAAGCAAAAGATAACAGAGAAGCCTGTTTTGGTTCTGCTTGATTTTACTAAACCATTTCAAGTAAAATGTGATGCCAGTGGGGAAGCCATCGGAGCTGTGTTGAGTCAGGATGATAGGCCTGTAGCCTATTTCAGTGAAAAGTTGAATGATACCAGAAGAAAGTATTCCTCTTATGAGAAGGAATTCTATGCAATTGTTCAGGCACTGAAGAAGTGGAGACATTACTTGATGTCCAGGGAATTTGTGTTATATTCTGACAATCATGCTTTGCAGTATATTGTACAGCAGCCCAAGTTGAAACATAAGCATGCTAAATGGGTTGAGTATCTCCAAGGTTTTAATTTTGTTTTGAAACATATAAGTGGCCAATCCAACAAAGTAGCTGATGCTTTGAGTAGGAGACACTTGCTTGTTCAAGAAAATAATTTTGAGGTTGTAAGGTTTGATTTTCTCAAGGAATTGTATAAAACAGATCCTAATTTTAAAGATGCATTTGAGGCATGTAGTAACCCTGTTTTAATAGACAGAAGCCAGTGGCTGGATTATTTTCTGTAGGAAGACTTGTTATTAAGAAAGAACCAACTGTGTGTACCAAAATGTTCCATGAGAGAAAATTTGATCAAAGAGAAGCATAGTGGTGGACTTGCTGGACACTTTGGTACTGATAAGACTTATGAGCAGCTGAGTCACTTTTATTTCTGGCCCAAGATGAGAGCAGAAGTAGACAAGTTTGTGAAGAATTGCAAAATCTGTCAGTATGCTAAAGGAAGGAGCCAGAATGCAGGATTGTACACTCCCTTGCCTATTCCAGACAGGCCTTGGGACATGGTGAGTATGGATTTTGTTCTGGGATTTCCCAGGACCCAAAGAGGGAATGATGCAGTCTTTGTTGTGGTGGACAGATTCTCCAAAATGGCACATTTTATTCCATGTTATAGAACTAGTGATGCCACCCATGTTGCTAACTTGTTTTTCAAAGAAGTTGTTAGATTACATGGGTTTCCCAAGAGTATTGTTTCAGACAGAGACACCAGATTTGTGGGTCACTTTTGGAGGACACTGTGGAAGAAACTTGGCACCAAACTAAGTTTCAACTCAGCTTATCATCCCCAGACTGATGGACAGACTGAGGTAGTGAATAGGAGTCTGGGAAATTTATTGAGAAGCCTTGCAGGAGAGCATCCCAAGCAGTGGGATCATATTTTGCCCCAGGCAGAGTATGCATATAATGATTCACCAAACAGAAGCACAGGGCATAACCAAATTCATATTGTTTACGGAATGCATCCCAGAGGAATATCAGAGTTAAGAAATATGGGAAGAGCAGAGCTAAGGAGTGCAGATGGTGAGGAATTTGCTTCAGAGATCCAGGCCATACATGAACAAGTGAAACAACAATTACAAGGCAGAAGCATCAAATACAAAAACAGAGCAGAATTAAGTAGAAAGGAAGTTCATTTTGAAGTAGGAGATCAGGTTTTGGCACACTTGAGAAAGGAGAGGTTCCCAAAGAAGCGGTACAACAAATTGAAGTTAAAAAAGATTGGGCCATGCAAGATACTTAGGAAGTTTTCTGCAAATGCTTATGAGATTGAATTGCCACCTAATGTTGGAATATCTCCTATTTTTAATGTTGCAGATTTGTACAAGTATGAAGATGATGGTGCAGAAGGAAGATCAACATACAAAGAACAGATTGAGTGGAAAGAGCAGCTACCTCCAGCACAACCATTGCAACCAGAGAAGATATTGGATAAAAGGGTGTTCAGAAGGACCAGAGGACGAAAGTACTTTCAGTACTTGATCAAATGGAGGGATAAGCCAGAAGAAGATGCCACTTGGATGACTGAAGAAATGTTACAGAAGATAGGCAGATCAGTGGACGAGCTCATGGACAGGAGCCCATGAAGAAGATTTCCCTCGGGAGTCTGATGCAGGGGCATTAGACCCTAGCCAACAATGTAGGAATTTTTGTCCACATGTTGTGGCTAGTAGGGTTCGAAACATCTGAATTGTAACAACTAGGTGTTAATACCTTAGCTGATTGTATTATTTAGATTTATTAGAGTCATAGGAAGTCAAATAGCTCAATTTGTCTAGCTGTCATATTTCAGTTAATTGAATTATTGTAATTAGACTGTTGAATTTCCAAAACGGTCCTCACTGAGGAACCGAAGAGTCACTCTGTAATGTATATAATTATATCCTCCGGATGTAGGAGAGAGAGAGGAGAGAGAAGAGAGATTATGCAATAAAACCTTGTGCATTGTCGATTGCTTCCAATTAGATGAATTTCAGTCGTGTTGGTTGTTTAATTATCTGGAAATGTAAATTGTGTGGAGATTCATTTGATTGCGAGGCAATTGTGTGTTAGGAATTCCGTTCTCTGTCTTGAATTCCTGTAAATTGGTTGACAATCCTGTGAAATTATCCCACCGCCGGCAAGGCCGTGTAGAGAAATTATAGTTGTGAATCCGAATTAATTGTTGGTGAGATTCCCGCCTGAAGAGAATCCTCCCGTTTTACCGAATTTGAACCCCTAACCAGAGTCAGGCCCCGAGTTAAAGGCATACAAAGGATGGTGCAAACCCGCCATAACCATAATTAATCCCTGTACAAAAACCGCGAGTGGTTTTGGAAGGCGGATTGCCCCATTTCGCACCACTTTTGCGGAGAAGGTGGTATTTCCCCGATGAAGAGCGATTCCACAGACTGTTGGACACATGGCTTGAGCCACTGTTCCAAAACCACTGTTTAAACCGCACCTTCACGCGTTAAATATCGACGTTGGACACCGGGCGAAATTTCTCAGAGTCGTTGATCTGGGCAAAGGCGATCGGACGGTGACTGTTTATCGTAGATGCACGAACGATACTCCAAGAGCGTGGATGATAAGCGAGTATGGTGTATACGTTTTATTCATTATTGATACATGTATATATATAGGTGGGCCCGGGGTGAAGGCTCTATTATAAAGGTTTGTTTGTAAAGTGTGGGGTATTAAAAATAAAAATTATAAAGGGTTGAAGAGATATAATATCGGGAATATAATATAACATCCAAGTCACGATTATATTTATTTATCAATTTTTCTAAAATTGATAATTAAAATTTCCGAGAGGATAAAAATACCACGTAGGAAAAAGGAAAGGGAATACGACCAGGGCCACGTCACAGTTGACCAACTTCTCCTTGGAATCCAACTTCACCTTGTTGCTGCGTCAGGTTGGCACTTGTATTCTGCCAAATACCCACTCAATATTTCATGCTCTAAGTGGTATCCTTGCTCTTCAATTCCTCTATGAGAATAGGAAGTGCATGCATCTTCTTCTGCTTCTTGAAACCTTCTAGAGGTCTCACTGCAACTCTTTCCTCCTTGAAACCCTCTTGGAGTTTCAATGCATTTATCTTATTATTTATTCTTGGATATAAAAATGGATGAGAGTAAGCTCATCCTCTCCATAATTTTGTTCTCCTCTTCTCCTTATCTTCTGATTGGATCTGAAATCCACAGTCTGAGCCAAGATGAAAGCTTCGATACCACTATAATGTCCCAAATCTGAAACTCTACAATGAATAAGCAGTATAACGGTCCTGTTATGATAAATAGTCTTAAAATATACATAATAAGCACATAGAAATAATTTTTGGCTACAACAGCAACCTGTAATTTGTTTCATAATCGGGAAAGTGGGGAAAAAGGGTATTTTATGCCCTGAAAAGGGTGTTTTCAGAAATAAGCATAAGAATAAGCAAGGGAAATGGTTGGATATGATAGCTTAGGTCATGAGGGACCTACGCTCTGAATTTCAGATCAAAAGTATGCTTCTAGATATATTAAATAGCTCCTCCTTTCCCGACTAGGCTAGAAAACATTGATTTCCCATGACTTTACTGAACAAAAATTTCTGAATACAGTGAGAGCATAATTCCCAAGAGGGTTTGTATAGAAAATGATAAAATAATACTGATATGCAACTTATATTGATAAAAAAATAGAGAAATGGAGATTTACACTCTTATATAGTAAAACAAGACACCTGGCGAAGGTTTCCAGCAAAATGCATGAATAACAAGCAGTACTACAGAAATAACGTAGTTATTGCATATTTGTATTACACATGGCTTAATATGACATGAAATAGCTAAATAATACAAAAATATGGCGAAAGGCCTCTCTAACAAACTCTCGGAGGGGAATGAGCACCTCCTCCTCAAAGATTAGCACAATATCAAAGGATGCAACACTGTTGCTGCTGCCTCTGCATCAAGGACACAGTTTTCTAAAAGAGACTACGCTGTGGCTGAGTATGGATGAATGGCCCCAAGCTAAGTTCTGAAATGAAGCTCAAATCACTCCCCTTTGATCCCTTAAGCAAGCTGATCTCAAAAGAGGATGGAATTCTCGCACAGGAATTCCTTGCACTAAGCAGTGCAGCAACTCTGACTAAATAGCTGAAGCATGCAATTAGTCTCTAGACCAAAATAGCTAAATACATGAATGAATATCCTTTGATGCTATGCCTTCCTTTTATATTTGGTGAGCCTCCTCACCCTAGACCCCACACAATGTCGAGGTGAATTCTTCATGAATCTTCCTCTTTCAAAACTACGTTGCCCTAGCTTGCTTCCCTCCTCTTGTGGCTGCATTGTTGACTTGGTCAACTAATCCACCTCCAATGCCTCTTTTCACACTGGGGATCTTCAATCTAGTTTGCATATGTGTCTTAGGTTGATCCTTGTTCACATTGGACCGGTTTGCTTAGGTGATCTCTTCCTCCTCAAGAATGCATGTTGAATTGGTCAAACTTGACTATGTCCTTATCTATTTTTCCCATGTTCACACTTTTAAGTGTAAAGTTCAGCTCCTGAAGTGATCTCCATCCTTCTTAAGGTGGAAATTATTCATATTTTTATTTTTCATGGGTTCCCTTACCCATTTATTCCTATCCTAGGTGAAATTAGCAAAATCTAATGTTCCAAATTGCTATGTGCAAATTTGGGAACATTACATTATTCCTGTCACAAAAGGTCAAGGTACCTTACGCTTTTGTATTGATTTCCGCAATATCCTGAATTTTCATGCCGCTATCTAACTCCTTGATGATACCCAACCTCTAGAAAAATGCCTAGTACAACTAGATCTCATCGACGAAAGCCGACGACAGTCACTGCAACACAACGAAGCCTATAAGAAAAGGGTAAAAGAATCATTTGACCGACACATCAACCCTCGCTCATTCACCGAGGGAGAACTAGTCTTCCGCTATGATGTCGCAAAAGAAGCCCTAGGGCCAAGAAATTTTGGAACCTTGTGGAAAGGACCCTACATCATAAAAATTGCCTTCGCCAGGGGGCATATATTTTGACGAAACTGGATGGGACATGCCTCAGCAACCCCATCAATGGCCCTTACTTCAAGAGGTTCTACCCATAAGGGCTAGATGGCCCTGCCCTAGAGTGAATGTACACCAACCCAACCACTTTAAATTTTTCACCAAAAGACTTATTACAAAATGTGCTCAAAGTGCCGCCATGGATTACCAACCCGAACCTTACTTCGGATTTGCTGATGGAGCATCAAGATGGTCTCAAAGTTTAGCAGCAACTGTCTAGGTCATCTATCACCCTAACCGGTCACCACTCTATACAAACGGTGTGTGCATTGGTTCAACAACAAACAATTAGGTAGAATATGACGCCGTCATCGAACTTATGTGCGACGCCCTCCATCAGGGCATATGCCGTATGCATGTATACCTCGATTCCCAGTTAATAGTGTCGCAGTTAAACCAAACATTTGAGAAAAGAGATTCACATCTAATTAGAAAATATTTGCGTGCAAAAAGATTAAGCAAACAATTTGACTACATCACATTTACCAAGGAGTCAAAACCAAACAGCTGATCGCATAGCTAACAACATTGTAAACTAGAATGTATTTCGAATAAACCATCATACATAAAAACCAAAAACATAGATATCCATTAGTATAACATCATCCATAAACAAAAATAGGGGACACAATCTGTAGAGCTGCAAAAAATATCTCTCATATATATATATATATCATGTTGTATATGTCTGAGTACAAAAATAGTGTCGCAGACCCATCGGCTAACCCAAAGATACACAAAAAGTCATCAAAAATAGGGGAAGAATCCTCATAATGGGTGCTTTCCCCGTGTACAAGTAAGCTCTAGGGCGGTGCTCCCTTAGGAGGGGCACCTGGACCCACAACTTCTCTCGGTACCACTATTGGAGCCGTCGTAAAAAATGAGACTGCCACCCGACGTAAAATAGGTCGATAGTCCCTCTCCCGAGCCATCACCATCTCCAGCCAGACCTCCTCGATGTTATCGAAAAAACCTCGAGAAGGCATCCCCTAGGTCAAGCGGTCCACCTGACCCAAGGCATCCTCTAGAACTGACACCCGAGTAGTCATATCAACATTGTGAGCCTCCTTCGCATCAGCACGTGTCGCCTCTACATTAGCACGAGCTCGCTCGACCGCAACCTCGGCAGTAGCCGAGCTGTTGCCCTCTCCTAAAGGGCCAACACCATCACTAGGTCCACCACCCTGATGCTATGTAGCATATTCTCCCGTCCCCCCACGACCGCCCATAGGTCTCTGAAGAGGACCGTGGCCGACCAATCGAGCCATGGGGCGACCTACCTCACCAACATCTACAAGAGTAACCAAAACTATGTCAGTGTCACCATCAAAACACATAAACACATATATACTCAAATAAATGTAGAAAACATAACAACATACCTGTTGGCCTCCAAGCATGACCAGGAGGGAGACCCATCTCTGGATCCCCCCGAAAGTCCATCCCTGCATATGGGAAAGGAAAAAAAATCTGGGGGTTCACTTCAAGCTAGGCCTCTGTCGTGGCATTCTAGTAATACCCCACCATGCCCCCACCACCTCACGACATCATTGGAGCCCACCTCCTCATGCGAGGCTCCTATGGCCCCCCAGGAGGCACCGCCACCACTGGTCTCAATAGCACTACCCTCTCGTACATAATGCTGCATAGAATACTGGCGTACACAAACAACTTTGATCCATTTCAAACCTTGTTGAGCTGCATCACCATCCCGTCGTAGAAAAAGTGGGAAAAATCAAAGAAGTGTCCGGACCTCAGCAAACGCAAGACTCCAACCTGCGGGCCAGATGCCCGATGCGGAGCCGATGACCTTGCAAGTCACACAATGGCTGCCAGAGCACACCGCTCAGCCAAGTCTGTCACCGAAGAAATGCTGATGCACCCCTCCATAAGGGGCGCCCCACCGCAATGAAGTGTCTAGAACCTCTCCAAATCCACCCTCCCAGATGGGAGTGGATAGCGCAATGCCTCACCATGAGACAATAACTTGGTCAAAAGGTATACATCCATTTCAGGATGGATGGCAAGGTTAGTCCCACACAACACAAACATGTTGTGCCTCCTATGCCAATGCTGGATTAAGTAACGTAGTGATCGTTCATGCGACCGAAGAAGCTCATTCTCCACGAAATTCAGGAGCCCCCACTACGCCAGATGACGACACACCCCAAAATCGACGGCTGAGGAAGTATGGAGCTCAGGCCAATCCCGCTCCCTCCACAACAACCTGTCATCCAAACAGGAACCCATCTGCAATAGCAAAAACATCAAAAAATAGGAAAAAATCCAAAAAAAATTACCTTGGCCTTTTGCATGCCTGTATTTGCCACTAGCATGCATAATTTGTGCCAAAATATGGGAACAGAGTGCTTAGAGTGTGCGAATCCCCAAGAATTGCGTAAAGAGGGCGCACCCTTGCCATGATCGCCCACGCAATCTAGAGAAAAAATCACTCAAAATCAGTACAAACCAATTTTGTATGGATCCCGACATACTTAGACTGAAAAAATAAAGTGCAGGACATCATGGAGGTTACCTGGGCATGATATCGCTAATCCCTACTGCTCAAGCTGACCGCAATGGCAAGAACTGTTTCGTAGAAGCCTCTGACCTCTCAAAAACTCAACAAGTACAAATGAATTGAATTACGGCCATATTCACCTATGTATAGCCCTTTTAAAAAACTTTGGAACTGTACCATAACGAGAGATCAGAAGGTTCGTTCTCCAAACCATGAGCAGCACTGTGATCAACTCTCCATAACAAACAGAGGTGATGGCACACATTTGCACTCCCAAAAAAATATTTTTTCAGCACCGACAGGTATGCCCTCCCTCATCTTCTTTTTTAAAGCTCGTGACTTTCAATAATATTTGATAAAGAAGATACTTTCACTCAAGGTAGTTGTTTTTGTAGGGAAGCTTGCAAACCATCCACAACTCCAGAGCAAGTATCATTCTACCCCTAGAGCAGGTATCATTCTACCCCTAGCATGATAGAGTCCCAAAAAACTCTGCATATCCTGACATCATTTCTCCATAAAAAATCAACCATAGGTTCCACATATCTAACCGTGTTTATCATCACCTCACCCTGCACATGATAAACATCCTCGTTGGTCGGTAGAGCCTCCCCCCCATGGCGCTCGTCACCCACAGTAGACCATATATCACCGCAAAAGTGACGCCATGGACATACCACTTTAGTCCAGGAAACACCTCATGCCTATCCATCCATCATGCATAAGGACAAATTCTACCATATAAAATAGAACCCCTTTCCTGGACAACCAGGTTGTACAAGCAGATCAAAAGTGCACTACCGCACCTCACATTTGGCCTACCATACCTCCATCAACATAATCCCATCTGCGATATTTTTTCATCTGCTTCATCAACCTCAAAAATGAGACCAACCAACGGGGCCCCCACCCTTAGCAAAATAGCTTCCTCACTTCATTAATGAGCGAACACTTTCATGTTTTTGGGCACCCGTATCCGTGTTTTGTACAAACCAAACCCCATTATTTATTCTTTTGGTAAGTGTACAAAGACTGCAAATGGTGCACTATGACCCCCACCCACTTATTCATTTTTTCTCCCATGGAAGCAGTCCCTAAACACCCTTGGTCGGAGTATCACACCCTCGCGCAAAGGCCTCCATGACATTCATAACCAGTTTATAGCCACCCTGGAAGTCCAACCAACTCTAGGTATCTCCCCATCAAAAATAGTTATGACTTCTGCCAAGCTGCTTATCATACTCTGACCTTGGGCCACTGAATCCCCATCATCAGTTTTCAGTCACCCCTCGCCACCAGGCCTATGTTAAACCCATCACATCCAGGTCCCTGACCCTTCATATCAACGACCCCTCGTTCAGTTGCAGCTTCCTTTTTGTCGACTTCAACACCTATTTTCTAAAAAGGAAGAAGTGCCTTGGATCACCCCTGTCCCTAAAAGGGGCATCCTTAGGTGGCACTATGGGAGACATCATTTCCCAGAGATGTCATTGGTCCTCCTGACATTCAACTACAACGCAAGCTTTCATGTCAAGATGGTATCGTACCTTACAACCATTTCACTTTGATCAAATACGTCGAAGACCTGTGCCTTCATAAGTGTCTCTTTCAACAATTCTTACATGGTAAGGTCCCAGCCAGCACCTATGCGTACAATGTGAAGTTATATGCCATACCAATTTTACACATCTGGGTACCATATTCCACCTATCGTCAAAGAAAAAATGCCCCTGAGGGCATCAACAGTTGTCGTCATCAACCAACAAATCACTACCATATTAGTGACGTAGACAAAACATGTATATGTCAAATAGATTTTTTTAACTAGCCACAACATTACGAGCATGGGACATGCCCACCTCAGAGAAAATTTGTATATATTGTATTATATTTGCTTACAGGGGTCCCACAAGACATGGTCATTCTTCGAATTGGTGCAGGGTGTCTCCAATTCCGATCTTCACGCAGGTCTCTCTCTCTCTATGCACAATATAAAGAAAATAAACTATAATGTATTTCAGCTGTACAGCTCTTCCTAGACCTCACACATTAGGGGGCAACTGTTAAAACAATGGAAAATCATACAAGCAAAGACACAATTATTTAATGTCAAGAAGAAGCATTTACATGGCTGAGGGACATTAGAGAATCTAGAAAGTACTTAAAAATCTCTAAGGTCTGAGGAAAAATCAAATTTGAGCAAGTCATAAATGCTTTTGCGTGCAAAAACCTTTGAGAAGAGTGCCTTTGTGCGCCTTTTGACCTGAAATGTGTGCAATCCTGGGAGTGGCAGAAGTCACTTTCTAGGACCACAAAAGCACACTCCGGGACAGTGATTTCACACTTGAAGCCGCCTAAGGAAAACCACCAAAGCCTCCTTATAAATCAAGGGAGCACACAATGGAATAATTGTTGCACACAATGGAATCATCCCCCTCTCTTGGTTCACCATCCACAATGTACTAAGAGAGGGAAGGAGGATTTGAATTCTCCTATAAAAGGCCACCAAGAGATGAACAACTTGAGAGCACATTGCTATGCTGGTCAGAATTTCCCCAAGAAATACCAGCAGTGTGTTATCCGGAGTTGAGACAGAGGGGACTCAATTGTTGGCCATCCAAAAATTTTAGTCCACCATAGTAGAGAGAGGGAGAATTTGCACCGAGGCAAGCTTGGAAGTAAATACATCCTTGCATCGGGACTTAGAACCCAAGTTATAAGGGCCCCTTGGAAAGTGGGTTAAATTTTCATCCTCATTTCCTACCAACACTCAATAAGAGGGGCCGAAAGAGCCACCGTTTGGATTATTGCAGTTGTTTGACTCTATTTAGAGCTTTTGTTTTATTTGTTTTAGTTTTAGTTTTAATATGCATGTTATTTCTCTATCTAGTATGTTTATGTTCTAGCATGTTCCACTAAATTTCTTGACTCCACTTCTTTTTCTGCCTATGACCAATAACTTAAGAGGGTAAACCACACCCCTTAAGTTGGTGTGATTTCGTACATGTGTGCACCAAATAGACTAACACACTGGTTGTGGGTATATTCCATTCCTTAATGGATTTAATTTTGTTATATTCTACCTTAACACACTCATGAGATATAATATGACCCAGATATTTCACCTCATGTACTCCAAAGAAACATTTGGAGGTTTTTTAAAATAATTTTTTCTCCTCCAATAGTTTGAGCACCCTATCAACATGTTGAACATGATCCTTCCAAGACTTTCTATAGATTAGTATATCATCAAAAAATACTAACACAAATCTTCTAATGAAGGGTTTGAAAATGGAGTTCATCAAACCTTGAAATGTGGAAGGTGAATTAGTAAGGCCAAAATGCATGACCGAAAATTCATAGTGACCCTCATGAGTTATGAATGTTGTTTTCAGAATTTCTTCATATTCATTCTAATTTAATGATATCCTGAACGAAGATTCAACTTGGTGATGTAAATTTATCAATGTAATTCATCCAACAATTCATCAATGGTAGGAATGGGAAATTTATCTTTAATAGTGAGCTTGTTGAGCTCCCTATAATCCGAACACATTCGCCATGATCCATCCTTATTGTGCACCAATACTACTAGAGCAGAGAAAGAAATTTGACTAGGTTGAATTATACCAAACTCTAGCGTTAATGCAACCATATGTTCAATTTCACTCTTGTGGGCATATGGATATCCGTAAGGTCAGATTTTTGGAGGAACACTTCCTGGAATCAAATGAATAGCATGATCGTGATCACGAATAGGTGGGAAGCCTTTGGGAATCTCAAATACCTTGGAATGATTGTCAAATACTTTTTGGAGATCTAGAGAAATAGATGATTTCGACTTTCAACTTCTAGTGAGAATAATTGAGCAATGTTGCCTTGCTATTCTTTCTTTAGAATATTTGTCATGCCGTTAGATTTAATTATGTTTCCTAGTTTCCTTGTGATACCCATTAATTCAACTTTGTTTCCTTCCCAAAAATAATTCAAGAAAATTTCTTGAAAAGTAAAATCTATTGTTTGCAAAGATTGTAACCATTGGACTCCTAGTACAACATCAACACCCCCCATTGGAATGGAAAGCATTGGACTATTCAATATATATTCCCCCATGGTTAGCTTGATATTATGGAACTTTCCAAAGCAGTTTATAGTTCCTCCATTTGCAACCATAACTTGACACTTTGGTGCTAGATATAGGAACAAATTCAATTACTTGGCTATATTCCAATGAATAAAATTATAGGTACTACCTAAATCAATTAGAACAATTACCTTTTTCTTCTTGATATATCCTTCTATCTTAAGAGTTTGAGGAGTGGTAATTCCTTCCAATGCATTGCAAGATATGGTCGGATTCATTTCTTCTTTGTCTGGGGTTGGTTTCTGGTGTATATCCTCCTCTTTTGATGCTTCTTGTTCCTTTTCTTCCTCCTCTCCACAATCTATGTAGAATAATTTATTCTTAGCACCCTTATAACCTTTAGTGTATTTTCTACCACAAATATAACAAAGCCCTTTTTCTTTTTTTCCCTCCAATTTTTGTGGTGTCAACCTTGTAGGTTGTGGAAGACTAGAAGTGACAACACTTCCATATTTATAGCTGTGAGTGGTATACTTCCTTGTTGCCATAATTTTTCTTTCAAGTTTTCTTGCCACCCTGAGTTCCTTCTCCAATGAATCAGGTTCCCAAAGAAGAACCTCATGTTGGATGTTATATTTTAAATTCCCTATGAATACATCAATCCTATCCTCCTTTGGAACATCCGTTACCCAAATATTGAATTTTAGTCTTCAATGTGCTTCACCATTGAATCCTTTTGTTTGAGATTTATCCATTGGATAAAGAAGGTATTTCTCTTTGTATATTCATAATGTGCTATCATTTCCTCTGAAAAATTGACCAATTTATAATTGGTTTATGAGAACAAAGCCATCTATACCATACAAATTGGTTGGGTTCTAAATATAAATATGCAATATATACCTTTTGTGAGGGTTTCAAATCCTGTAGATCAAAATATTGCTCCATTTGTAGTATCCATGTTACTGGATCCTTGCCATCAAACCTACTCATATATGTATTTGGAATTTGGTGGTTCTTAAACCTTGCATTTAAGTCTCTAAAATCATATTTCACATTCCTTTTATCTTCATTGTGATTTTCATGGATTACCTTGTCACCACCAGGAAGCCTTTCTTGCAAAAACATTGTCAACCCTTCCAACTTGACATTCATTGCATCCATGTATACTTTAAAAACCTCCTTGTTTCCTTTTATACCATACATTTCCTATTATAATTCATCCATATCATCTTTGGTTTCTCTTTGTGAGAGTGAAATTTGTTGCACTTGGTCCCGTAATTTTGATATATCATGTTTAAATTCTTCCTCTTCATGTGTCATAGTAGAGATTTATGAGGGCTTAAAGGGTGTATAATTATTTTGTTTTGGAGGAATTGTATAGACAAATACTGATATATATACTTCAATATTCCCTTTGAATCACTTTAAACTAATTTTTCAAGCAAAAGTTATGAAAAAATAAAAAAATACACACATTTTTGTTGATTTGTAGGAGACTGACATTGAAGCTGTTGTATCTCTGTAATTTCAGATCTCCAAGGTCTTAAATTTTGTCCTGTGGTAGCCCTATGATTCTTATTTCCAACCCTCATATCAATATTTGATTCTTAAAGAAACATTTATGCCTAATCTCCCACGATCACTTATTATACACTGGTTCAGTAGAGAGACCTCCCACGATCACATAAATGAAAAATCCTTAGATGTTACAAATGATAAGACCTCCTTGGTATATATAGGGGTCTAAGGGGTCACAATATGATAAGAGCCTACATATCAATAATAATGTAAGGGTGCAATAATAACAATTGTGGGATTCTATGGAGCACAACAATAAAAACATGGGGGATACATGACAATAATAATAGGGGGCCGCACTAACAATAACAATAAGGGGAATATATTAGTATTATAGGGGACTAACAACTTTCTTATCTTTCCTTTTCCTTCTTTCCTCCAATGATATAATTCTCGAAGAATACTCCAAGTGTCCAATATTATGAGTGAGAGAAAATAGAGAGAGAGCTCCAAAACTGAACTGTAAAAAGGTTTTGAACTGATTCTCAGGAGGCTTTTTATTAAATAGGCCTCTATTTTCTTCAATTTCCATTATTTCCATAAGTAAAATTCCAATTAATGTCACTTTTCCTTTCCAAATCATTTTCCATTGCCTTTTCCAATTTCCTTTAGCCATAATAAACCAAATGAAGACCCGCTAGGATGTTTTTCCCAACATTCATCTTGGAATAAGTGTCCCATGACCTTGTTTATTGTTTTCCTTTATCAACTTTATTACATGGTATTTCTACCCAGACTATTACAGAACCCTCCCCCTTGGGGGAACACCAAACTCGGTGTTCAATGATACCTACAACCAACAAAAATACTGAAAATAAAAACATACTACCCATGGAGCTTTATAGCTTAGCTCGATACATTATTTACAATGGTCGACCTACTGAGAAGAAAACCAACATGATAAACATAACAACATGAAAATAATAACGAAATGAAACCCATACCGCTTATTGGATCTTTATAACACAACTCATGGTGGTATTTACATCCATATGCATATATACATATACCAAAACACCATACCAAAACATATACGAAAATACATCCACTCAAACAATGAATAGAGAAGGATACATATCCCGCATATTATCAGTCATCTCCCATGTAGCTTCCTCGGGCCCAAATTGCTTCTAATGGAATTTAACCTGCTCGTTGCTCAGTTCTGAAGAATGAGCATCTTGCTCTGCAAAATACACTAAGGTTCTAGTTGGAATTATGCTCTGCCTGCAATACAAACCAGTAAATCACATGATCAACATATTTAACATACTTCTTAAGAAGGGAAACATGGAAAACATCATGGACTTTCATTGTCGAAGGTAGTGCAATTTTATAGGCCACTCGTCCAATCCTTTTAAGAATCTTGAAAGGTCTGTAATACCAAGGTGCTAACATGGCACATGATCCAACGCTCAAGGAGAGCTTCTTGGGCTTAATGCACAAGTACAACTGTTCCCCAACATGAAACTCCTTAAACATAATTTTTTGATCTGTATAAATTTTATTCATGTCCTATTCTTCCTTCAAATTCTTCTTGATTACCTACATTTCATCTTCCATCTCTGCCAACATGTTGGGTCCAATAAATACCATGTTCACTGGATCACTCCAATTGATGGGGGTAATACAACTCCACCCATAGAGTGCCTCAAATAGACTAATCCTCAATGACTCTTGATTCCCATTTTTGTAAGAAAACTCTACAAGTGGAAGATACTCTTTCCACCTTTGATGTTTATGCATCACATACATCCTCAACATGCCCTCCAATATCCTCTTGACCCTCTTTGTCTGTCCATCTGTTCGCGGATAATAAGTTGTGCTAAAGGTCAAATCTGTACCCAAACCTAAAAATAAATATTTCCATAACTTGGACATGAACTTTTCATCCCTGTTTGATACGATCTTCCTTGGAACACCATGAAACCTTACTACATCTATGATGAAGACCTATGCTACATCATTAGCTAAATAAGTAGACTTCACTAGAATGAAGTGCGCTACTTTTTTCAACCTGTCCACCACGACCATGATGGAATCATGTTGTCTATATGTCCTCGGAAAACCTTTGATGAAATCCATGGAAATTACCTCCCATTTCCACTGTGGAATTAGAATCGACTGTATTAAACCACATGGATGCTTACACTCTGCTTTTACATGTTGAAAATATAAACGTCTAGCCACAAAATGTTAGGTCCCTATATCTCTAGTATAGTCCCTTATTATTGTTAGTGTAAACCCCTTATTGTTATTATTGTACCCTTGTAACCCCCATTTTGTTATTATTGTGCCCTTAAATTATTATTGTTAGGTCGGCTAGGATTACATTGTGGCCCATGGACTCCTATATATAGAAAGGAGGTTTTGTAATTTGAATCATCGAAGAATTGTTCATTCATGTAATGTATTGGAGGTTTCCCCCTCGAAGTGGCTTATTTCTAAGGCGTTGATATCTCTTTTCTTCTCTTTTTGGAGCTGGTTTCACAACATTTGGTATCAGAGCTTTGGATTCTAGGGTTTCGTTGCTCCAAACAGGTCATTGTGGAATTTTTGCTATAAATTTTTTTCTATGAAGTTTCAGAAGCTGAAATTTTTAGGGTGTGAAGCCGAAATCCTGAGGAAGATTTTATAAAAATTTCAGAGCTTGGTTCGCAATATTTTTGGAGATATGATATGTGGAAGTTAGGTCTTTTTTCAGGCTCCTAAACAGGTCATTTTGGAATTTGCGCTATAAAGTTTTTTCTACTGAGGTTAAGAATCTGAAAATTTTATGGTGCGAAGCTGAAATCCTAAGGAAACTCGTCAAAACATTTCAGAGCTTGGTTCACAATATTTTTGGAGATATGATCTGTGGAAGGTAGTGCTTTTTCAGGCTCCCAAATTTCATCTCAAAGAGGTCATCGTGGGAGAATTTCAATAAGTCTCTCTCTGAGAATTGGATTGGAGTGCCGTAAAATGTGGTCACAAGTACACATACTTTAGTTTCTTGGCTATCGATTTTAGAGGCGAAGGAAGAAACAGTTACACGTGGAAAGCCGTACAATTTCGCTATACTAAACCAGTCCATAATTAGGTCATTGTGGGAGATTGGACATAACTTTGTCTTGGAGAATCCAAATCAAGTCAGACCTGTGGAATTCAAAAGAGAATTTAGAGGGCGACTTCAGTGCTGAATTTCAGATATTGAAGAGCCACAATCACAGAGATAATCCAATTTCAATATCGAGCTCCTCAAAAGAAAGTAAAAGGTGTGTAATTTTTTTCCGAATTGCATAAGTCTTGTTTGAAGAATCAAGTTGAATTGATTGCAAGGGCATATTGTAGAATAGATATCAGTACTGGATTATAAAATGGCCCCTAAAAAGAATTCAACACCAATTAAGCCTTTGGAAAGCTCTACGATGACTCATGAAGACGAAGAATGGAAACATGACATATCAAAATTACAAGAGCAAGTGCAACCAATTTCGCTCTCACAAAGAGCAACAAAAAATGACATGGAAGTTTTGAAGAAAGGCGTGGAAACTAGGATGGATGGTTTGAAGAAAGGCGTGGAATCTAAGATAGATGGCATGGAGGCTGGCATGGAATCTAAGATGGATGACATGGAAGCTAAGATAGATGAGAAAATGGAAAACATGAAGAATGTTCTAAAAGCAAACATGGAAGGTTTGACAAAGTTGATACAAGAAACGTTTCCTAATGGTGAAAAGATAGTAGAAGAACCTCATGATGAGAACAATATAAATGTTAATCGTGATTTCATAAACTCTAATGTTGGCAGGAAGAACCACCATATTCCAAAGATGGATATGAGGAATTTTGATGGAAAGGATCCTGTAACATGGATACTACAGATGGAGCAATATTTTGATCTCCATAACGTGCAAAACACAAAAAAGGTACGCATTGCAACTTTACATTTAGAACAAAATACATTTGTATGGTATCGATGGCTTTGCTCCCGTAAACAAATTGTCACTTGGTCATTTTTTACGGAGGAAATGATAGCACATTATGAGGATACAAAGAGCAACACCTTCTTTAGCCAATTGATAAATCTCAAACAAAAGGGTTTAGTGGGGTAGCACATTGAGGACTTCCAAAAATTGAATATAAGGGTAACTGATATTCCAGAGGAACACAGGATTGATCTCTTCATAGGCACTCTAAAGGATAACATCTAGCATGAAGTTCGTGTTTTGGAACCTGATTCACTGGAGAAGGCATTCAGGTTGGCAAGAAAAGTTGAATGTAAAATTATGGCGACAAGGAAAACTACCACTCAATTCTATAAAGAAGGAAGTGTTGCTACGCCTAGATTTCCACAACCTACAAGGTTGACACCACAATAATTGGAAGAAAAAAGAGAAAAAGGGCTTTGCTACAGTTGTGATAGCAAATACACTAAAGGTCATAAGTGTGCTAAAAAGAAATTATTTTACATAGATTGTGAAGAAGAAGAAGAAAATGAACAAGAAGAGGATATACACCAGGAACCAGCCCTAGAATAGGAAGAAATGAATCTGACCATATCATGTAATGCACTGGCAGGAATTACCACTCCTCAAACTCTCAAGATAGAAGGAGAGATCAAGAAGAAAAAGGTAATAGTGTTGATTGATTCAGGTAGCACCCATAATTTTATTCATTGTAAGGTAGCCAAGGAATTAAATTGTTTCCTATACCCAGCACCAGAATTCCAAGTGATGGTTGCAAATGGAGGAACTATAAATTGCTTTGGGAAATGCCATAATACCAAGCTAACCATGGGGGAATATGTATTGACTAGTCCAATGCTTTCCATTCCTATGGGAGGTGCTGATGTTGTACTAGGAGTACAATGGTTACAATCTTTGGGGATGGTAGCTTTTAATTTTCAAGAACTTTTCCTGAATTTTTTTTCAGAAGGAAAGGAATTTGAATTACGAGGTATTGTAGAGAAGCCAGGAAAGATAATAAGCTCTAATGTCATGGCAAAGCTTCTAAAGAAAGAACAACGAGGCGTAATTGCACAATTATGCTCACTAGAAGTTCCAACATCAAAATCATCTATTTCTGCAGATCTCCAACAAGTCTTGGACAATCATTCCAAGGTCTTTGAAACTCCCAAAGGACTCCCACCTATTCGTGATCATGATCATGCTATTCATTTGATTCCAGGAAGTGTTCCTCCAAACATCGGGCCTTATAGATATCCTTACTTCCAAAAGAGCGAAATTGAACGTATGATTGCAGAAATGTTAGAGGCGGGTATAATTCAACCTAGTCAAAGTTCTTTCTCTGCTCCTGTAGTATTGGTACACAAGAAGGATGGATCATGGCGAATGTGTCTGGACTATAGGGAGCTCAATAAGCTCACCATTAAAGATAAATTTCCCATTCCTGTGATTGATGAATTATTGGATGAATTACATGGAGAAATTTATTTTACCAGGTTGGATCTTCATTCAGGATATCATCAAATTAGAATGAAGACTGAAGATATTCCGAAAACAACATTCAAACTCATGAGGGTCATTATGAATTTTTGGTCATGCCTTTTGGCCTTACCAATGCACCTTCTACATTTCAAGGGTTGATGAATTCCATTTTCAAGCCCTTCCTTAGAAAATTTGTGCTAGTATTTTTTGATGATATACTAATCTACAGCAGGTCTTGGAAGGATCATGTTGAACATGTTGGCAGGGTGCTCAAACTATTGCAGGAGAAACAATTATATGCAAAAACATCCAAATGTTTCTTTGGAGTACAAGAGGTGGAATATCTGGGTCATATTGTATCTCACGAGGGTGTTAAAGTAGACCCTAACAAAATTAAAGCCATTAAGGAATGGAAAGTCCCCACAACCATAAAGCACTTGCGAGGATTTCTCGGGTTAACAGGGTATTATCGCAAGTTTGTTAAGAATTATGGGAGAATAGCAGCACCTCTAACAACATTATTGAAGAAAGATGCATTTTCATGGACTCCTGAAGAAACTAAGGCCTTTGAACATCTTAAAGAGACAATGTGCCTAGCACCGGTCTTAGCTACGCCAGACTTCACAAAAACCTTTATTGTGGAATGTGATGCCTCAGGAAATGGAATTGGTGCAGTTTTAATGCGGGAAGGAAGACCCATTGCTTTTGAAAGTCGTCCAATCAAAGGAAAGTATTTACAGAAACCTATTTATGAGAAGGAAATGTTAGCAATACTGCATGCACTAAATAAATGGTGAACTTACCTAATGGGAAGACACTTAAAGGTAAAAATTGATCATGATAGTCTTAAACACTTTTTGGAACAAAGACTATCTTCAGAAGAGCAACAAAAATGGGTCACAAAGATGTTGGGTTATGACTTTGAAATAATCTACAAAAAAGGAAAGCTTAATGTTGTTGCGGATGCACTCTCAAGAAATAATGAAGAGGTGGAAGCATTGCTTTGTGCCATTTCTATTATCCAACCAGATTGGATAACTGAAGCAAGAGATGAATGGAAGAAGGACAAAGATGTATGGACACTCATTCAAAAGTTGCGGCAAGATCCTAGTACATCTGATACATTTAGTTGGAAAAATGATTCCTTATGGTACAAAGATCGCTTATATCTTTGTAAGAATTCCCAACTAAAACAAAAGATTCTTCTGGAATTGCACACTTCTCCTTTAGGAGGACACTCGGGATTTTTAAAAACTTACCACAGGGTGAAGAAAGATTTTTTTTGGGATGGCCTTAAATCTGATATTCAAAAGTTTGTGATGGAATTTTTGGTTTGCTAGCCGAATAAAGTTGAGACAATTAAGACCCTGGGACTTCTACAACCTTTATCCATTCCAAGTAAACGTTGGGAGGATATTTCAATGGATATTATCACAGGTTTACCTAAATCCGAAGGAAAGAGTGTCATCATGGTGGTAGTTGATAGCCTTACCAAGTATGCACACTTTTGTGCATTATCTCATCCATTTAAAGCAAGTACAGTTGCTACTACATTTATGGACAGAATTCAAAAGCTACATGGAAGCCCAAGGGTTATTGTGAGCGACAGAGATCCCATTTTTGGACGGAGTTATTTTCTTGTTTGGGTACTCAATTAGCTCATAGCTCATCTTATCATCCTCAATCTGATGGTCAAACTGAGATATTAAATAAATGTTTGGAAGGATATCTTCGTTGTTTTGTATCTGATAAACAAAAACAATGGGTCAAGTGGTTACCTCTCGCTGAATGGTGGTATAACACTTCCTTCCATACTGCAGCAAAAATAACCCCATTTATGGCACTTTATGGATATCATCCACCATCCATCACATCATATTTAAGAGAAAATTCGAAGGTTCAAGCAGTGGAAGATCACATCGAGCATCAGCAAGAAGTTCTCCAACTCTTAAAGGATAACCTGAATTTGGCACAAAATCGAATGAAACAACAGGCAGATCAACATCGCAGCGAGAGAAGTTTTGATGTAGGAGATTGGGCATTTTTACGGCTACAACCATACAAACAAATGTCCCTCAAGCAAGCTAAGAAGGATAATAAATTATCACCAAAGTACTATGGTCCTTACAAGGTGTTGCAAAAGATTGGTACCATGGCATACAAATTGGAGCTTCCTGCTTCTTCGCGAGTACATCCAGTTTTCCATGTTTCATGCTTAAAGAAGGTTATAGGTGAAAATCTTCCAGTTCAAACAATATTGCCAGAACTTGATGAGGAAGGAAAAATCATATTGGAACCTGAAGCAGTCACGGAAACAAGAACTCGACGGCTACGGAATCGATCAATTTCAGAGTATCTCATCAAGTGGAAGAACTTACCCACTGAAGATTCTACATGGGAGGATGAGAATTTTATACAGAAGCACCCAGAGCTACTCAAGCGTTGAGGACAACACTTTTTTGAAGGAGAGGGGCATGTTAGGTCCATATATTACTAGTATAGTCCCTTATTTTTGTTAGTGTAACCCCCTTATTGTTATTATTGTACCCTTGTAGCCCCCATTTTGTTATTATTGTGCCCTTAAATTATTATTGTTAGGTCGGCTAGAATTACATTGTGGCCCACTAGGATTACATTATGGCCCCATGGACTCCTATATATAGAAAGGAGGTTTTGTAAATTGTATCATCCAAGAATTGTTCATTCATGTAATGTATTGGAGGTTGCCCCCTCGAAGTGGCTTATTTCTAAGGCTTTGATATCTCTTTTCTTCTCTTTTTGGAGCTGGTTTCACAACAAAAAATCTGCCACTTCCT
>JAXQQM020092556.1:0-104024 GCA_034641835.2 Pinus albicaulis
AAATCATATTTGAAACTACAAATTAAGCCTATTGAATCAATGTCCATTAAAAATAGATGTTCATCACATCAACATAATAAATTGGCAACAACTTGAGAAACATGTCGATATATATAAATTAGAACTAAATATAATTTATAGCAACAAACACGTCTCTTTCAATTTCCCATGAAAAATGATCATAGTACAACAAATCAATTTATATCAAACTAGAAATGAAAAACCCTTACAGCATATGCTAAGCAATAAATGCAAAACTCTTGCATCATATCCCAAGAAAATTTTCACAGGAATATGAAACCATATCTATGGAACTACATGCTAATCAATAGCAAATTGTAGCTTCACTTCATTCTCCAAAATCTACATCTATCCAATTAAAGATTCACACAACAAGAGGTTACAAGCTCTCTATATTTCACCTATATAATGGTTTTAATTATGATGTGATATTATCCTCATTTTATTACAATGTAATAGGAGTGAGTTCCAAGTAGCATAAAACCTTTGCTCTAGATTTAATCTACAAGTTAAATGCCCTACATGTTCCAAGTAGGTAGGAACAAGCCCAAAAGTTCCAAATCATGTACTCCGTGAAATTTTATGCAACACCACATATATTAATGCACCCACAAGTGTTAAATCACCACTCTAGATAATTTTATGTAACAAGTGCACCTACCTAGTCAAAAACCTAATTTATAACAACAATCATTTAATCAAGGTAGCATGCGTTTAGAACTATTTGATCATTCTCCAAGAATTTCCATAACACTCTAGACTTCACTATATGTTCTTTGAATTCACTTCCTCTTTACACCCGAAGTCGTAGCATATTAAATATTATAATGCGGTGTCTAATATGCAGAGACCTTAAAGGGTATTTATCCTAGGAATCCTTTGTTACTTAATAAGCAAGACTTTTTGGGGAGGCCTCCCCCGTGGGAATAACATCCATCCACGTAATATCAGGGAAACATCCACTAAGGTAATAGTGGTGGATAATCTAAAAAATATCATGCCATGAAATAAAACCATGTTTGTTTTACTAAAAATATTGTTTAAATCAATTTGTATGCTCATTTTATTTTATCCATTTATACACATCCACAATAATATTTTATAAGGAATTTCTAGTGTAGGTAGAAACGTTGCAGATATTTCCTGGGAATATATTGACAAGGGTCTATAAATATAATTCAACCTTTGGAAAAATATCATAAATAGAAAGTAATATTAAACTTGGACTTGAAAAAGTTGGAACTATTGGAAACGTGCCAAATTCAGGAAAAAAAAGTTTTAAATGTCACAAGAAATCAGATATATGTGAAACATCATACTAGATAGTAATTTATCTCCATTCAAAAATACTTTCTAAAATAAAATTCACCATTTCCAAATATGAGGAGATACAATTAGATGAGTTCTACTAACCTTAATTGCATAAATATTTATTTTCTTGATTTCAACTACAGAGAGTAGAGATGTGAAATTTTCCAGAGAAGTCACAAAAGCATATTAATATGTTTGCATAAACATGAAAAATGTAACTTGAATAGCATTATGGAAACTTTTAATGCACTAGTAGATAAGAACCTCATCAATACTTTGGTAAAGAGGAAAATTGAATGATCTGCTACCATTGGAGCCCAACAATCCTGGCCCATGAATGTTAAGATTATCACAACTATAACAGTATAATAGATAGACCTGCAACTCCCACAACAAGAGTCTTGGTAGATTTTTATTCAGAAGACTCAATCTAGAAATATCATTGGATTATGACATTTTCTAATTCACTTACTTAGAATTACTAAATTTTTCCTTAAAATACTTTTCCATGAGACGAATAAGATCATCATTTATCTCCAAAGCTTTTTCTTCCCCCCTTTTATGAATCACAATATTTAATATACTATCTAGGCTGAAATATTTTGTTTGCATTTGTGGAAAGTTTATTTTGTAGCATAAAAATATCATCCTTCATCTTGATTACATTTTTCATAATACCATCATACAAGGATCCCATATAGTCTTTTTTTAAATCTTTTCCTTCATTGATAAATATGTTCTTCTATATGAAACATGTGTTTCACATCTAAAATAACACTACAAGCTAGGAAAGAGGTAGTTGGATAAAGTGTAATTTTATCGGTGAATTTAGTTTGGGAAATTGAGTATAATTATTCATTTTCCTGTTGATTTGTGTATCTTGGGAGGAACTCTGCAACCCTAAGTACTAGGTTTGTGTGAGCTTGCACCACAAAAATGGTTTGTGGGAAAAGAACTCAAGCGTTGGAGTTTTGTATCGATGATGTCCATGTGAAATCAAGAAAAAAATTGATTATTCATTCATTTTTGAAAGTATATCCTCTTTAAAGGACCAAGGAGGACTTAAGGCAACAATATTATGCTCAAGTCAAATGAGTGAAACCATTGTATTGGTTAGTTGCAGTTTTCACCAAGAAACGCATGTCGTTTAGGGCTAAAAGAACACCATTGAGGGCTAACATTAACCTCATGAAACATTACAAAAATTAAAGAGTTGTGACTCATTTGGATACACCAAAAGATGGTTTATCTCAAGTGATTCTAGCCTAAAATAAGGTCATAAAACCCAAGGCCGCAACACCTTTAGGAGGACAAATGGAGGAGCATGAATGGTTTGTGGTAGGATGAGTTCCTTCTCTAAGAAGAGGACAGTTCCCTTAGTGAATCCAAGCCTCGAGTAAGGTAGGATATGCACATGAAGAGGGATCTATTTATATGAAAATGTCGATCCATAGTTAGGGTATATTCCGTGATGCTACACCCTTAAGTCTATGCTCATAAGTCGGTTCCATATGCACTCAATTCAATAATCAAAAGAAGGGTCGAGACCCTTAGAAACAAGAACTAAAACCTTTTGATAATGTCATTAGTTGTGCTTATCTATGTGATTGGATTTGAAGTTAGTGTGGCCAAAATCAGATAATAGGAGTGTGGTTTTAGGACACAGAGAAGGATCTTGTAAAGTGAGTAATAGGACCAACATATGGCATGTTCTAGGCTAGATAAATACCTAAGTAAATGAAAAAGATATTTGTCTTGAAAGGAATATGACACAGGTAAATATTCCCTAGGTGATGGCTTATTCTTCTCTGCAACGTTGTCATAATGATCTATCCCACAGGTGCCATGAATCTATGCACTGACCAAGGGCCATGACCCTTGGAATATTTGAAGATGAGGGTCGTAAACTGAGAAAGTAATGTAAAGTAGGTAAGTGGATTGAGGTATGTCATCCAATGAATAGATATTTGGAGGGACAAATGTGTAAAGGTGACCTTACAGAGAATAAGAGAAGGTGTTGGTTTCGAGGTTTGTTCATAGGTTTGAACCACGAATCTAAAGACGAAAAATCAAAGACAAAAACTCGCTACATTTGTCTTGAAAGAAATACAAATATTTTACCTGAATCTCAACTTAGGATTCCTCTCGTGTTCTTGTTTTTTCACTCTCACCCACTATGATAACAAGAAGTTAATTCTTCTTCTCCTAACCAATTGTTGCAATTTTAAAATTGTTTCCTAGAATATCCTTGCCTCCTTTACAACTACATATATGTTTCATACAGTTACTAAATTACCACTATCGTAAGCATATATCTATTGCATATAATTACTAAACTATTGCTTGATCAGATGCATATGATTACCAAGATGGGAGCAAGGCCACATCATCTCCATTTATAATTTTATCATGGAAACAACATTCATGTAATGGAGTCATGATTCCATTACATGACTATAGTAATATACAACTTTTCACATGGCACATAACTAATTGGCTCACTTTATCGCCTACATTTGTACTCTCTAAATACAAAATAATGGGGTGACGACGTTTGCCCTCATTCATGAGAGTTGCTTTACCGTGAATTTACCCTGAATTTGAGAAAATACAAGAAAACCAAACTTTTCAATGTTGAAATTTTTCCATTTCTTACCATACAATGCCCGCAAGGAAAGGTTGCATTACCTCAGTACACAATTTTGATTTTTGAAATATGTTTTGACTTATCTATTAAATATCCATATTACATCGAGAATATATTAAAAAAAAGAGTGTGGGGCAGAGTAAGCCACCACCATAAAGCCAATAAAGTGTGCTTACATAAATAAACCTCCCACTAATCACATTTCCTGGATATTCAAAATCAAACAAAATCAACCTTCAACCACCAAAACTGTACATATCTATGAATAGTTGTATGGAATGTTAGAGCTTCAAATTGCATGCCATAACAAAGCATACAATAATAATATATACAATTATATATTATATAATTACATCATTCTCTAACACACTAAATCAAGAAAAATAATTTCCGTAAACACACTAATCGATAAGATTGGAATCACTTGGAAATATAATAATATTTTTGGCATATGCCTTAATCTGGCAAACTGCACTCCAACTATTTCAAATGAAAAATTTAGAGAATAAGAAACACAAGAAATTTAACCTGTAAGAAAGGTACGATATGCAAAGGATCGATCATATTGATGAAGGAGTAGCCAAGATTATACTTACTTTGCATGAAAAGAAGCGGGAAAATTAATCAGGACAAACCCAAGGATGTGATCGCAGATTACATATCATGTGCATTTAATAGTATTCTGGATAATAAAACACAATAACACGTGATGTTATAATCCAAACAAATTAAGGATTCCTGAAACAACAAAATAGATTGATTGTAAAGCCTTACCCTGAAGAAAATATGTAGGTAATTGAAATCAACTCACCTTGAAGAAATAGGCAGGTAAATGAAATCGTAAGTTTCATGGAATTGTTCATCTATATTAGACAAAAGAATCTTTAATGTGTACCTACAAATATGTTCCTTTGACTTCTTAGCTGACCCAAAAAAAATTAGCGAGAACATAAGATGACTAAACAGGTGTCCAAAAACAATTTCAGGCATTTATATAGTTAACAGTTGAGTGACTTGTTAGGAATGTTCTTGATCATAAGGGTTGTCTGAGTGTCTTCTCCATGTTATATTCGGTCAATGTCAAGTTGATATTGTTTGCTATTATCAACTTGAGTGGCATTGTTTTCAATTACACGACTCCTTCTACGTTCATTAGCATTCTCTAAGGATCCATGTATGGACATTGGTGGCATCTATGTCATGGAGACATTGTTCCCAAAGAGAGAGTAGGATATACAACACCATTAACAATCATATGAGACATAAGAGAGTGCCAAATAAGAGAGTGCCAAATAAGAGAGTGCCAAATTGCAATGAATGCATTCCATGTGTAGCGCATAATCCCACGGCTCCAAGTGAACGAGGAAAGAAAATCGATGTTTCAGGAGACTTCCTAATATATCCATGCTCTCTGTCCAAATGTGAGAGATTGGTATTTGGAGTTGAACCAACATGCTGCTGTTGTGAAGGTAATGTTGCGTTAATCAGATGACTGGACTACTTGGAAAAAAATGTGGTTGTGGATGACAAGTTGAGGCCATATATGCATACATGTGTAAATGGAGATGAAGTTGGCCACATAATTATACTATGCAAATGAAATGATAATGGTAGAAATTAATATTACTTTAGCATAACTATATTTATTAATGTGGTTGATATATCCGGATAAACAAACGTATTAAAATGTATTTAGAACTAGATTTAGCAATATGGTTGATATACAACTACTAAATGTGGTTGATATATCTCTATAGGGTTATATCCCCCACCCACCATATTAATAATTGTTAAATATATTTTTTTAAAAGCTAACTATTTATGATTATTAATAACTATAAAATAATAATAGCCTTATTATTTATTGAATCTTGGCTTTTTTGATCCATTGTAAAATTATGTAGAATTATTTCGGTAATAATCACGTTCAAATAAACATTTTTGGTGTGTTTGATGTGTTTTGAACCAAACAATGTAGTTCATCAAGACTAGATATATTTTATACTTATATATTTATTATTTTATAAATTAATATAATATTAGATATTACATAAATTTTGTTAATATATTAATAGTTAAATTTAAAATATAATATAATTCACACATAACATAATAATAACATTTATTTATTATTATTATGTATTTCTTGTCACCATTATATTATCCTAGATAATTATTAGATATTCAAAAAAATAATTTTCGATATATTTTATCTAATTACTTAAAATATATTAATAATATTAAGTATATACATATTATATATTATAACTAAAATATTATATATATATATATAATAAAAATATGTAATATTATAAAATTGTGTCAATATACTAACAATTATAAATTAAATTATAATATAATAATAGTAGTTTGTTATCATTATTTATAATATGAATCTCTCACTAATATCATGAAAAATTACTATATGTTTATTAATATAAATGTTAATATCTTTCATATATTTACTTAAAGTAAATTAAAAAGTATCAAATATATAGATTATATATGAAACCAAAAAAATTATTATAAAAGTAAGGGATCTAGAAGTCCATGGGATCAATATTAAAAACATAAGGAATCAATAAAGCATAGGTATTAATAATGGAAACCTAAAAAATTGATAAAAGTGCATGATTATTAATATTATAAACCCTAGAGATTGTTAATATTATAAACCCAATGAGGATTAATATTAAGCCCTATGAATAATATTTAACCCTTAACATTAAGGTTTAATAAACCCAAGAGACTATTAATATTATAAATTTAAAGAATTAATATAACCAACTCAAATAATTAAAAAATTCATGGGATTGATGTTATAAATGCAATGAATAAGAAAACTCAAGGGATTGTTAACATTATAAATATTATAAATGCAAACAACTAATAAACCCAAGAAACCAATAAAGTCAACAAACTAATATTAAAAACCGAAAAGATTAATAAACCCTAGGAATTAATATTTTTAACTCAAGGGATTAAGAAATATATAAATATTAATATTATAAACCAAAGTGACTAATAAACCTAAAGGTTTAATATTATAAACCCAATGAATTAGTAAACATAGGGGATCAATATGATAAACCTAAATGTTTCACAAATCCAGGCAATCAATATTAAAAACAGATGGAATTAATAGATCCTAGGAATTAATATTTTAAATCCAAAATATTAATAAACCCACGAGATTATTAATATTATAAACCCAACAAGTTAATAAACCTAAAATATACCTTATTATAAACCTAAAATATCAACAAACCCTAATGATTAATACTAACTTCTTCTTATTATTATTATTATTATTATTTAAATTTAATATTATTAATAATAATATGACATAAAGGTGAGCTCTACTGACCATTATTATGCCATACTTAGTAAAACCTCAAGTCTAAAAGGAATGGGAATATTTATAAATGAAGATCTCATTCCAAAAGATCAAGAAGAATTAAGAAAGGAGGTTCAAAAGGTAAAAGAAGCTAGGAAAGAAGGAAAATGGGCAATAATCAGAAATAAAAAAGCTGTTATTCGAGATAGAAACCAAAAATATAGTAATAAATAGAGATTCAACATGCTCTGAATTATTTCTTAGAACTGTCGGGGCTTTCCATGGAACAAAGGCCCCAAGCTCAATTGGATCTGAAATGATGTTGATATTATATTGCTTGTTGGAACTTGGGAGCACGAAGAATCTAAGGTCCCTAACATAGATGGCTTTGCACTATGGTCTACCTGGAACAAGCGATCCTCTCATAGAGGCATTGGGGGCATAGCTTGCTACATTAAGAAGAACATCTCGCCCCATGCTAGTATTTATAAAAATGACCCTTACAATCGATATAGTTGGATTGAGATTTCTGACATTAATGATAAAAAGACCTACATAGAAATCTGTTATTTTCCCCCCATTAATTCTAACTTCTATAAGAAAAATAATCTAGATAAAAATAGTCCTTAGAATGGTTTAGAGAATGATATTTCTAGTCTAAGGAATGAAGTTAATATCCTTTTAATTGGTGACTTTAATGCTCGAAATTCAAGCAACCAAGCTATTGTTCTAAGCAATAATCCCAACCCTAATCCTCTTTGGTTAGAAGAAGACATTACTCTCGCTAGCCGATAAAAAAGGAGCTCTGAAGACCTCAGGGATAATTTGTTTGGGTCGGAGCTAGTCGAGCTTTGTAGTGCTCAGGATCTCATAATTTGAAATGGTCTAAAGAAGTGGCCCAATTCTAGCCATATGACCTGCATCCATGGGCTTCACAGCAGCGTGGTAGACTATGTTATTTCCGATCTCCCTTTATACAACGAAAAAATAAATTTTTACATCTGAGATGACCACAAGCCTGACTCTGATCATAGGCCTTTACTCATAACTCTCAATTTTGTCATGCATAGATATCCCATTGAAGGTAATCCTTATAGTCAAAAGAATTTAATCTTTGATAAAAATAAAAACAATCTCTTTATAAATGAATTAAAAACTAATTTTCTTCCTTTATCTACTATAGAGAACATAGATGACCTCTATCATAATTGTACTACAACCCTCTCATATTCTATTAACAAGTTCTCAATTGAATTCTCAAATAATAAAATAAATAGCAGAACCAACCCACCGTATGACAAAGATTGTAAAAGTGCTAGGAGACAAATTAAGGAAATTGTTGATGAATCTCTCAAAATTGACAAGATAAAAATCTATAAAGTCCTAACTAAAAGGAAAAAAAGGCAATATATTCGTAAAAGACAAGAGAATCTCTTACACCTCTCTAAATTGGCTCGTAAGAAATTCTGGAGGCAGATTCTGACTAGGAAAACTAAATATAATAATAAAATTGCTTTACACGACTGGAATTCCTAGCTTAAAAAGCTTTATGAATCTCCAAATGCCAGGGATAACTTTGAAACCTTGCTCACAACGAAAGAATTTTTCTCATTAGAAGACATTGATTTTGGGGTTAAACGCGTGGAAAATGGGAAAGCTAAGGATATTGAAGGTTACCAGGCGAAAATATTAGTAATTGGAGGTCTTGTCCTCATCCCCCACATCCAAAAGCTTTTCAACCAAGTGTTCAAGCAAGGGTTCACTAAACCTTGGAATCAGAGCCTCATTATCCCTATTTTTAAGAGTGAGGTTACAAATAACCCCTCCAATTATCGGACAATTATGGTCAACCCTCTCTTAGCCAAGTTATATTGTATTATTTTGGAAAAGAAGTTGAGCATTTTGCTTGAAAGTGAAGGTAAGTGGGCTAAAGGCCAAGCGGGTTTTAGAAGGAAACACTCAACAACAGACCACCTTGTTACACTTAGGATCATTGTGGAGGAATTTCGCAATGATAAATCCAATCTCTTCTCTTGCTTTGTGGACTTTAGAAAGGATTTCGATACAATTCGTAGAAACAACCTATGGAATAGATTAGAAGAGCTAAATGTTCCTTTCGAGATAAGAGCAGCCGCTATAAGGTTATATGAGAATGTAATTTCCAAGTTAAAGAGCAATGAGGGGTGGTCGAAAGAAATTAAGTGTAATATCAGAGCTAAACAAGGTTTCCCCCTCTCCCTTACCCTATTTGGCTTTTACATCGACAAGCTAGAAATTTGTTTAGAGAAATCAGGATGTGCTGGAAAGATCTTAGCTGGGATAGTCATCATCCTTCTTCTCTATGCTGATAATATTGTTCTTCTCAATACAAAGCCATCTGACTTTGATAAGAAACTTAGACTTATTAAGGATTTTCTTTCAATATGGTAAGTCCATAATTGAATGGTAACACAAGTTATGATTATCAAATTCAAGAAGGACACTGACGCTAATTTATGTACGACAATAGTAACTCTTAGGAAGTGTCTTAATACAAGTACCTGGAATTGATATTCATCATAATCTCAACCTGAATTACATTCAGAAAAGATTATTGGGGGTGGAAAGCTTATTTTTCTCTTGAAAATAATTGTAAAACAAAACTTCAGTAATGTGGGATAGAAAGAAGTTCCTTGAAACTTTAGTCACTCCCTGTTATCTTATATGGATGTGAGGTTTGGGGTTACAACATCTCTAGAGAACTGAGAAATATTGAGAAAATCGAAGAATTTTATAACGTATAACCTTAAAATTAAAAGCAATTCACCCTATCCTGTTCTCCTTATAGAAGTTTGTCTTTCCCCTGTCGAGAGCCTAGCTATGGCTAGGCTTCAGTTGTACAAACACAAGCTCAATAGCATAGGAGACCATAGACTTCCTAAGCTAGCTTTAAATTCTAACCAAAACCACCTAAGGCTTAAACGAGGTTGGTATAAAGACACAAGGGCCTGGTTAAACCATTAGGAGATCGACGAGAATATTGCATTGCAAAACATTAATAACATTAAAAAAATTGTAACTTCTAAGTTCAAAGAAAAAATGTGGTGTGAGAAAGATCTAGCAACTAAAAGAAAATTAAGATATTATAAGGAGGTATCAACCCCACCCTAGAAGATCAAAAGTATCTCTCTGCTTTAACTAGCTCAAAGAAGAAGATTAATATAGCCAAGATTAGAACGAACTCTCGTGAGCTCCATAGTGAAACGTGTTGTTGGACAGTTCCTAAAACACCATGGATGGAAAGGATTTGCCATCTCTGTGAGAATATGAACATCGATGATGAAAATCACTTCCTCTTAGAGTGCCCCACATACAACCTCATTAGAGCTCAATTTAATAATCTTTGTTGCAATATCGACTCCTTCCTATCCTTTTAAGATGTCAAAATTATAGTGAATTCGGGAGGCTTCTGTCCAAGCTTTTCGAGCATAGGAATAAAATCTTAAATCAAACTAAATAACTCTTTTCTTTAGGTCCGATAGACCAAAAATTGGTCCCACTAGACGTTAACCATCATCATCATCATCATCATTAATAATAAATAATGAATATCATTATTATTAATAATTATTTATATTTAATATCATTAATAATCATAGTATAATATCAATAGTAATAAAATATTAGTAATTAAAATATAATTATTAATTAATTAATAATATCATTATTAATGATTAATAATAATTTAATAAATAATATTATTATTATAAATTTACAAATATTAATAATATTTAATACACCCAACCAATTAAATATTAATAAAAGTCAATTAATAATTTTAATGAATAATAAGTAATTAATTAAACAATAATAATAATAATAATTAATTAATTCAGTCTAAATTATTAATTAATTAATTAATTATTAAAATATTGTTTTCCTATAAGAATTAATATTTTAAACTCAAAGGATTAAGAAATCAAATGATTAAATCATAAACCTAAATAGTTATTATTAATATAAATCAAAGTGATTAATAAAACTAAGAGTTTAATATTATATACACAATGCATTAGTAAACACAAGTGATACATATTATAAATCTAAAGATTCACAAATCCAAGCAATCAATATTTAAAACACATGGTATTAATAAACTCTAGGGATTAACATTTTAAATCCAAGAAATAAAAAAAGCCTATATATTATTGTATTATAAATCCAACGAATTAGTAAACTCAAGAGATACATATTATAAACCTAAAATATCAACAAACCCAAATGATTAATACTAACTCATTATTATTATTATTATTAAATAATGAATATCATTATTACTGATAATCATTATAAAATAATGATTATTTAAATTGAATATCATTAATATTGATATTATAATATTCCTAGTAATATAATATTATTAACTAATAATATAATTATTAATTAATTAATTATATCATTATTATTATTTATTAATTAATAAATATTAATAATAATACTATTATTATTAATTAATAAATATTAATAATAATTAATACACCTAACCTAAATATTAATAATAATCAACTAATAATGTTAATAAATAATAATTAATTAATTAAACGATAATAATAATTAATTAATTCAATTTAAATTATTAACTATTAATTATGTTTTTAAAATATTATTTTTTTTAATTAATTATTTTTATTAATAATAATAATAAAAATAATATTCATTTAATAATAATTTATTAAACAATGAACTGTGAACCCAATAGATTTATATAAAAAATAAAGATTAAATTATAAACTCTATGAATAATATTATAATGAAGGAATGTCAAACTTTAGATTAATAACCCCAAGAGCTTAATATTATAAATCCAAAACAATAATAAACGCAAGGGATCAACACTAAAAATCCAAAGGATTATAAACCCAACGTATGAACACTAAAAATTCAAAAGATTATAAACCGAAGGGAATAATATTAAGCCCAACGGATAAACATTATAAACCCAATGTATATAAACCTTATCAAAAATATTATAAACCCTAAATTAAAAATATTTAACCATGGTTGAGCATGATTCTAAAAACAAGTGATTTATATTAAACCCTAGGATTCACACTATAAATCCTATGAATAATACTATACCCTAGTAATAATAAATCAAAGGTATTAATAATAAAATCCGAAGTGATAATATTCACAAGACGATATTATTAAACCAAAGGGACTAATATTATAACCCTAGGTATATTAACCCTGAGATAAATACTATAAACCCTAGAATAAACAAGGTTGACCATGGTTTACATGGTTGGTTTTCACATTGACACATTCTTTTTCACACTGTGAGTTTGGACCATGGTCAACCACGATTGACAATAGTTGATTTTCATATTGAGATAATATTTTCACAATGTGATATTGTACCATGGTGGTCCATGGTTGACCATGACTATAAATCAAAGGGATTTATATTCAAGCCTAGCGTTAATATTATAAACCTTATAAATAATATTATACCCAAGTAATATGAATGCTTAGATAAATAAACCCAAGGGATTGATATTATAAACCTAAGGGATTAATTATAAAACCGCAAGGTATTATAAACCCAAGGGAATAATATTAAATCAAAGAGATTAATATTATAAATCCAATGTATATAAACCCTAAAATGAAATGGTTGACCATCGTCCATTTTCATAATGAGAAAACCGTTGTTCCACCATGGTTGATTTTCATACTTAACCATGGTTGATTTTGTCACAATGTGATGTGGGCTATGGTTAACCATGATTATAAACACAAGGTATTTATATTGAACCCAAGGATTAATGTTATAAGCCCTATGAATAATTTAATACCCTGGGAATATGAACCTTTATATTAATAACCCCAACTGATTGATATTATAAACCTAAGGAAATAATAAATCCAAGGGATTAATACTATAAAAAAAGAGTTTAAAAACCCGAGAGAATAATATTAAATCCTAGGGATTAATATTATAAACCCTAGGTATATAAACATTTAGATAAATACTATAAGCCCTAAAATAGACATGTTTGACTAAGGTTTTCATGTATGGTTGTTAGAATGAGACGTTCAACAAAGAATCGACATGGTTGGCCATAGTTGATTTTCATATTGAGACAATATTTGTCACAAAGTGACATTGCACCATGATTGACGATGGTCGAACATTGTTGATTTTCATATTGAGACAATATTTTCCATAATGTGACATTGGAACATGGTTGATATTTATATTGAGACAATAGTTTTTCGCAATGTGACATTGGACCATGGTTTACCATGGTTCACAATGGTCGGTTTTCATATTGAGAAACGTTTTGTCACAATGTGAGATTGAGCCATGGTTGACCATGGTTGACAGAGATTATAAATGCATGGGATTTATATGAAATCATGGTATTAGTGTTATAAAGCCTAGTATTAAACCAAAGATTATAATCCCAAGTATTGAACCCAATATTATACACCCTAGTATTGAACAAAATATTAATAAACATAATGAATTATTAATATAAAAAATCCAATTGATTAATATAACCAATCCAAAGAATTAGAAAACCCAAGGGATTAATATTATAAACCAAAGAGATTATTAATATTATAAATACACAAAATTAATAAACTCAAGCGATTAATAAACCCAAAAAATCATTAAAATCAGCAAACTAATATTAAAAACTGAAGCGCTCAATAAATCCTATGAATTAATATTTCAAACTCAAGGGACTAAGAAACCTAAATGATTAGATTATAAACCCGAGGAATTATTAATATTATAAACCAAAGTAACTATTGACCATAGTCCATTTTCATATTGAGACAACCTTTGTCGCAAAGCCGCAATCCACAATGCTTTATTTTCATATTGAAAAAATTGTTGTCACAATATGATGTTAGACTATGGTTGACCATGGTTATAAACACAATATATATATATATTAAACCCAAGGATTTTATAAACCCTATGAATAATTGTATACCCTAAAAATATGAACCCTTACATTAATAAAGTAAATGTAGTAAACCCAAGGGATTAATACTAACAAACCAAGAGTTTATAAACCCAAGGGAATACTATTAAGCCCAAGAGATTAAAATTATAAACCCTAGGTATATAAAGTAATAGAAAAATACTATAAGCTCACTAAAATAAGCATGGTTGACCATGGTTTATGTGTATGGTTGATTTTAACATTGAGACAATATTTCTAAGAATGTGACATTGGACCAAGGATGAGAATTGTTAGCCATGGTTGATTTTAATATTGAGACAATATTTGCCACAATGTGAAATCATACCATGCTTGACGATGGTTGAAAATGGTTGACCATGGTTGATTTCCATATTCTTACCATCCTTTTCATAATGTGACATTGGACCATGGTTGATATTTATATTGAGATAATATTTGTCACAATGTGTCATTGGACTATGGTTGACCATGGTTCACAATGTTTGGTATTCATATTGAGAAAATTTGTGCCACAATGTGAGATTGGACCATGGTTGACCATAGTTGACAAACATTATAAACACATGACATTTATATTGAACCATAGGATTAATATTATAAGCTGTATTATTAAACGCAATAATAAAAGCCCTGGTATTGAAGCAAGTATTATAAACCCTAATCTTAAACTCAATATTATGAAACTTAAACTTAAATGTAATATTATGACAAAAATGGTTCATGAATATGCTAGAGCATATTAAACAAGGTTTCACGATTATAAAATTATAAATATTATTTTTCTAAACATTATTAATATTATAATGATGTTACTCAAAATATTGTTTTCAGTACTAATTTGTTATTATTAATGAAATATACTAATATTGATATTTTAAGGTTTGACAGACTCATTGGTATTAATGGACGTTAATTCATCATCATCATTAATATTAATAACTATTACTTTAATATTTTTTTTAAGAACATTATGATATTATAAATATTATTTTTATATAAATTATTAATATTATATTAATGACGTTATTGTCTCCCATATTAATTTATTATTATTAATTATATATGTTAATATTAATATTTTTAATAACTAATATTAATGTTATATAATAAACATTAATAATATCTCACATTAATATTTGAAATATTTTTTGTGAAACTATAGACAATAATATTTGCTAATTTTTAATATCAATAATTATTACTTATTTTTTTTTAACATTATGGCATTATAAATAATATTTTTTTAATTATTTTTAGTGTTATATTGATAAATTTTTTTCCAATATTAATTTTTTATTATTAATGATATATAGTAATGTTAATATATTGACTAATATTAATATTATATAATAAACATTAACCAATTGTATGAAATAATTTTGAGTAATATTAATATTATATAACAAAGGATAACAAATGCTATGAATAATTTTATACCGGAGGAATATGAACCCTTAGATTAATAAACCCAATTGATTGATATTATAAACCCAAGGAAATAATTAACCCAATATGTTAATACTAGAAAATTAGGATTTAATGAACCTAAAGGAATAATAATAAACCCAAGGAATTAATATTATAAACCCTTATAGAAATACTATAAACCATAAAATAAATTTGGTTGATCATGGTTTACCTGCATGGTAGATTTTAACATTGAGACAACCTTTGTGATAATGCGACGTTGGACTAAGGATAGCCATGGTTGGTCACGGTTGATTTTCATATTGAGACAATGTTTTTCACAATGTGACATTCGACCATGGTTGACGATGGCTGACCATGACTCATTATCATATTGAGACAATATTTTTCATAATGTGACATTGGACCATGGTCTATATTTATATTGAGACAAACTTTGTGACAATGTGACATTGGACCATGGTTGAACATGGTTCACAATGTTTGGTTTTCATATTGAAATTTTTTTTGTCACAATGTGAGATTGAGCCATGGTTGACCATGGTTGGCAAAGATTATAAACCAATTTTCAACCAGGTTTCACTATTATAACATTATAAATATTAATTTTCAAAACATTATTAAACATTAATAATATCTCATATTATTAACAATAAACCCAAGGGATTAGGTTATAAACTAAAAAAAATATTAATATTAAAAACCCATGGCACCATTACACCCAAGGGTTTAATAATACAAGCTCAAGGAATTAATAAATGAAAGGGACTAATATTATAAACCCAAGTGATTAAAAAACACAAGGGATTAATATTGAAAACATCGGGGATTAATAAACACACGTGATTATTAATACTATAAACTGAAGCGACCAATAAACCAAAGATTTTAATATTATAAACATGGATATATATTATAAACATAAATGATCAACAAAACCCACGAATCAATATTAAAACACATAATATCAACAAACCCTATGAATTAGAATTTTCAACCCAAGTGATTAATAAATCCATGGGATTATTAATATTATAAAACAATTAAATTAGTAAACCTAAGGGATAAATATTATAAACATAAAAGAACATAAATAAATTGTAGGAGTTAATATTTTAATCTTAAGAAATTAATAAACTCCAACAATTAAATTATAAAAATCAAGCAATTATTAATATTATAATTAACTTAAAAATTAATATTATTAATAACATAATGTTAATAATATTTATTATAAAAAAAGTATAAACGAAAATATTTGGTAATTATTAAATATTAATATGTATTACTTTAATATTTTTTAACATTAGCTATTATAAATATATTTTCATAAACATTAATAATAAATATCATTGTTATTAATAATATTTTTTTTTCTAATACTAATTCTATTAATTCATCAACCAGAGGTTACATTGCTCAGAAATGGAAAGATCCATGACGGAGGGAATAGAAAAAACACTACTGTCCAAAACTAGACTGCCCCTAGAGGGGAAACCAACCTTAATTATCCAGATGGAACGAGCTACCAATAGTGGGAAACCAGCCTTTAAAACAGTGCAAAAATAGACCAAAAGAGCTAGCATAGAAAACAACCAGAACCAACAAACTAAGAAACCCGAAGAGAGAGTGCTATGGAGAACCTTCATGCTTGTCGTTGGAGGAAGGCTCCTCTTCAAGGATGCGACAGATGTAGCCGTAGTCCAGTGAATCAAGCCCAAGGTCAGAGTCTTCAAGTTGCTCGCGTGGGGATTCAGGAAGCCCGAGGCGCTCCGCCGGAGTGTCCTGAGTGGCATTATCTTGCATAGATGTTGTAATATCCATGGCATCAGTCGAATTGAGGTCTTCTTTCCTCTTGGAGGAGCCCGAGAGATGTAGACCTGGTATATGCTTCTCTTCGGCCAGCTCAGAGTCGCTCTCATCATAATTTGAGCTAGGGGACGGCTGCATAGGGAGGGCTTTGAGTTTACGGGGGATGAAGGCGGGTTCCGCAGGGATGGTGGACTTGCGGGCTCTCTTCTTACCGCGGGAGGAGGAGGGGGGAGTAGAGGGGTCCAGGAGCTGGGCAGGAGGAACGAAGGAGTCGGATGGCTCTGTAGGCGTGAAGGTGGAGGGCGAAAAGTCTGCCATGTCCCAAGAGACCAGAAGATTTAAGTCCTGAGGGATGGCATGGGGCAGAGGGGGATGTGAAGGGAGGCCCATACCCCCAGCTCGTCTGCACCATTGCTGGTGTCGTCACGGCATCATGACAGGCTTGGATAGGGCGCGATACTACGGAGGGGTCGCTGCAGAGACCTGAGCCCAGAAGCTTCTTGCCTGAGTAGGGGAGGGCTGAAGCAAGAAGAGCAGAGGGAGAGTGATCAGAGTGGGCTAAAGAGTCAAAGAAGGAGTGGGAGAAGTGAACAACATGGTGCCGGGAGGAGTTAATACGAAACACATTGAGTATGTCGAAAATAAGGTGGCGCATGGGACTTTAAAGCCTAGCCCATGTGAGAATTGAAGGCACCGGCATCCTAAGGTCAGCACATGGGCTACCGTGGTGATAAACATGGTCAGCCTGCGGTAGTCTTGCAAAGCTAGATACCACCCACATCCTGGGATCAAGTACACAACATTGTTTTCTAATGTTAATTTATTATTATTAAAAATGATAATATTGTTTTTAATGTTAATTTTTTATTATTAATAATATAAAGTAATATTAATAATTTTAATAACTAATATTAATATTATATAATAAAACATTAAAATATTTCATATTAATATTAATATTAATAAATGGGTTATGTAAGCTCAAAGGATACATATTATCAACCTAAAATATAAACAAACTCAAATGCTTAAAATAGTAAGTTATTCTTATTATGGTTTAAATTTAATATTATTATTAATAAATAATGAATATCATTATTATTTAGAATGATTATTTTAATTTAATATTATTAATAATGATAATATAATATCAATACTAATAAAATAGTATTAATTAATTACAATTTCATTATTTCAGATAAAACCGTGAATATTCTAAGTTTGTATCCTAAAACCAATTTATCAATTTCATTATTAATGATTAATTAATAATTTAATGAAGAATAATATTATTAAAAATTTCCAAATATTAATAATAATAATTAATACACCCAACCAATTAAATATTAATAATAATCAATTAATAATTTTAATGAAAAATAATTATTAATTAAACAATAATAATAAGTAATTAATTCAATCAAAATTATTAATTAATTAACTAATTAATAAAATATTTTTTCTCTAAGAATTAATATTTTAGAGTGAAAGGATTAAGAAATCAAATGATTAAATTATAAACCCAAATAATTATTAATATTATAAACCAAAGTGACTAATAAACCTAAGGGTTTAATATTATAAACCGTATGAATTAACAAACACAATTGATACATATTATAAACCTAAATGATTCACAAATCCAAGTAATCAATATTAAAAATACATGGGATTAATAAATTCTAGGAATTAATATTTTAAATCCAAGGAATTAATAAGCCCATAAGATTATTATTATTATAAACACAACTAATTAGTAAAACCAAGACACACATATTATAAACCTAAAATATCAACAAACCCAAATAATTAATACTAACTCATTATTATTATTATTATTAAACAATGAATATCATTATTATCAATAATAATGATTATATAATAACGATTATTTAAATTTAATATCAATAATAATGATAATATAATATCAAGAGTAATATAATATTATTACTTAATAATATAATTATTAATTAATTAATTATATTATGATTAATGTTTAAGGAATAGTATCATTATTAATCATTAATAGATAAATTAATAAATAATACTATTATTATTAATTAAAAAATATTAATAATAATTAATACAACTAACCAATTAAATAATAGTAGTAATCAATTAATAAATTTAATGAAAAATAATTAATTAATTAAGTAAACAATAATAATAATTAATTAATTCAATTTCAATTATTAATTAATTACTAAAATATTAATTTTTCATTAATTATTTTTATTAATAATATTAATATTAATATTAATATTAATAATAATAATAATAATAATAATAATATTAATATTAAGAATAATATTATTAGTTTAATAATAATTTATTAAACAATGAAATGTGAATCCAATAGATTTATATAAAAATAAAGATAAATTATAAATTCTATGAATAATATTATACTATAGGAATATGAAACTTTCAATTAATAAGCCCAAGAGATTGATATTATAGATTCAAGACAATAATAAACGCAAAGGATCAACACTAAAAATCAAAGGGATTATAAATCCAAGGTATCAACACTAAAAAATCGAGATTATAAACCCAAGTGAATAATATAAGTCCAATGGATAAATATTATAAACCCAATGTATATAAACCTTTAAAAAAAATATTATAAACCCTAAAGTAAAAATGGTTAACCATGGTTGACCATGATTATAAAAACAAGCGATTTATATTAAACATTATGTTTAATATTATAAATCCTATAAATAATATTATACCCTAATAATAATAAATCAAATGGATTAATACTAAAAAACCAAGGGATAATATTCACAAGAGGATATTAGTAAACCAAAAGGACTAATATAATAAACCATAGGTATATAAACCCTAAGATACATACTAGAAACCCTGAAATAAACATGGTTGACCATAGTTTACATGGTTGGTTTTCACATTGACACAATATTTTTCACAATGTGATTTTGGACCATGGTCAACCATGGTTGATTTTCATATTGAGACAATCTTTTTACAATTTGGTACTACACCATGGTTTTCCATGGTTCACCATGACTATAAACCAAAGTGATTTATATTAGAGGCCTTAGCACTAATTTTTCATTTAAACTGCAGTGTGATGTATTAATATCTTGGCTTGAATGCTTCAAAATGGATTACAAGATGCAAGGGAAAAGCCCAGATATTCTCTCCGGCCATGAACAAAATGGCATTTACACTTATAAGCCAGCGTTTTTTACATGCAATAATAAGGCCGATCTCCGTAGTCTTCCCAAACTTGTAGATGCAAACACACTGCTTCAATAAAAGGCAGTAAAACATATTAACTAGAAAGTTAAGGGATGGGATCCCAGACTTCATCTCTATCTCTTAGGAGGGCTCCAAGAGAGAGGAGGACAACTTTGTTGGGTTCAGCATCAGCATCTTTGTTGTTTTCTCTCCTTACGTGGAAGAAATTCAAACTCTGGAAGGAATTCGACAATAATCTAATTCTAGTCATTAATCGAGAGAATCTAAAATCTGAAGGTGTTGAACTGTCCACTATGGATTTGATTATGGACTGGGAGTCTCCAAAAACATTTGCTTCTTTGATTCCAAGAAATTTGAGTTGCTTGAGACCTTGGAGGAGAGCCAATGCTTCAGCTTGGATGCTGGTATTGTGACCCACACCCCAGGCGTATCTGAACTCAATTATGCCTTCAGCATTTTTTACAACTCCACCTGCTCTAGCTTTACCGGGGTTTCCTTTTGCTGCCCCATCAAAGAAAAGGGCGGTTTTTGACTTCTTTGTGATAAAATCTGAGAATTATATTTCATTGAATCTAATTTTCCAGTATTTTAGGGGGATGGGAGGCCTTACTATGACACTAAAATGGAGGTCGAAAATAGCACCCCATTCAGAATATTTATCACTAAGATCTACACCATCCAGCTGGTCTCCCAAACTTTCTTTTAACTGAATTTTTATCTTAACCAAGACTATCTTGATATCATGTCTTTTGTCTCTAAAAATCCTCTGGTTTCTTTCAAGCCAGATCTACCAACAGATAATTTTAGGGAGAGAGATCCAGGAAGCCATGATATGTTTGTTTTTAGGAATGTCTCCAGGATACTTGAGCATCCATTTTGAGAACAGATCAGAGATGTGGTTGGGGAAAATGAAATCGTTTCTCCACGAGCCTAAGAACTCTTGCCATATCTCTGCAGAAAACTTACAATTCAACATCAGATGAGAGGCGCTTTCTTCATTTTCACCACACAACGTACATCTAGAAGGCCAATGATAACCTATTTTCTATAGCCTGTCTTTAGTCAAAATTCGCTTATGACAAAGGAGCCAACAGAATATATCTATTTTTGGAATGGAAGCCTGCAGCCAAATCCCTTTCCAGGGCTTTGGATTAGGAGGGACGTGGGGCTGGATTAACAGCAGTCTGTAACCCTGCGAGACAGAGTAACGCCCTGAAGTCGATCCCTAGCCACGAGTGTCATGTTTCCTGATATTTATAGGGGCCTTGCCTTTTAGATGGGCTAAGAAAACTGCGCATTCATTAGAAAGATTCGGTGGCACCTCAAGCTTCACCCAGCTTTGCCAAACGACATCCTCCCAATGAGAAATGTCCCACAGAGTTGCATAGCCAGTGCTGGTCATCCAATCTCGCAGCTCAATCAATGAGCGATCATCTTCCAGGGGGTCACTGTCCATGATTTGGTCCTCCCATATTCTGATTTTCTTACCATTACCAGGAATCCAGTGCGCATGGAGGTTAATTAAGGGAGTTGCTTTTGCACAGAGTTTGTGGATCATCGAGCCAGAATTGGGGATAGGATTGTCTAAACATTGGGTCCTTTGCCCTCTGAAATATTTTTTCCACAGCACTAATTGTGCCCAGCCCGGATTTGGAGCGATTATTCTCCATAACAACTTTGCACCCATCGCCACATTTTGAGTACTTATACTCTTGAAATTCAAGCCGCCTTCCATTATAGGCATGGAGATTTTATCTCAGCTAATTAAAGGAATTTTCTTTTCATTCGATTTGCCACCTTTCTAGAAGAATTTTTTAGTGTGTTCCTCTATTTTCCTAAGTATGCCAATTGGAGCCAGCATAACAGCAAACTGATAAATAGGAAGAATGTTTAATATAGCCTTTATGAGCACAGTCTTCCCTGCCAAATTGAGCCAATTGTATCCCCAGGCTTGAATCTTTGTTTTGAATTTTTCCAGCAAAGGCAGCCAGTCTCTGCTGAGGGCACATTTTTGGAAAATAGGGAGCCCTAGATACTTGAAGGAAGACCAAGCAGAGGAGGCAGCGAAACCAAAACAATAGGAGATGGCTTTGAGAGTGCTGGCTGAATTTTTCTAGTAGTAGTTATGACATTTACCATTGTTGTGTTTACTCATAAACCGTAACATAAATATTATAAGCACTAAAATAAATGATTGATCGTCGTCCACTTTCATATTGAGAAAATAGTTAATGAAAGGACGTTCCACCATGGTTGATTTTTTATTAACAAAATCTTTCTCACAATGTGACGTTGGACTATAGTTGAAAATGATTATAAACACAAGGGATTTATATTGTACCAAAGGATTAGCTGTTGCAGCCTGGCATGGAACACTTGAGAATAACCCTTTTTATCAATAAACCTAATGGATTGATATTATAAACCCAAGGGAATTATACTGAAAGATAGAGAGAGAGTTTATAAACTCATGGGAATACTATTAAACCTTGCATAAATACTATAAACCCTAAAATAAACATGTTTGAGCGTAGCCTAAAACCATCTTTTCTTAGAATGCGACGTTGACCAAGAATGGACATGTCAGTTACCAAGTACTATATTAAGACAATCTTTGTCACAAAGTGACATTGGAAAATGGTTGACGATGATTGACCATGGTTGATTTTCATATCGAGACAATATTTGTTATAATGAGACATTGGACCATGGTTGATATTTATATTGAGACAATATTTGTCACAATGTGACATTAGACCATGGTTGACCATGGTTCATAATGGTTGGTTTTCATATTGAGAAAAATTTTGTCACAATGTGAGAATGGACCATGGTTGACCTGGTTGAAGAAGATTATAAATGCATGGGATTTATATTAAATCGTGGGATTAATATTATAAAATCTAGTATTGAACCCAATATTATAATCCCTAGTATTGAACCCAATATTTTTAACCCTGATATTGAACCTAATATCAATAAACCCAAGGGATTATTAATATTATAAATCCAAAGAATTAATATAACGAATCCAAAGAATTAGAAAATTCAAGTGATTTATGTTGTAAACCCAAGAGATTATAAATATTATAAATACAAAAAATTAATAAAACCCGGAGATTAATAAACCCATGAAATCAATAAACTCAACAAACTAATACTAAAAACCAAAGCATTTCATAAACCTTACGAATTAATATTTCAAACTCAAGGGATTAAGAAACTTAAATGCTTAAATTATAAACCCAAGGAATTATTAACATTATAAACTAATGTAGCTATCTACCATCGTAGATTTTCATATTGAGACAACCTTGGTCGCAAAGCGATGATCTAGATTGCCTTCTTTTCATATTGACAAAATATTTGTCAGAATGTGACATTAGACTATGGTTGACCATGGTTATAAATAAAATATATTTATATTAAACCCAAGGATTAATGTAATAAACCCTATGAATAATTTTCTTACCTCAGAATATGAACCCTTAGACTAATAAAGTAAGTGTGGATTGATATTATAAACAGAATGAGATAATAAACCCAAAGGATTAATACTAAAAAACCAATAGTTTATAAACCCAAGGGAATAATATTAAACTCAATATATTAATATTATAAACCCTAGGTATAAAAGTTATACATAAATACTGTAAGCTCTAAAATAAACATGCTTGACCATGGTTTACATGTATGGTTGATTTTAACATTGAGACAATATTTGTGAGAATGTGACATTGGATAAGGGATGATAATAGTTGGCCATGGTTGATTTTCATATTCTTAAAATATTTTCCATAATGTGACATTGGACCATAGTTGATATTTATATTGAGATAATCTTTGTCACAATGTGTCATTCGACTATGGTTGAACATGGTTCACAATGTTTGACTTTTGTATTGAGAAAATTTGTGTCACAATGTGAGGGACCATAGTTGACCATAGTTGACAAATATTATAAACACATGACATTTATATTAAACCGCAGGATTAATATTATAATCCTTAGTAATAAAACAAATTTTAAAAACCCTAGTACTGAACAAAGTATTATAAACCCTAATATTAAATTCAATATTATAAAACTTTAACTTAAACCTAATATTATGACCAAAATGGTTCATGAAGATGGTAGAGCATATTAAAGGAGTTTTCACCATTATAACATTATAAATATTATTTTTCTAAACATTATTAATATTATAATGATGTTACCCATAATATTGTTTTCAATATTAATTTGTTATTATAAATTATATATATCAATATTGATATTTTAAGGTCTCATAAACCACATTGCTGTTAGTGGACGTTAATTCGTCATCATCATTAATATTAATAACTATTACTTTAATATTTTTTTAAGAACATTATGACATTATAAATATTATTTTTATAAAAATTGTCCGTATTATACTAATGATGTTATTGTTTCCAATATTAATTTATTATTATTAATGATATATATTAATATTAATATTAACATTTTTAATAACTAACATTTTTTTTTTCCAATTTAGGCTAATTTACTAGATCATAAGAAATAAGAAGTTATAGGTCGATCATGTGGAAAGAAACGTACCAATCCATAGCGAAAGTACCAAAGAGTTACGTCAAGTACTAGACAAATTTCCTCAAAGGGGAAATCTAGTCCTTAGAAGTTCAAAAAATATTGTTGCCCATGGCAGAAACTAACAAAAATGACAGCGTGAGATGTACACAAACCTAGGATAAACATGATTGCACAAAAGTTAATTACACAAAGATTTAAAAATAGATAAAACTAAGGGAGACCTGCATGCTTGTCACTAGAGGGTGGAGGCTCTTCGAGGATCCTCCACACGTAGCCCACATCCATCATGCCTGTGTCCAACGCATGTTCATCTTGCGGAGGGCGTGGTGAGGCAGGGTTGCTCAAGGTCACTGCATCATCAGTGCTCGGAGGAGCTACATGGTGCTGAGGGCAGTCGCCAATGTTCAACTCCAAGCTGCCACCCACATCCAGCTCCAAGCTGCCTTTGTTGTTGCCGTCAGAATCACTTGAACCATTGCTACCACTGGTAGCACTGCGAACCAGAAGAGCTTTTAGCTTGCGAGGGGTGAAGGCGGGCTCAGGGGAGATGGTGGACTTGCAAGCTCGTTTTTTGCTGCGAAGGGGAGAGGGAGGCGGAGCCGAAACAGGGAGCTGCTCAGAAGGCTGATGATTGTCAAAATCATTCCAATCAATGGAGAAGTTTAGGTCGTGACAGAGGTAGGGCGATATGGGAGGGTAGGGAGGGAGGGAAGGCAAGCCACACCCACCATCTCTTCGACATCGCTATCTGTGTCGCCGCGGCATGACAGTCTAGGGGGGTGAGTCATCAGACTAGAGGGAGGCGGGAATAGGTTTCTAGGAGGGGAGAAGACTAGAGGGAGCCTCCGTCCTAGAAGAACCAGGGCATTTCTCGAGAGCCGAAGAAGCAGAGACGAAAAGTCGAAGGAAGAACGAGCAAGCAGAGTCGAATGCGCAATGGATAGCCAGGGCGGTGGGTTTAAAGCCCATGATGATAAACATTAAAACGACGCAGACCTGGTACGTCGACAGTAGGGTGGAGGAGGGTGGAGTAATGACGCCCTCGCGCCAAGCTTTAAGATGGTGCCCCTTCCAAGGACGGAGCACGTGGAGCAGCCATGTGTCCATCCTCATGGCGGCCCCATGGCCCTTCTTCCCTTTACATGCCACCCGCATCCGGGAGGGATAGATCCCTCAGAAGTAACTGGGAATAATAATTTTTGAGAATTTCATCAACTAGCAAGGATAGAGGACTGGACCAGAGAGGAGATGAGTGCAGGATCCCTTGTTGGCAAGGAGGCCCGCCACTTTGTTGGTTGTTCTTTGAACGTGCTTGAAGTTGATCACCTCTAGAGAGTGGGTGAGATGCTTCAAGTGAGTGATACACGAGGCCAATCTCCATCTCTTGGCCAGTTTCATGACAGATGAACCATCTTCCAGACGAGTAGCCATATCAATGAGGATTTGGGAGTCACCCTCAATTTCTAAGGGGTAGAAATTGTGGTCCTGAGTGAGAAGGAGCCCTTGGATCATGCCCTCAAGCTCAGCAAAATTTTTGGTGTCCCAACTTATATTGTCGTAGTAGACCAACAACACTTCACCAGATGAATTCCTAAAGATACCTCCGAAGCCCACCTCCCCTGGGTTTCCCTTAGATACCCCATCAAAATTAAGCTTGAAGAACCCTTGAGGCAGCAGGGACCAAAGGCAAGGGGAATCAAATGAGTGGCTTGAAGGGAGCTCAATGAGGGGGAAGGAGTGGAGCTTAAGGTTCCAATTGATCCAAATGTGCTTCTCCCCTGGATGGGAGGGTAGGTCGGAGTTTTTCCAACGCTGAAATGCTAATGTTTATTGCAGATTGCTACAAATGATATTCCAAAGGATGTCAGGAGTGGCTTTGACATCCTTGAAGATTTTGCGATTGCGCTCCTTCCAAATAGACCATAGGATGAGTCCAGGAATGATAGTCCAAAGAGCATTGAGGATGTTACTTTGAAAGGGAGTGGGTGGCCATCTTCTTATAGTGTCAAGAATAGATCCATGAATCCTATCAGAACGTCTGCTTACCAAAGTAACTTTGTCCCAAAGCACGATTGCTAGAGAGCACTCGTTGAATAGGTGTTCATTAGATTCCTCATTGATTCCGCAGTTGGGGCATTGAGAGGGGCCAACAAAACCCCTTCTGCATAGATTGTCCCAGGTCAGAATGCGCCTTTTACTGAGGAGCCAGAAAAAAGTGGAGATATTGGGCCATATCTTGGGATGCCAAATTTTGTCCTAAATATCATCAAGTTGGTCCTAAGGATTGGGGAGAAGTAGGCCATAAGCCTGTTTGGTGGTGAAGGTCCCCAATGAAGAATAACCCCAGCGTATGATGTCGTCTCCTTCAAACCTATGGATACGACGATTTAGGAGCTCCTGCTTAATATCATATGTGAGATAGAAACCAATTTGACCTTGAAGATGGTCTGTTGTAAGCCAGGGCCTATAATAAGTCTGCTAGGTGTTTTTGTCCTGAGTGCTCCATAACTTGTTAATTCGAGGTTGCTGAAGGCATTCCATATTTTCCTTCCAATCCGAGTTGGGGAGGAGGGTGGCCATTCTAGGAAATTGCTGCCAGGAATCGATCCATAAGTGTACTTGGTTTCCAGATCACACTTCCCAAAAGCTATGGTCTCGGACGAGGGCTCGTTGTTTCACTGCTACCCTCCAGATGAGGGATCCGTCTTTCTTGGCGTCAAAGCGAACCAGATTATTTAGAGGCCAGTTATCAGCATATTTGGCTGCCCATAGCTGAGCCCAGAGGGTGTCTGTGTTGGAGATCCACTGCCACCATATTTTGGCTCCCACGACTTCATTTCTTGAGCTGTGGATCTCTAAGCCATAGCCCTCCCGATTTTTTTGGAGCGCAGATGTCTTGCCATTTGACTAGTGCCCACTTTATTTTAGCCTTATCTCCTCCCCAAAGAAAATTATGCTGGAGGGTTCGAATGGCCTTGAGAACCCATTTTGGTGCTGCCAGCGTGGAGAAGAGATAAAAGGGCATGGATTGAAGAATGAATTTTACCAAAATGAGACGGTTGGCAAGATTGAGAGCTCGGTGGGTCTAGAGAGAGAGCTAAGTTTCCATTTTGTCCAGCAATTCTTTCCAAGAGGAATGCTTGATAATAGAGTCAGTAAGGGGGGCTCCTAAATACTTGGAAGGCAGAGAGGCAATAGGGAAGCTAAGAATGCGAGCAATGTTGGGTTGGGTGATGATAAGGGTGTTTAAGAAGAAGATTTGGGACTTGGAATTGTTGACAGAGGGACCAGCAGAAAGGGAGAAGCAATCCATGATAAAATTGAAAGTGGCAGCCTCCTGCACTAAGGGATGACCAAAGGGCATGTTTTCATCAACAAATTACTGATGAGTAATGGGGGGATGATGATGAAGACAAAGGCCTCTTAAGGATCTCTCATGCACATGGGCTTTGATAAGTTTGTTGAGTCCTTCCACCATAAGAACAAAAAGAAAAGGGGAAAGAGGGTCGCCTTGAAGAATGCCTCTGAAAGGGGAGAAGGGGGGGGGGAGGGAAACCATTGAGCATAATAGAGTAAATCAGAGAGGAGATGAGACTCATTACCCAGTGTATCCAAGTTTGGCTGAACCCATAGGCGGCCAAGATTTTCTGGATGTATTCCCAAATTAACTTGTCAAAGGCTTTGGAGAGATCGATTTTGAGAAGCATCCCTAGCACTTTGCAGGTCTTCAAGGAGTGGGATACTTCATGGGTGAGAATTATACCATCAAGGATGTGGCGACCTTCTACATATCTATTTTTCTCTTGAGAAATGAGGAGGGGGAGTAAAGGCTTAAGGCGGTTGGAAATCACTTTGGAGACAAGCTTATAGAGCACATTGCAGAGGGCAATGGGTTTGTATTTGTTGGGGGTTATCGCCTGCTCTTATTTGGGAATGGGGGTGATGAAAGTGGAATGAGAGCAGGGAGCATCCAATGCATAGATCTGGATTCTTCAACCAGTACCGAAATGTCAGTCTTAATGTCTTCCCAAAAGTAATGGAAGAAATTGGTGGTGAAGCCATCCATCCCGGGTGCTTTTCCAGCTTTGAGATGGTCCATTGCTTGGTCTACTTCCTGCAACTATATTGGTTGAAGCAACATTTGATTGTGATCCTCAGCGATCAAGGTAGGAATGTGTTGAGTGATTTGGTTGATGGCTTCTCGGTGATTTAAGTGCAGTTCCATCAGCGTGTCCTTGAAATGATTGAGAAGTTCCTGTTCGATCTCCTCATGAGTTTCCAAACTGATGCCTTGCTCATTATTGAGAAGGGACATGTGATTGACCATTCTTCTTTGAATGGTGGAGCGGTGGAAAAATTTCGTGTTTTTCCCCCTCTTTTAGCCAGCGAACTCTGGATTTTTTCTTCCAGAGAATTTCTTCTTGTATAGCGCATTCCTCCATCTGATTTTTGAGCTGTTGTTCCTTCCTGCTAATTTCCTTAGTGCGTTCAGAATTTATGAGTTGTTGTTGAAGGGTATCCATTTTTGCCTCCAGCTCTTGCTGACTTTTGAAAATGTTGCCAAACGTATTATGATTCCAGCGTTTGAGTCTGGCTTTGATAATTTTGAGCTTTTGATGAATTTGGAACATGGTGGATCCTTCGCTGGGTCGTATACTATGCCACGAGTCTACAACCATCTCTCTGAATCCAGGATGTGAAAGCCAGAATTGCTCGAATCAGAAGGGCTTTTGGAGGCCACAACCTGGTCTGTCCCAGTGGAGTTGAATGGGCCAGTGGTCAGATCCCGCAGCGGGGAGAATCGTAGAGAAGATGTCTCCTCTGGCCTGGATGACAGCATCAAAGATCAGAAAATGATCTAGACGGGAGGCAATAAGATGGTTCCCGTTCCGGGGATTTCTCCAAGTATGAATCATGTTGGCAGTTGGGATTCCAATCAGGCGGTTCTTAAGAATAAAATACTTGAACCTGAGACTGTCAGAGTCCAATACAGATCGGCCTCCCCTCTTTTCACTGAGGCTGGTTATCATGTTAAAGTCTCCCCCTAGAATCCAAAAGGGATAGGAGTTCGAGGAATAGAGGGAGGCAATGTCATCAAGTATCTAGATTCGGTGAGCAGAGGCTTGAGGGAAGTAGACATTGGTGAGGAGACCCTTCAGGTGGGAGCCTATAATGTGAAAGGTGGTCTGGAGGCAATGATGAGAAGCTTGAAAATTGGAAAGACCGATAATGGAGGGATCCCAAGCAATAGCGAGGCCACCAGAAGCCTCGATCGCATCTACATCCATTGTAATACAGCCAAGCCAGAGCCTAGATAAAGTAGAATGAAGGGTGGAACTATTGCATTTGGTTTCCTACATAAATAAAATGGAGGTTTTATGACTTCTTACATAGTTTTTTATCATACAACACTTTGAGGGACTGTTGATCCCTCGGATATTCCATGATGTGAGCTTCATCATGTAGAAGATTGATTCAGAGCCTTGAAGAACTTTTTCAGCTTGGGGTATCTGCCAGATTCCACCAATTTGTCTCCTAGCGTTATCAATCTTTGTAGATCCATTGGCCTTCCTCGCCTTCTGGATTCTCTGATGATGTTGAGTGTTTCCCTAGGAATGAGCTCTCCCTGAATCCCTATTTGTGCACTCCCTTTTATCAACTGAGCTTTAAGCAGGGCCTCCTCCAAGTTGTCAATCTGTCTAAGGGGAATAGTGTGGTATTCCTTGGTATTGTAGGACTTTTCCAAACCTGTAAGATCCAGATCCCCAAAGTCAATGGATTCTGGCTCCTCGATCATGTAGGAGATGGACGTCACTGTACTGCCTTTTGGGCCTGGTGGTTGACTGAGGGAGGGTTGAGGATCAACCTCCATGCTAGATCCAGTGATAGGAATGCTCTATTGAGGGTGAGAGGTGGTTACTTCAGGGATTTTTACGTGTTTTTCCTTAGGATTAGCGTCATGTGGCTTGTGCTGATCCATAATCTCAGGCAGAGGGATATCAAGGGGGGGAATGGATCCGAAAGAGAGCGGGGTATCAGAATCCAAGGATGGGGGATTGGAGGCAGGCTCTTGTTCTCTTCAAGATCAGCAAGGATGTGGAAAATATTGCTGGAGGTCGGCTTGGGATTGGAGCTGGAAGAGGGTTGGGAAGGGCCAGGGTTATGGGAATATTTCTTGGAGTGCCTCTTGCGAGGGGTAACTTTAGTGAATCCATCAAGATCTGGGCTATTAGGGTTATCAGAATGACTAGTTTGGGGATTCTGGGGGCAATCTCTGAAAATATTCCCATGCATGTGACACTTACGACAACGAAAAGGAACATGCTCATAATCAATAGATTAGATCCATTCATAGTCCTCATGCCATAGACTTACCGAGTCAGGGAGAGCTTTTGCAAGATGCATGAATAGACAAATGCGTGCATAGTCAGTGTATCTATTATGCTTTGTTTCTTCTGCACTTTTGATGAAGGTGCCTAGGCTGTTGCCGATTTCCTTGAGTGTTATTTCTTCCCAGTATTCCTGTGACAAGGAGTAGAGGTGGATCCAAATTGGTGCCCATTTGAAGTCCTCTTTATCAGGATTGAATCGTTCAACCCAATCTCGAAGGTAGAGTCTCGCGGTGTTGAAGAAGTAGGGGCCCCCATCCATGACGTGGTTTTTGTCTTCTAAGCAGGTGAAGCTGATGTTGAAGAAGCCCTTAGGGCCGAGCTGCAATAAGATTTGGCCCTTGGGTTTCCATTTGGCATGGATCCATCCATACAAAGCTTTTTTAGTGGGCCAGAGTCTAATGAATTTTCCGATTAGAGCATGATCATGCATATATTGTACTCGGCTATTGATGCGTTCTGCGGGGAAATGGATCTCGGGTCTTTTTTTCTCTATGGGTATGCAATTTGAGGATTTCACCGAAGTTGCCCCATCGGCTTTGTCCCCAGTTTGGGCATGATATGCATCTTGATGGGCTGCATTGTCAGTTTCATCATTCCTCTTCTGAGCTGATGCGGCGGTAGCAAGATTGTCAGTAGCGGTGGAGACCTTGGGGATTCCGGAGCTGGGGGAGGTTACATATCCTCCCCCTTTGGCTCCTGTCATGGCGAGAGAGAGCATTGGATTGCATATGGCGAGGATGTAGACGGAAGAGAGGGATTAGGAGCAATGACGGTGCCCACTGTAGGGGCGCAGAGCAAACCCTAGGGTTTCAGGTCATGACTCGTCTCAATCGATGATCCTTATTCCCCATATGAATTAATGAGTAATAATGTTATTGATTTTAACCAATGACATTTATGAGTTCTATGCATGAATAATGAACGAAATGAATTTTGGGTGTGTGTATTGAACAAAATTATTTTTTACACATGTTCATCATGAAAATTGATTGAATGTGTGAATTGGAGTTGGCAAGGCAAAAAAAAGAGAAAACTGTAGAGCGCTGAATTTCATTAACTGCAAAGCTAAGGCATGTGTATTAAATAATTTTTCCTTTCTTATTTACGCCAATAGTAACACATAATTGTATTTATAATAGAGATTTTTGCAGTGATTGAAACTATTTAGGTACTAGTTATTTGTATGCTCCATCATCTAGAAAATTTGATGACCAATCTAAGCCAATAATATGTCACTTTTGGAATTCCTAGTTAGTAAATTTAGTTGAGTAAGATAGTGATTAGTGAAAATCAGGGGCGTGTAGATCCTAGTAAAACCAAATTAATATACCCTAGTAAAATTTGTAGACCTATTGCTATGGGTTAGATGGGGTTGCCTGGAACATATCTCGCTCATGAAAGAAGGGCGATAGGATCCGAGAGCACGAGGATTGAAGTTGATTTTCCTCACTGAAAATAATCCCCTGTGCCAACTCAGAGATGCGCAGTGAAGAATTAAAAAAAACAAGCTAGATATTATCATGCTTGGTTCATTTTAGCTAGCGATAGATCTACCCAATAAGTGCACATTAAATGATTTGGACTGGAGGGCTCGTGGTGAGTGAGGGGGAAGCACGAACCGGTTAATTTTGGGATTTTCCACAAATATATGATCGAGCTTTTCACTGAATAGTTACACTGGGAAAATTAACGAGGAATAAATTCAAGAGGCCTTACATAAAATAAATAGAACTCAGTCTTGTTACTAGGCCAAATATAGTCAATTGAAAGCATGACAAATGGGTATAATCGGAGATGAGATCTCAAATTGTTTAAATTATAACTCATACACCTATACCAAATTGGGATGATAGGATACCGAGAGTTGTCTCTTCTCTGTCGTATAGAAAAATTATGAAGGACAAATAATGTTTATTCTAGAGGATAAAACAAAACATGTAACACCATTATCCCAGAAGGAAGGGTAATTTCTATTCATTGATGGAACTCTATTCCAAATAGAAAATATTTTTTTTTTGTACATCACGAACTCTAATAACACAAATAAATTCTAGAAAATTCATTTTTAATTATGAAATACGTTCATTCATTTGAAAAATTCAAGATCTGATACCATTCATGATAAAACACATCATTTTCAGTGATAAAAATTCATGATCTGATACGCATATCTATCACATGGGGTATACATGAATGCCATGTAACAACTTGTAATTGATCGAACTTTAATAGACATTAACTTTTGATTTGAGGGTCAATTTTAGATAAAAATTATATGTTTGGAAAACTCTTGAAAAAATGAGTACAATGGCATTATCAATCAAGGTTAATTCTACAAGCTTTGAAGAAATATGATTTTTACGCTGTAAAGCGTCCTTCTTTGAAAACAACTCCCCCAACTACCACTTGTACCATTGTGCACTGTTGATTTTTATGTTATATGATTGAAATAGTGTCTACATTTGGATTGAATATTGTTATTAATCAGTTATAGAAATAATCAAATAAGGAAAACAGTTTTAGAAATAATCCAATTATAAAACCCTCTGCAACTTTTTCAACACTTCGGATAAAAAAATGCTCTGTGAAATAAAAACCCACACAGAGAGGAAAACGTTCTTGAAGAAGAGCAGAGAGGGAAAGATCCCTAGGCAGAGTTATTTAAGGGCACTCCATCACTGAACAAAACCAACCAAGACAATCCCCATTCCTATTCTAGTTGGATAGATGAGGTTACAAAGATCTAGGTCTACTTTTTTAATTTGATTTGATTTCTTAATATCAACAACAGTTGCTAGACCTAATTATTTGGATAGTTTCTAGGTTAAGGGTATTTTTCTATTTATTTATTTTCTGTTTGAATTTTTTCTTTGACTATAAAGAAATAACATACCACTCAATATAGTACTGAGAGTAGCTCCTCCCCAATACGAGGCTTCTGCTTATTCAGATTTGATTTCTTTCAATCAACAACAATTGCAATTTCTAAGTAATCGAGTGATGTCTAATGGTGCTTTACTTGTTTTTCTTTCTGCTTTCAGATTCTTTGCTAACATATAGAGATCGTGCAACAATAGAGTGAGCATCACTACATTGGAGAAATATCCTTAAGGCAACCAATAATTCCTTCTGAATATATTCTTGCTTGTATTGCTACAGTTGATATCATTTATGATATCTCTTTTCTAGATTTAAAAATACATAAGCTAAGTTAACATTTTTGGTAATTAATTATCAAAAGAGTGTTGAGAATTAGGTTTTATATCTCACATTCTCAATTTTATTTCTGAATCGTTGGCATCCTCAGACATGGCCGCACTCCCATTGTCTACACTTTTTGTTATGAAAATATAGAACAATATTATCCCTGCGTAGGAGGAGCCATGGTGTCGGGAATTGAACTTGAGACCTTTAGATTTCTAAAAAACCATTGTCTTACACTTTTTTATGCAGATCTAGAGCAATATTATTTCTCCATTAGAGGAGCCATGGCATTGCGAATTGAAATTGAGACCTTTAGCTTTATAAAAAACCATTGTATTACACTTTTTTTATGCAAATATAGAATAGTATTATCCCTCCATTGGAGGAGCCATGGCGTCACGAATTGAACACCTTTAGCTCTCTAAAAAAACCACACTCGATTCGTCCAAACCACTCTCCATTATGTTTATTCATTTTAGCTTACGTCTATGGTGGGCGAACATATGTGGTACGGATGTGTACAATGTGTTGGTTTATCTAATTAATATTTTCCTACGAATATTAATTAGTGTTGCAAGCCTGTTAATTCTCCTCATCTTGTGACATTACATTATCTTAGTTGCTATATTATGTTGTATACTCCATCCAAAAAAATGGATCCAACACTATCCGAATTGAAATGAAGGGACATCCGAACCTCACCTCCTCAATGAACTTCTTGTTGGAATGTAACCCATTTGTTCCAGGGTTGGTTGGAATCTCTGGTCGTTTCCTTTTGTACAATTTGGATTTGAGAAAAGGTATACTGTATATTCCCAACCCCTTCCTTTTCCGATGGGAAAGTGCTTTCTCGTATACTCCCACTGCTAGGGAACAACATGCTGGAACAACGTGGTGATATTTCAGAATTTGTTGCTGGCTGTGGTTAAAGTTTAATGCATCTTTTCCTAGTGAATTAAGTGTATCCATATAATATAATATTAATGCTCCATTTTAGCTGACATGTATAGTGTATTATGGGTGTGTACCGTGTGTTAGTGTATTTTTACCTGACATGTACAGTGAGACTCGTTAGGATTCGATTTTTGACATGTGCGGTGGGACCTAGGTCACACCACGTTTTTAATCCACTAACTTGGGCATCATTGAGGAGGGTGTAGCGCACATGTTTAGACCTGCTCACTAAATTCAGTAGCAACTTAAAAACAAAATTTATGATTAATTTCTTATATTCAAATTCATATGGTTACTCGGGTATTAATGTAGTGTATATTTTTTAATTACTTACTTTGTTATTGAAAATAAATAATAAGTTATATTTTTAACACTTAATTTTTTGTTAATCAAGACAATAATATACATTATTTTTATAATTTTATTTTTTTATTAATTCTTTTTAGGAATTACAATGAAAATTTAGTTTATATTAATATATAAAAAAACCAATGAATTATATATATATATAGCACATATTAAATTGGAGAATATTGAGTACCAATCGTATATTATAATTTATTTGATTGAATATAATATGATATAAGATAAAATACATGATTAATATAAATGTGATTTTAAATGGTAAGAGAAAATGAAGAATAATTAAAAGAAAAATAATTTAATAAATTTAATTTGTATTTATAAATTTTTAAATATAATTTAAAAATAAATTTTATTATTGAAACATATTTTAATCTTTTTATATATTGATTTCTTATAAATTACGTTGTAACGTGCCCTTCTTTGAGAAAAACTTCCCCAACTGCCACTTGTACCATTGTGCATCATTGATTTTGATGTTAGACGATTGAAATAGTGTCTACCTTCGGATTGAATATTATTATTAATCAATTACAAAAATAATTGAATAAGGAAAATTGTTTTAGAAATAATCCAATTACAGAACCCACTGCAACTTTGTAACGCTTTGGATAAAAAAAATACTCTATGAAAGAAAAACCCTTCAAATTTACTGCTCGGCCGCAACACTAGCTTCAACTCCCACACCATTTATCCTCCCATCGGTCGCCTATGCGATTTTGAAGGAAGATATGAACAGATAGATGGCACCTCGGATAGAGAAATGCTCTTTGAAGGCATAACATTTCAAAGCTCCTAATCGGCGGCAATCCCAACTTTGGCTCTGACACCATTTATCCACCCATGAAGCGTTGATGCTTCCAATGCATTTGATAAAATACATGATTAATGTAAATGTGATTTTAAATTGTAAGAGAAAAGGAAGAATAATTAAATGAAAAATAATTTAATAAATTTAATTTCTATTTATAAATTTATAAATATAATTTAAAAAGAAATTTTATTATCGAAACATATTTTAATCTTTTTATATATTAATATCTTATTAATTACGTTGTAAATCATCCCTCTTTGAAAAAAGCTCCCCCAACTACCACTTGTACCATTGTGCACTGTTGATTTTGATGTTAGACGATTGAAATAGTGTCTACCTTTGGATTGGATGTTGTTATTAATCACTTAGAGAAATAATCGAATAAGGAAAATTGTTTTAGAAATAATCCAATTACAAAACCCGCTGAAACTTTTTCAATGCTTCAGATAAAAAATTCTTTGTGAAAACAAAACCCTTCAAATCTATCGCTCAACCGCAACCCTAGCTTTGGTTCCCACACCATTTATCCTCCCATCAGGTCTGTGTAGAGTTGAAGAAAGATCTGAACAGATAGATGGCACCTCGGATAGAGAAATTCTCTTTGAAGGTAGAACATTGCAAATATCCTGCTCAGCGGCAATCCCAACTTCGGCTCTAGCACCATTTATCCGCCCATGAAGCGTCGATGCTTCCAGTGCATTTGATTTCCGTTGTTTAGGCAATGGTTTTTTTGGTTCCCATTACTTTATCTTTCAAGGATTTTCGTGAATATATTTTGCATCGTTGGGTCAATTTGAATATATTTTCAGAAGGGGAATCATCTATGATAGTAGGTTTAAATACCACATTGTCATCATAAAAATCTAAAGTGTGTGTTAACTGTGGCATGCCTAGTTGGTGAAAAGAGTATTGTTGATATACCGCCATGTTTCAAGTATCTTTGGCGATATCATCTATCTGTTCTTACAAATAAAATAAATGAACATGCCACTCCATGTAGTTGAAACTATTGGACGACGTAGTGCTTGGGACTTCATATTCTACTTATGTGCTTTTGTTCATTTATAACTAAGAGAAACAAACAACTCTCCCTTTAGAAAGTTAGAGCAGCATTGCAATTCTTGCTACAATATTTCTGTTTTGGGATTTTTTTATTTTACTTATGTATTTTTTTTTCATCAATAACAGTAAGAAACAAGAAAGGGAAAATTAGAATAGGTTTGCAATTATTGCTTCAATATTTTTGTGGCAATCAAAGGTTTATTTTTTTTCCCTATCTCTAACCCCCAATTTTGGTCCTTTTTTTATTTTGATTAGAAATTCAGAAATTTTTTTGAATCTAATTGGTAGCAAGGACTATTAGTATTCCAAAATATTACTGAAATGTAAAATAAAATAAAATTCATCATCCTATTCTTTCCTATCAGTAAGAAGCTTTATTTTTTCACATGATACCATAGTTGTATATCGTAGAGTGTTACCTTAACAATAAATATCTTTAAACAGATGATCTAAAATAGGTGGTTGACTTGTTTTGTTGTGCAAACACCTTCTATTCCATTTAAACAACTTAAGGATCATGCTCATACATCCAATTGTGCAACATAATTCTTGTGTCAAGTTTATGTGTTTTTTTTTAAGTGCTTTATGTGTGAGAAATTTAACAATTATTTGCATTGATTAAAGGCATGAACAACAACACGATTTGCAAAAAAATAACCAAAAAATCACAATAGAAAAATAATAAAGGAATTCACCCTCAACACTTGGGCTACATCACCTTGAGCCTCCATCAATGGACTACGCTCTCTGGGATTAAAATGGTAAAATTATTTTACAAGTTGATGCTTAACTCCATTTGTTTTTAAGACTATACTAATGGGCTCAGAATTCCAAAATAACCCTAGATTGATTGTACAATCACTAGAAATGGACCATGGCTCCCTTCGGCATGATCTTTTCTGCTAGTGGCCTTGAGCTTCCTTGAGCTATCCTATGGCAAAAACAACTGTAAAAATATTCATATGCTCCTGAAACCTACATCATTTTTTCCATAACATGTCAATCATGAAAAATTCATTATTCATTCTCTTAGAGTGGCCTCTGGCTCCTCTGGCTATGCCTCCAACACCTGGTGGCTCTAGGCTCCATGAAACTTCCCTGTAGAATTTTCACACCTATAATTCTCCAAATGCTTCTGAAAGCTGCACCATTGGCTTCGAAAGGTCCAATACAGTCAAAATTGATTATTCATTTTCGAAATTTGGCTGAGTGATGCTCAAGGTATAGCACAATCAATTTTTCCCCAATTTCCTCTACTAAATTTGGGGAGACTGCCAGTTAACATTCTAGAAATAGCAAAGCTGCCATTTTTGGCTCGCTCCCTAAAATTATGCCAAAATAAACGTAGGTTAATTAGTAGTTAAGTGTGCTTAGTGGATAAGATAAGCATGGTTTTGTTTTAAGTGCTCTTAGCGCTAATGAACAATTAATCGTGGCTTAACCATGTCTTATCATTAATTAACCTTGTTCTAAAATTTCCACCATTTGATTGTTTATAGCAACTGGTCCTCAGCACCTGGACGCATGGGAGGCATATCACGTCACACAAGGGTGATCCATTGGTTGAAGAATGCGGTGATGAGGGAGAGTTCGCGGGGTCGAAATTCGCCCTCCACACATGCCTTTTCGTTCAACACATATGTGTTAAATATTTTACCACCATATCCAGCAGCCTTTAATTACGCCAATAGGCATTCTATTGTGGGGTTTTTGGTTGCGACACTGTAGAGATTCGTCATTCTCTACAGTTGTCCCTCACCAGATTTCCCTCTGTCATCTGTCTATCCACCTGCCTATCCGCCTATCCACCTGCCTATCCACGTCTTCCTACCATTAACAAACTGAATGATTTATACTCTTCGCTCAATCCAGATATCTCTCCATTACTCCCTCCGCCTACTGAAATCAATGTCCCTCTAGCGAATTCAATGTCTCTGCTCAATCCAGAGAAATCCAGATCTCTCTGATATTCTTGATATTCTTACCGCTATGAAATCAACCATGAAATCAAATACAAATTTGTAATGCCATCAAATCTGTCACTAACACATTAATCTTTGGTCAATATCAGAGCTACTGAAATAAAAAGTCAAACGTCAAATGAAATCAGAAATCTAATGACATCAACCCTGTCATTAACACCACTGCGTGACTCATCAGCTGTACTCCATCATCTTCCATGTTCTTCGAAAATTAGATCTGATTCGGATGCGCTGTCTCTGTAATCTATGAGTACTCTTCTATTTAGCCTGTTGATCTAGATCTTTATTCTTCTTGTGGAATTGAGATTTATATCCGTTGTTGCTATGCTTTTTGAAATTTGTTGTTGCTAGAACTTATGCCTTTGCTGTTAGCTGCCTCTGAAATTTGTTGTTGGTTGTCGCTCGACTTTGCTGCCTGCCTTTGCTGTTAGCTACAATTACCTGTTGGTTGTCGCTGCTTCTGCAAGATCCCTGCTCCAGATTTCCATCGGAAGATCCCTGCTTGCAGGACAAGTAAGTATTGCACTAATGTTACCCTGCTGCATTTATAAATCTGCTTGTATACCTTTGCTGCATCTATAAATTTGCTACAAAAAAATTTGCATTTCGCTATTCAAAAACAAATTGTATCATTAGTGGTTGTTAATATTCTTTCTGTATTCTAAAATATGTTGCTGTTTGCACATGCTTCTTCATCTTCTTGTAATGCAGGCTTGTTGTTTCCTTGTCATGTTTGCATGTTTCTGTCAACATATGTTATTAGCTTTATTCTAATAGCAGTGATTCCTTTGGGAGATGGTCTTAGACCACAGAAAAATAGGCAACTTAAATAAATCAGGCACAAATAGAAACACTCCATAAATCAGGAACAAACTATAAATTCCATACAATAAACTTGTATTTACAGGAACCCACAGGCCGATTGTCTAGAAGAACTTAAGTTGCCAATTCCTCAGATACTACTTCAAACAGGCAAACGAAAATATTTCTTCCTTAAACACATAAATATCCGCTGCCAGCTACTCAAAGAAGAAGATATTTAATCACGCACAAATAGAGAAGTTCCACAAATCAGGCACAAACCAAAAATTGCATACAATAAACTTGGATTTACAGGAAGCCACAGCTGATGGACTAGAAGAACTTAAATTGCCAAATCGTCAGATTCTACTTCAAACAACCAAAGGAAAATATTCCTTCCTTAAACACAACAATTTCCGCTGCCAGCTACTCAAAGAAGAAGATTAAGTTCTCAGAGAAATATTCGGTGCATGGACAACTCTATTCTCCATTCTTCTTTACTTCCCGGTGGAGCAATAGGAACCCGCCTGCAGAATTGTATTACACATTCTCAAATGGAAAATCGTCAATGGTTAGGTGACTTCGTGCAAGCTCTCCACCAAATTACGGGAAATCCTGAATGGTTAGGTGGTTTCGTGCAGGCCCTCCAGCAAATAGAAGATAGTAGTAATGGAGCTATGGAAACACGCTGGTCGGGCACCTGGTGGGCCACATGGTCACAGCTACGTCTGCCTACATCTAAGTGAAAAAATATTTTTTATAAACGATAGCCCTAGTTTAATCTATGCTCTATTTTCCTTTTCATCTGTAAAAATTCATTTTATTACCAAAGCAAGGGTGGTTGAGCTTCGACACCTGCTACATGGGACCATGTATTCGCGTCTTGAGATCCATGCTGTGTCCGTAGTGAGCAAACCCGAAACAATTCTCGATTACTATTTCTTCCAGAGTCGGTTCGTTGGCGCATTTCTCGCATAAAAATGAGAAATTGGCATCGCAGCGTGGAGTACGTGCATGCCCTGCCGGTTAGTCATTAATATATCACTGCATAGTTAGTTTATGCTATGTTTCCGATTTCGCGTCGAAGATAAAATGTGTGTGGATTTGTTTTTGTTGATTACAGGCTAGGTGGGAGCGAAGGTTGCTTTCGTATTCTTTTTGGTTAATAGTTTTATTACTTTTCGATTCTACCATCGTCCCAGTCCAAATCAGTGTGGTCACATGTGGGATCGATTTGATTTGGAAACAAGAATTGGGTGGTAGAGCGAATCTTAAAAATGGTTTCTTCCAAGAAAAAAAGTGCAACGTTTAGGTGTGCAATGGATGCGAGACGGCTTCCTTGTATCATGCATAATGGAGTGCCTTGGTCCTAGTTTCGGGAGTGGATTCAATCTGGTTAGAAACACTCAGTTTGACCAGGTGTATTCCAAACTTCGAGGCGTGGTTTTCCAGAAATGGTAGTTTGAAAATATAGGGTTTTAGGCGAATATGGGTCGATGCTCGTCGAGGCTCCTCTGATCTCAATGTGTATTTTTGCCAATTTGGATCAGCTCTATATGTTCAGGTGAGACATCTTGTGGCTTGGATTGCAACAAATGAGCATATCAGATGACGCTCATAAAAAATATTCTCCACTTTTCAAATTTCCAAATAGAGTCTGAATTATTTTCATTTTTTTAATATTAGCTCCATTCTATCCTTAACTTTATATACTGATGATTCAGTAACTTGTATTTGAGATTTCAAGAATTGAATATCCATTGGGCTTTTTAAATTTCCCTATAATTTCGCTAATATCATTTTTTATAAAAATAGATTTCATCATTGTCATTATCATGGAGCAATAGTATAGAATACAAAAATAAGTCACCTATTTTCACCGTAGTTTGATCCCAAATTGATCAATTTTTGTTGTTTGGATTCAATTAAATAACCTTTATTTCTTAATAGCTTTGGATACTTCTACTTCTTGTATTGTTTCTTCCAAATTCTCTCTCTTCATTATCAAGAAATTACTCTTACTGTGTTGATCCACCTTTGCTTTGCAAAATGACTGAATATGGAAGGGCTCTCTCTCTATCCAATTTCTCCAGTCGAGCTCTGTGTTTCCTTAAAAATGACATCCTTGATATGTAACGTTTACTTTCACACAGCCATATGTTGAGTCGAAAGTAGATAGTATGTTTGTTGTCACATCAACATTATCCTCAGCTTCTTGAGATGTCTGAGATCATTGTTTACAAACCAAATAGTTGACTTATACTAAGTTGCGGAATGGGAAGCTCTTTCATTAAGCTCATGTTGCAATTTTTCTATTGTGTAAATATTCTTCGTCAAAGTCTTTTCTCTCTTGTTTCAAATCTTCAATCTCTTTAACATCTTGGCATGATTTCTTCAGCTTATGGTTTTTCAGTGCCACTGATCTTTCTTGGCATACGCATGGGCAAACTGAATTAGTTCAATCATGCTACTATAATCATGTTTCCTCTCAATATGGATTAAGAAATTTCTTTTAGAATAGTCGTTGGAACCATTTCGAGGTAGTCATCCTTCTTACAACACGTTGAACTGTGTTGTGCTTTTCCTTTTCATGCCTCGGATTGTTTTCTTTCTCTTTCTTTATCAACGTAATTTCCTGTCACAGTTTTCAATCAAACTTTTCCTTAGCCTACTCCGATGTTTCCAAAAAATTAACCTTCTTCATATATGAGCCCATGAGAGTCTTCTCTCGTAATGACATCGACGTAGGTTCAGCCTTTCTTTCCTATTCCCTCTTCCCAATACTTTGTTTAGTTATCTCAGCTCAGTTTCTTTTTCAAGTTTTGGGCCCTCCAAAAGTAATGTCATCGAGTAGTTATTTCTTGCTGGATCCCCAAATGCTTTTATGTGTGTGTAGCAGAGTAGGCTCATAGCTCGGGTGGTCACGTAGATTCTTTGCTATTGGCTATGTTGGGAAAGTCAGAGGTTGATGATAAATATGGAAATACTACAAATATATACCTCTCATTCTTCTTCTTCAATCAGCCATTTAAAATGAGAAGGTATGTGAATAAAGTTTTGGGAACTCATCCTCCTTGGAATTAGAAAACATCTTGCTCATTTGTCAACTCAACTCAACAATGTATCTTAATCAGAACAACTAATTAAATAAACTTTGGGATGATTTTTTTACGGAACATTAAAACAAATGTTAGCCTCAAAATCCATTTTTACGATATTTCTTGAATATTAGGTGTGGAATGTGAGCTTTACGGGAACAAGTGTGTATAAAATAAAAAGGGGGGATGTTTTTAATTTTACCACATCACGGTCTGTGGCAGACAAAGCTTCGTCCACTTGGCACTGTCTCTTTATAACTTTGTTAATTTAAACTTATATTGTTAGTTTTCGTTTTGCAAATATTCTCAGAACTCTTGACACCTTGAGTTTGTGGATTTTAAATAAACTCCACTGCATTTAAAACTCAATAGTTTTGTTGTGGTTCATTTCAACAGTTGTATTTTTAACTTTGTTCTTGATCATTTACATCCATTATATATGTTTTCCCTAGGAAAGCTACTTGAAATTGGAATGTAGTTTTGTTGTCCACATTTCATGATTTAAGGCTACCACTTCATTGATAATTATTTATCCATTTATATGTTCCCTTCCTAACTGTTTTGCCTTTATCATATTCCATGATTACTGAGTACTCTGTATGAGACTAATTCTTTGAGTTATGTAGAATTTTAGGGTGGATGCAATGGGAGGTTTAACAAGATTTCATTTTGAAATTTAAAATGTATTTGGTTGTGCATTGATTTGGTTTCATATTTTAATTGTGTCATATCCACAGACAGTATCGGATTCTTTTTTTAACTTTAAAATGTATTTGTGTGCATTGATTGGTTCATGTTTAGTGTCTTGATATATTGGGTGGAATGTGAACTTCTGAGAAACAAATTTGTCATGTGATGTGGAGAGGATGTTGTGGTCTCACCCCAGCTGTGATGCAAAAAATGGACAACCACTTGATCACTTACTTTCTCTTCTGTAACTTTAATTAAATTGCTGCCTGTAATAGTTTTAGTCCAAATATTATCTAGAACTCTTGACACCTTGGGTTTGTGCATTTTCAGTATATTTACTGAATTTCAGAATTAGCTATAGTTTTGTGGACATTTCAGGATTTAATCTTGTAACTGTGGCATTTGTTTACATCATATATGTGTTTCTTTAGCAGCAGCTTCTGCTTTGCTTGAACTTGAATGTCGGTTTCTTTGTGTCCCATTTCCAACGGATTTGGGCTGCAACTGATTGAACCATTATATCATTTGTCTTTCCTTCCCTAACGAAGAGAGCACATACGCCTTTATCCATGCTATTCATTGCATACTTATATTGTATAAACTCATTGCGAGTTATGTAGAATTTACAGTGGTTATGCTGCCTATCGTGCGGTAACTATGATACTTTAGTTCTGTGGATAGCTCCAATTAAAACATAGGCAATCAATACTGTATTTTATAGCATTAGATCTTGCTAAACATAGTATCTTGCACTCTAAAATTCTACACAACTCGGCAATGAGTTTATCTTTGAAGAAACATACAAATTTGAATAACATTAAAGCGGTGAGTTTACGGTAGGGAAGGAAACATATAAAATGGATATAAAATAATTTTAAATGAAATTACAAGCCTTAAACTCACATTGAAATGTGGCAACAAAACTAATTCAAGTTCAAAGCTGACAGTTCTTCTAGGAAAAACGTATATAATGGATGTAAATAAATGTACCAGTAGAGTTGCGGCATTAAATGTTTTGTTAGTATTTTATAGAGCATTGAATTTTAAATTAGGGAATATATTTGAAAATGTGAAGATTAATCGAGTTCTAGATAATATTTTACAATGAAAACTTCTATTATAAGTATAAGTTAATTAAAGTTATGAGAGGAAAATGCAGTGAATGAAGTGTTTATATGCCATGATAATAATTAATTAGCAATATCCTCCTCTATTTGATTGTGTAATAATTCTTTAAAAGTTCATTCTTTAACCTGTCGAGATATCGATAGACATGAACCAATTAGTATTGCAATTAAATACATTTTAAATTCAAAAGAAATGAATACGATACTGCAATTCTGGATATGACACAATTAAAACATGAACCCAATCAATGTATTTTAAATTTCAAAAATTGAATCTTATTAAACCTCCCATGCATCTATCTAAATTCTATAACCTATTAGAGTTTATGAAGCATGTAATTTATGATAAGGCAAAAAGTTTAATGTTAGGAAGGAACATATAAAATGGATACAAATAAATTATCAATGAAGTGGTAGCACCATCTATGAAATGTAGACAACGAAACCTTCAATTCCCGAAGCGGCTGAAGTTTTAAACTAGGGGAAGAAAATATAATGGATGTAAATGATTACTAATGAAGTTACAAGCGTTAAATGTTGAAATGTACACTCAAACACATTGAGTTTCAATCAGGAGTTTATTTGAAATCTAAGTAGAGTGTCAAGAGTTCTAGATAATACATAATAGAAAGCTACTAATATAAGTTTAATTATATTATAGAGATTATAAAGAGAGAAGAAGTAAGTGGTAAACTTTATCTTACTATACAAAGCATTTGTGATTAGTGGCAACATCCTCTTTTTATTTCTTATTTACATTTGTTCATAAGCTCGATACACCCAATATCTCAAAAAATAGGTAAAAATGGTTGAAAATATTTAACCAGTCAACTCGGAAAAATCTATCAAGTTTATTTCATTATGGTTATTAGGAATTAGATATTGTTGAATTGGGATGACAATCGACGATATTTTTCTAATTCCAAGGAAGATGAGTCCCAAATTTTATTCACATACTCTCATGTTTAATGGCGATAATAGAAGAATGAGAGGTATATATTTGTATATTTCCATTTTCAAACTCAACTTCTAATTCCCAACATAGCCAAGCAAAAGAATCTACTTGACCAGCCCGATTTATAGAACCTTTCTCTATACCAGACATGAAAGCATTGCGATGGATCAAGCAAGAAATCTTCTCTGATGACATTACTTTGGAGGGCCCAAAACTTGAAAAAAGGCTAGCTGAGACAAACTAAACAGAGTATTGGAAGAGGGGAATAGGAAAGAGAGAGGCTGAACATACGTCGATATGCTTAGAAGAAGACTTCATGCGCTCCTATGTGAAGTAGGTTAATTTTTGGAAACATGGCGGAGTAGTGACTAAGGAAAAGTTTATTGAAATTGTGGCTAAAATTATGGTTGATGAAGAAGAAAGAAACAATGCTGAGCATGAAAATGAAAGGCTTCTACTAGTTCAGCGTGTTGTGAGAAGGATTTTTCGAATTTCTCGAAATGGTTCCAACAACTAGTCTAAAAAATTTCTTGAAATCACATATTAAGAGGAACATGAGTTTAGCATGATTTAACTAATTCAAAAAAGGTGCGCCTGCATAAGTAGAGAAAGAGTCATGTAGCATTGAAAAACCATAAGTTGAAGAAATCATCGCAAGATGTTAAAGAGATTGAAGATTTTGAGAGCAAGAGAGAAAAAGCTTGAAGAAGAATATTTACTTACATGTAGAAAAATTACAACACGAGCTTAATAGAAGAGCTTCTCATTACGCTACTTATTAGTATATGTTTTCATATTTGGTTGCAAAAACAACGATCTTCGATATCTCAAGAGGCTGAGGATAATGTTGATGTGACAACAAACGCACTATCTACTTTCAAATTTCAAATAACGGTGCAAGAAAGTAAATTCATAATCAAGGATGTCATTTTTAAGGAAACACAGGCTCAATTGGAGAAATTAGGTGAGAGGAGAAACCACTTGCATACTGTCAGCATTTGCAAAGCAAAGGTGGATCCTTACTTATGAGTAAGAGTAATTTCTTGAGTAATGATGAGAGAGAATTTGGAAGAAACAATGCAAGTAGAAAGTATCAAAAGCTATTAAGAAATAAGTATTTAGATTGAATCCAAACAGCAAAGAAATTAGATCGAATTTGGGATCAACCTACGGTGCTAAATAGGTGACTTATTTTTGTATTCTACTCCTTATTTCACAATGATTAATGACAATGATGAAATCATATTTTTATAAAAAATGATATTAATGGAAAATTAAGGGAAATTTAAAAAGCCCAATGGATATTCAATTCCTGAATTCAGATACAAGTGTGAGATCGTCAATATGTAAAGTTAGAGGATAGAATCAGAGCCTAATATTAAAAAAATGAAAATAATTCGACTCTATTTGGAAATTTGAAAGTGGAGAGTATATGATGTCATACGATGAATGACTCATTTGGTGAGGGTAAAATCTAGGCCGAGATGTCTCTCGGACACATAGAGTTGACCAAAGTGGCGAAAAATACACATTGAGGATGCGGAAGAGCCTTAGACGAGCACTGGCCATACCCTCGCCCTAAAACCCTATATTTCAATCTAAAATTTCTCTGGAAAACCACCCTTGAGGTTTGGAATACACTCGGTCAAACTGGTGTTTGACGGAATTGAATCCCTCCCGAAACTAGGGTCCAAGGCAGCAAGTATAGCATGATACACAGGAAGCCGTCTCGCATTCATTGCACACCTAAACCTTGACTTTTCTTTTCTTGGAAGAAACCATTTTTCAGATTCACTCTACGCAATTCTTGTTCCAAATCAATCGATCCCACATGTGACCACACTGTTTGGATTTGCATTATATGGAGATCGAAAAGTAATAAAAACTATTATCAAAAAGAATGCGGCAAACTTCCGGCACCACCTAGCGTGTAATCATCTTTTGTCAAAGTCCACCATTTTATCTTGACGTGGAAATCGAAACATAGATAAACTAACTATGCGTGAAAATAATTAGAATATCATGCGCAATGCAGTGCCCTCCGTGCAGGGCTAATTCTATTTTGGCGCGAGGGGCGCACAATGGGCGCCATGGCTCCGGAAGATAGTAATCGTGAGAATTGTTTGGGTTTGAGCTCCTTTGGACACAGCTTTCGGACTAAGCAGGCGAATACATGGTCCATGATGGCCAGGTGCTAGAAGCCACCACCCTTAGCTTTGGTGATAAAATGAAATTTAAACGGATGAAAAAGGAGAAATAGAGGCACACTGTCAGTACTCAGACTCTGGTTTATAAAAATAGCCTTTTCACAGATCATGGACACTGCCTGTGCAAGCATGCTGTGCTGCCAGTGCCGCAGATGCATTGTCTTTCCATAGCTCCGAGAAACACTACGTCTTCTATGTGGGTGGAGCACACGTGAGAGCACCTATGCATCGGGATTTCCATGGGCGGTGGAGAGCTTGCACGAGGTCACCTAACCATTGACGATTTTCCATTTGAGAGTGCGTGTCTTCCGATGCACACGAGCGGGTTTCCTGTTGCTCCAAAGAAGCAAAGAAGAATGGAGTATAGAGTTGATCCATGCCAGGAATATTTCTCTGCGAGAACTTAATCTTCTTCTTTGGGTAAGCAGTTAGCGTGAACTTCTAGCGTGTTTAAGGAAGGGAATATTTTCCTTTGGATTTGTTTGAAGTAAGAATCATGACGGATTGCAAATTTAAGTTCTTCTAGTCCATGGTAGCAGCTTCTCGTAAATCCAAGTTTATTGTATGCAATTTTTGGTTTGTGCTACGATTTGTGGAACTTCTCTATTTGTGCGTGATTAAATATCTTCTTCTTTGTGAAGTATTTGTGACGTGGATATTTATGTGTTTAAGGAAAGAAATATTTTCAGTTTGCACATGTTTGAGTAGTATACGAGGAATTGGCAACTTAAGTTCTTCTAGACAATCGGCTTTGTGGGTTCTAATAAATACAAGTTTATTGTATGGAATTTACTAGTTTGTTCTCGATTTATGGAGCGTTTCTATATTTGTGCTGATTTATTTAAGTTGCCTATTTTGTCAGCAATTGGTCTAAGACCATCTCCCAGAAAGGAATCTTTGCTATTAGAATAAAGCTAATAACATATGTTGGCAGAGAAACATGCAAACAGGACAAGGAAACAACAAGCTGCGTATTACAAGAAGATGAAGAAGCACGTGCAAAAGCAACAACATATTTTAGAATACGAAAGAATATTAACAGCTTTAATGATACAATTTGTTTTCTGAATAGCGAAATGCAAATTTGTTTTGTAGCAAATTTATAGATGCGGCAAAGGTATACAAAGCGGATTTATAAATGCGGCAGGGTAACATTAGTGCAATACTTACTTGTCACCGAGCGAGGATCTTCACGATGGAAATGCAGACGGATCTTGCGAAGCGGCGACAACCAACGAGGTAATTGTAGCTAACAACAAAGGCCAGGCACAAAGTCGAAAGCGGCAAACCAACAACAAATTTCGAGGCGGTAACGGCTAAAGGCATAAGTTCTAGCAACAACAAATTTCAAAAATCATAGCAACTCGCGATATAAATCTCAATTCCACAGAAGAATAAAGATCTAGATCAATAGGGCTAAATAGAGTACTCATAGATTACGAGAGACGGGCGCATCAGAATCGAGATCTAATTTTCGAAGAACATGGAAGATGATGGAGTATGGTACCGATGAGTCAGTGATGGTGTTAATAGCAGGGTTGATGTCATTAGATTTCTGATTTCATTTGACGTTTGACTTTTTTATTTTGAGTAGCTACGATATTGACCAAAGATTAATGTGTTAGTGACGGATTTGATGGCATTGCAAGTTGTATTTGATTTCATGGTTGATTTCATAGCGGTAAGAATATCAAAGAATATCGAGAGAGATCGGATTTCTCTGGATTGACAGAGACATTGAATTCGCTAGAGGGACATTGATTTAGGTAGGCGGAGGAGTAATGGAGAGATATGCAGGATTGAGCGAAGAGTATAAATCATTCGGTTTGTTAATGGTAGGAAGACGTGGATAGGCGAGGTGGATAGGCGGATAGCGGGATGGATAGACGGATGAGGGAAATCTGGTGAGGGACAGCTGTAGAGAATGACGAATCTCTACGAGTGTCGCAATAAAAACCCCACAATAGAATGCCTATTGGCGTAATTAAAAGCTGCTGGATATGGTGGTAAAAATATTTAACACATATGTGTTGAACGAAAAGGCATGTGTGGAGGGCGAATTTCGACCCCGCGAACTCTCCCTCATCACCGCATTCTTCAACCAATGGATCACCCCTTGTGTGACGTGATATGCCTCCCATGCGTCCGAGTGCTTGAGGACCAGTTGCTATAAACAATCAAATGGCGGAAATTTTAAAACAAGGTTAATTAATGATAAAACACGATTAAGCCACGATTAAGCCACGATTAATTGTTCATTAGCGCTAAGAGTGCTTAAAAAAATGGTGCTTATCTTATCCACTAAGCACACTTAACTGCTAATTAACCTACGTTTATTTTGGCATAATTTTAGGGAGCGAGCCAAAAATGGCAGCTTTGCTATTTCTAGAATGTTAATCGGCGAGTCTCCCCAAATTTAGTAGAGGAAATTGGGGAAAAACTTGATTGTGCTATACCTTGAGCATCACTCGGCCAAATTTCGAAAATGAATAATCAATTTTGACTGTATTGGACCTTTCGAAGCCAATGGTGTAGCTTTCGAAGCATTTGGAGAATTATAGGTGTGAAAATTCTACAGGGAAGTTTCATGGAGCCTAGAGCCACCAGGTGTTGGAGGCATAGCGGAGGAGCAGAGGCCACTCTAAGAGAATGAATAATGAATTTTTCATGATTGACATGTTATGGAAAAAAATGATGTAGGTTTCAGTGAGCATATGAATATTTTTACGGGTTGTTTTTGCCATAGGATAGCTCAAGGAAGCTCAAGGCCACTAGCGAAAAAAGAGATCATGTCGAAGGGAGCCATGGTCCATTTCTAGTGATTGTACAATCAATCTAGGGTTATTTTGGAATTTTGAGCCCATTAGTATAGTCTTAAAAACAAATGGAGTTAAGCATCAACTTGTAAAATAATTTTACCATTTTAATCCCGAGAGAGCGTAGTCCATTGATGGAGGCTCAAGGAGATGTAGCCCAAGTGTTGAGGGTGAACTCCTTTATTATTTTTCTATTGTGATTTTTTTGGTTATTTTTTTTGCAAATCGTGTTGTTGTTCATGCCTTTAATCAATGCAAATAATTGTTAAATTTCTCACACATAAAAGCACTTAAAAAAAAACACATAAACTTGACACAATAATTATGTTGCACAATTTGATGTATGAGCATGATCCTTAAGTTGTTTAAATGGAATAGAAGGTGCTTTGCACAACAAAACAAGTCAACCACCTATTTTAGATCATCCGTTTAAAGATATTTATTGTTAAGGTAACACTCTACGATATACAACTATGGTATCATGTGAAAAAAATAAAGCTTCTTACTCGATAGGAAAGAATAGGATGATGAATTTTATTTTAATTTTACATTTCAGTAATATTTTGGAATACTAATAGTCCTTGCTACCAATTAGATTCAAAAAAATATTTCTGAATTTCTAATCAAAATAAAAAAAGGACCAAAATTGGGGGGGTTAGAGATAGGGAAAAAAAATAAACCTTTGATTGCCACAAAAATATTGAAGCAAGAATTGCAAACCTATTCTAATTTTCCCTTTCTTGTTTCTTACTATTATTGATGAAAAAAAAATACATAAGTAAAATCAAAAAAATCCCAAAACGAAATATTGTAGCAAGAATTGCAACACGCTCTAACTTTCTAAAGGGAGAGTTGTTTGTTTCTCTTAGTTATAAATGAATAAAGGCACATAAGTAGAATATGAAGTCCCAAGCACTACGTCGTCCAATAGTTTCAACTACATGGAGTGGCATGTTCATTTATTTTATTTGTAAGAACAGATAGATGATATCGCCAAAGATACTTGAAACATGGCGGTATATCAACAATACTCTTTTCACCAACTAGGCATGCCACGATTTAACACACACTTTGGATTTGTTTATGATGACAATGTGGTATTTAAACCTACTATCATAGATGATTCCCCTTGTGAAAATATGTTCAAATCGACCCTAACGATGCAAAATATATTCACGAAAATCCTTGAAAGATAAAGTAATGGGAACCAACAAAACCATTACCTAAACAACGGAAATCAAATGCACTGGAAGCATCGATGCTTCATGGGCGGATAAATGGTGCTAGAGCCGAAGTTGGGATTGCCGCTGAGCGAGGATATTTGCAATGTTCTACCTTCAAAGAGAATTTCTCTATCCGAGGTGCCATCTATCTTTTCGGATCTTTCTTCAACTCTGCACGGGCACTGATGGGAGGATAAATGGTGTGGGAACCAAAGCTAGGGTTGCGGTTGAGCGATAGATTTGAAGGGTTTTGTTTTCACGGAGAATTTTTTATCACGAAGCGTTGAAAAAGTTTCAAAGTGGGTTTTGTAATTGGATTATTTCTAAAATAGTTTTCCTTATTCGATTATTTCCGTAAGTGATTAATAACAACATCCAATCCAAAGGTAGACACTATTTCAATCGTCTAACATCAAAATCAACGGTGCACAATGGTACAAGTGGCGAGTTGGGGGAGCTTTTTTCAAAGAGGGAAGATTTACAACGTAATTAATAAGATATTAATATATAAAAAAGATTAAAATATGTTTCGATAATAAAATTTCTTTTTAAATTATATTTATAAATTTATAAATAGAAATTAAATTTATTAAATTATTTTTTCATTTAATTATTCTTCCTTTTCTCTTACAATTTAAAATCACATTTACATTAGTCATGTATTTTATCAAATGCATTGGAAGCATCAATGCTTCATGGGTGGATAAATGGTGTCGGAGCCAAAGTTGGGATTGCGCGCAGATTAGGAGCTTTGAAATGTTATGCCTTCAAAGAGCATTTCTCTATCCGAGGCGCCATCTATCTATTCAGATCTTCCTTCAAAATCGCATCAGGCGGCAGATGGGAGGATAAATGGTGTGGGAGTTGAAGCTAGTGTTGCGGCGAGCGGTAAATTTGAAGGGTTTTTCTTTCATAGAGTATTTTTTTTATCCAAAGTGTTACAAAGTTGCGGTGGGTTCTATAATTGGATTATTTCTAAAACAATTTTCCTTATTCAATTATTTTTTGTAATTGATTAATAACAATATTCAATCCGAAGGTAGACACTATTTCAATCGTCTAACATCAAAATCAACGATGCACAATGGTACAAGTGGTAGTTGGGGGAAGTTTTTCTCAAAGAAGGGCACTTTACAACGTAATTTATAAGAAATCAATATATAAAAAAGATTAAAATATGTTTCAATAATAAAATTTCTTTTTTAAATTATATTTACAAATTTATAAATACAAATTAAATTTATTAAATTATTTTTCATTTTAATTATTCTTCATTTTCTCTTACCATTTAAAATCCCATTTATATTAATCATGTATTTTATCTTATATCATATTATATTCAATCAAATAAATTATAATATACGATTGGTACTCAATATTCTCCAATTTAATATGTGCTATATATATATATATATATAATTCATTGGTTTTTTTTATATATTAATATAAACTAAATTTTCATTGTAATTCCTAAAAAGAATTAATAAAAAAAATAAAATTATAAAAATAATGTATATTATTGTCTTGATTAACAAAAAAATTAAGTGTTAAAAAATATAACTTATTATTTATTTTTCAATAACAAAGTAAGTAATTAAAAAAATATACACTACATTAATACCCGAGTAACCATATGAATTTGACTATAAGAAATTAATCATAAATTTTGTTTTTAAGCTGCTACTGAAATTTAGTGAGCAGGTCTGAACATGTGCGCTACACCCTCCTCAATGATGCCCAAGTTAGTGGATTAAAAATGTGGTGTGACCTAGGTCCCACCGCACATGTCAACAATCGAATCCTAACGGGTCTCACTGTACATGTCAGGTAGAAAATACACTAACACACGGTACACACCCATAATACACCATACATGTCAGCCAAAATGGAGCATTAATATTATATTATATGGATACACTTAATTCACCAAGAAAAGATGCATTAAACTTTAACCACAGCTAGCGACAAATTCTGAAATATCACCACGTTGTTCCAGCATGTTGTCCCCCAGCAGTGGGAGTATACGAGAAATCACTTTCCCATCGGAAAAGGTAGGGGTTGGGAATATACAGTATACCTTTTCTCAAATCCAAATTGTACAAAAGGAAACGACCAGAGATTCCAACCAACCTCGGAACAAATGGGTTACATTCCAACAAGAAGTTCATTGAGGAGGTGAGGTTCGGATGTCCCTTCATTTCAATTCGGATAGTGTTGGATCCATTTTTTTGGATGGAGTATACAACATAATATAGCAACTAAGATAATGTAATGTCACAAGATGAGGAGAATTAACAGGCTTGCAACACTAATTAATATTCGTAGGAAAATATTAATTAGATAAACCAACACATTGTACACATCCGTACCACATATGTTCATCCACCATAGACGTAAGCTAAAATGAATAAACATAATGGAGAGTGGTTTGGACAGAATCGAGTGTGGGTTTTTTTAGAGTGCTAAAGGTGTTCAATTCCTGACGCCATGGCTCCTCCAATGGAGGGATAATACTATTATATATTTTCATAAAAAAAAGTGTAATACAATGGTTTTTTTATAAAGCTAAAGGTCTCAATTTCAATTCGCAATGCCATGGCTCCTCTAATGGAGAAAATAATATTGCTCTAGATTTGCATAAAAAAGTGTAAGACAATGGTTTTTTAGAAATCTAAAGGTCTCAAGTTCAATTCCCGACACCATGGCTCCTCCTATGCGGGGGATAATATTGTTCTATATTTTCATAACAAAAAGTGTAGACAATGGGAGTGCGGCCATGTCCGAGGATGCCAATGATTCGAAATAAAATTGAGAAGGTGAGATATAAAACCTAATTCTCAGCACTCTTTTGATAATTACTTACCAAAAACGTTAACTTAGCTTATGCATTTTTAATTCTAAATTTTTAAATCTAGAAAAGAGATATCATAAATGATATCAATCTGTAGCAATACAAGCAAGAATATATTCGAAGGAATTATTGGTTGCCTTAAGGATATTTATCCAATGTAGTGATGCTCACTCTGTTGTTGCACGATCTCTATATGTTAGCAAAGAATATGAAATCGAAAAGAAAAAACAAGTAAAGCACCATTAGACATCACTCGATTACTTAGAAATTGCAATTGTTGTTGATTGAAAGAAATCAAATACGAATAAGCGAAGCCTCGTATTGGGGAGGAGCTACTCTCAATACTATATTGAGTGGTATGTTATTTCTTTATAGTCAAAGAAAAAATTTCAAACGAGAAAATAAATAAATAGAAAAATACCCTTAACCTAGAAATTATCCAAATAATTAGGTATGGCAGCTATTGTTGATATTAAGAAATCAAATCAAATTAAAAAAAGTAGACCTAGATCTTTGTAACCTCATCTATCCAACTAGAATAGGAATGGGGATTGTCTTGGTTGGTTTTGTTCGATGATGGAGTGCCCTTAAATACCTACTGCCTAGGGGATCTTTCCCTCTCTGCTCTTCTTCAAGAAAGTTTTCCTCTCTGTGTGGGTTTTTATTTCACGAGCATTTTTTTTATCCAAAGTGTTGAAAAAAGTTGCGAGAGGGTTTTATAATTGGATTATTTCTAAAAGCTGTTTTTCCTTATTTGATTATTTCTATAATCGATTAATAACAATATTCAATCCAAATGTAGACACTATGTCAATCATCTAACATCAAAAATCAACGAGTGCACAATGGTACAAGTGGTAGTTGGGGGAGTTGTTTTCAGAGAAGGACGCTTTACGAGCGTAAAAATCATATTTCTTCAAAGATTGTAGAATTAACCTTGATTGATAATGCCATTGTACTCATTTTTGTCAAGAGGTGTCCAAACATATAATTTTTATCTAAAATTGACCCTCAAATCAAAAGTTAATGTCTATTAAAGTTCGATTAGTTACAAGTTGTCACATGGCATTCATGTATACCCCATGTGATAGATATGCATATCGAGATCATGAATTTTTATCATCGAAAATGATGTGTTTTATCATGAATGGTATTAGATCTTGAATTTTTCAAATGAATGAACGTATTTCCTAATTAAAAATGAATTTTCTAGAATTTATTTGTGTTATTAGAGTTCAGTGATGTACAAAAAAAATTATTTTCTATTTGGAATAGAGTTCCATCAATGAATAGAAATTACCCTTCCTTACGGGATAATGGTGTTACATGTTTTGTTTTATCCTCTAGAATAAACATTATTTGTTCTTTATAATTTTTCTATACGATAGAGAAGAGACAACTCTCGATATACTATCATCCCAATTTGGTATAGGTGTATGAGTTATAATTTAAACAATTTGAGATCTCATCTCCGATTATACCCATTTGTCATGCTTTCAAATGACTATATTTGGCCTAGTAACAAGACCAGGTTCTATTTATTTTATGTAAAGCCTCTTGAATTTATTCCTCGTTAATTTTCCCAGTGTAACTATTCGGTGAAAAGCTCGATCATATATTTGTGGAAAATCCCAAAATTAACTAGGTTCGTGCTTCCCCCTCACTCACCATGAGCCCTCCCAGATTCAAATCATTTAATGCACACTTATTGGGTAGATCTATCCCTAGCTAAAATGAACCAAGCATGATAATATCTAGCTTGTTTTTTTTAATTCTTCACTCTGCGCATCTACGAGTTGGCACGGGGGATTATTTTCGAGTGAGGAAAATCAACTTGAATCCTCGTGCTCTCGGATCTTATCGCCCTTCTTTCATGAGCGAGATATGTTCCGAGCAACCCCATCTAACCCCTGCATAGGTCTACAAATTTTACTAGGGTATATTAATTTGGTTTTACTAGGATCTACACGCCCCCGATTTTCACTAATCACTATCTTACTCAACTAAATTTACTAACTAGGAATTCCAAAAGTGACATATTGTTGGCTCAGATTGGTCATCAAATTTTCTAGATGATGGAGCATACAAATAACTAGTACCTAAATAGTTTCAATCACCGCAAAAGATCTCTATTATACCTACAATTATGTGTTACTATTGGCGTAAATAAGAAAGGAAAAATTATTTAATACACATGCCTTAGCTTTGCAGTTAATGAAATTCGAGCGCACTACGAGTTTTCTCTTTTTTTTGCCTTGCCAACTCCAATTCACACATTCAATCAGTTTTCATGATGAACATGTGTAAAAAATAATTTTGTTCAATACACACACCCAAAATTCATTTCGTTCATTATTCATGCATAGAACTCATAAATGTCAATGGTTAAAATCAATAACATTATTACTCATTAATTCATATGGGGAATAAGGATCATCGATTGAGACGAGTCATGACACCGAAACCCTAGGGTTTGCTGCGCGCCCCTTACGGTGGACGCCGTCATTGCTCCTAATCCCTCTCTGCGAGTCTGCATCCTCGCCATATGAAATCCACTTCTCTCTCTCGCCATGACGAGAGCCAAAGGGGGAGGATACGTAACCTCCCCGGCTCCGGAATCCCCAAGGTCTCCACCGCTACGACAATCTTGCTACCGCCGCATCGGCTCGAAGTGGAATGATGAAAGCGACAATGCAACCCATCAAGATGCATATCATGCCCAAAGCGGGGACAAAGCCGATGGGGGTGACTTCAGGGTGAAATCCTCAACTTGCATACCCATAGAGAAAAAAAAGACCTAAGATCCATTTCCCACGAGAATGCATCAATAGTCGAGTACAATATATGCATGATCATGCTCTAATCGGAAAATTCATTGGACTTTGGCCCACTAAAAAAGCTTTGTATGGATGGATCCATGCCAAATGGAAACCCAAGGGCCAAATATTATTGCGGCTCGTCCCTAAGGGCTTCTTCAACATCGGCTTCCCTACCTAGAAGAAAAAAACCGCGTCATGGATGGGGGCCCCTACTTCTTCAACGCCGCGAGACTCTACCTTTGAGATTGGGTTGAATGATTCAATCTTGATAAAGAGGACTTCAAATGGGCACCAATTTGGATCCACCTCTACTCCTTGTCACATGAATACGGGAAGAAATAACACTCAAGGAAATCGGCAACGGCCCTAGGCACCTTCATCAAAAGCGTAGAAGAAACAAAGCATAATAGATACACCGCCTATGCACGCATTTGTCTGTACATGCATCTTGCAAAAGCTCTCACGACTCGGTAAGTCTATGGCATGAGGACTATGAATGGATCCAATCTATTGATTATGAGCATGTTCCTTTTCGTTGTCGTAAGTGTCACATGCATGGGAATATTTTCAGAGATTTCCCCCGAGAATCCCCAAACCAGTCATTCGATAACCCTAATAGCTCCCGAGATCTTGATGGATTCACTAAATTTGCCCCTCGCAAGAGGCACTCCAAAAAATCTTCCCATAACCCCGGCCCTTCCCAACCCTCTTCCGGCTCAATCCCAAGCCCACCTCCAGCAATAGTTTCCACATCCTTGCTGATCTTGAAGAGAACAAGAGCACTGCCTCCAATCCCCCATCCTTGGATTACGATACCCTCGCTCTCTTTCGGATCATTCACCCCCTCGATATCCCTCTGCTCGAGCTTATGGATAAGCACAAGCCACATGACGCTAATCCTAAGGAAAAAACATGTTAAAAATCTCCGAAGTAACCACCTCTCACCCTCAATCGAGCATTCCTATCACTGGATCTAGCATGGAGGTTGATCCTCAAACCTCCCTCAATCAACCATCGGGCCCGGGAAAGGCGATGCGGTGACGTCCATCTCCTACATGATCGAGGAGCAAGAATCCATTGAATTTGGGGATGCTGGATCTTACGGGGTTTGGAAAAAGTCCTACAATACCAAGGAATACCACACTATTCCCCTTAGACAGATTGACGACCTGGAGGAGGCCCACGCTTAAAGCTCGGTTGATAAAAGGGAGTGCACAACTAGGGATTCGAGGGAGAGCTCATTCCTAGGGAAACACTCAACATCATCGAGAGAATGCGAGAAGCGAGGAAGCCAATGGATCTACAAAGATTGATAACGCTAGGAGACAAATTGGTGGAATCGCGCGAATACTCCCAAGTCGAAAAAGTTCTTCAAGGTTACGAATCAATCTTCTACATGATGAAGCTCACATCATGGAATATCCGAGGGATCAACGGTCCCTCAAAGTGTTTGTATGATAAAAAAGCTGTGTAAGAAATCATAAAACCTCCATTTTCTTTATGTAGGAAACCAAATGCAATAGTTCCACCCTTCATTCTACTTTATCTAGGCTGCGGCTTGGTTTGTATTACAATGGATGTAGATGCGATCGAGGCTTACGGTGGCCTCGCTATCGCTCAGGGATCCCTCCATTATCGCTCTTTCCAATTTTCGAGCTTCTCATCATTTCCTCCAGGGCCACCTTTCACATTATAGGCTCCCACTTGAAGGGTCTCCTCACCAATGTCTACTTCCCTCGAGCCTCTTGCTCACCAAATCTAGATACTTGATGACATTGCCTCCCTCTCTTCCTCGAACTCCTATCCCTTTTGGATTCTAGGGGGAGACTTTAAAATGATAACTAGCCTCGATGAAAAAGAGGGAGGCTGATCTATATTGGACTCGACAGAGTCTCGGGTTCAAGGATTTTATTCTTAAGAACCGCTGATTGACATCCCAACTACCAACAGGGATTCATACTTGGAGCAATTTCCCGGAGCGAGAACCATCTTATTGCCTCCCGTCTAAATCATTTTTCCGATCTCTGATCTTGTCATCCGAGGCCGGAGGAGACATCTTCTCTACGATTCTCCCCGCTACGGGATCGACCCATCGGCCCATTCAACTCCACTGGGACGGACCGGGTCGTGGCCTCCAAAGCCCTTCGATTCGAGCAATTTTCGGCTTTCGCATCATGGATTCGAGAGAGATGGTTGTAGACTCGTGGCATAATATACGACCCCGGCGAAGGATCCACCATGTTCCAAATTCATCAAAAGCTCAAAATTATCAAAGCGAGACTCAAACGCTGGAATCATAATACGTGTGGCAACATTTTCAAAAGTCAGCAAGAGATGGAGGCAAAAATGGATACCCTTCAACAACAACTCATAACCTACGAACGCACTGAGAAACTTAGCGAGGAAGGAACAACGGCTCAAAAATCGGATGGAGGAATGCGCTATACAAGAAGAAATTCTGCTGGAAGCAAAAAATCCGAGTTCGCGGCTAAAAGAGGGGGGAAAAACAAGAAATTTTTCCACCGTTCCACCATTCAAAGAAGAATGGTCAATCACATGTCCATTCTCAAGAATGAGCAAGGCATCGGTTTGGAAACTCATGAGGAGATCGAACAGGGAACTTCTCAATCATTTCAAGGACACGGCGATGGAGCGCACTTAAATCACGAGAAGCCATCAACCAAATCACTCAACACATTCCCTACCTTGATCACTGAGGATCACAATCAAATGTTGCTTCAACCAATCTAGTTGTGGGAAGTAGACCAAGCAATGGCCCATCTCAAAGCTGGAAAAGCCCCGGGATGGATGGCTTCACCACCAATTTCTTCCATTACTTTTGGGAAGACATTAAGGTCGACATTTGGGTGCTTGGTTGAAGAATCCGGATCTATGCAATGGATGCTCCCTGCTCTCAATTCCACTTTCATCACCCCTCATTCCCAAAGAAGAGCAGGCGATAACCCCCAACAAATACAGACCCATTGCCCTCTCCAATGTGCTCTCTAAGCTTGTCTCCAAAGTGATTTCCAACCGCCTTAAGCCTTTACTCCCCCCTCCTCATTTCTCAAGAGAAAAACTAGATATGTAGAAGGTCGCCACATCCTTGATGGTATAATTCTCACCCATGAAGTATCCCACTCCTTGAAGACACTGCAAAGTGCTAGGGATGCTTCTCAAAATCGATCTCTCCAAAGCCTTTGACAAGTTAAGTTTGGGAATACATCCGGAAAATCTTGGCCGCCTATGGGTTCAGCCAAACTTGGATACTGCTTTGGGTAATGAGTCTCATCTCCTCTCCGATTTACTCTATTATGCTCAATGGTTTCCCCTTCTTCTCCCCTTTCGGGAGGCATTCGTCAAGGCGACCCTCTTTCCCCTTTTCTTTTTGTTCTTATGGAGGAAGGAATCAACAGACTTATCAAAGCCCATGTGCATGAGATATCCTTAAGAGGCCTTTGTCTTCATCATCATCCCCCCCCATTACTCATCAGAAATTTGTTGATGAAAACATGCCCTTTGGTCATCCCTTAGTGCGGGGAGGGCTGCCACTTTCAAGTCTATCATGGATTGCTTCTCCCTTTTCTGCTTTGGTCCCTCATGTCAACAATTCCAAGTCCCAAATCTTCTTCTTAAACACCCTTATCATCACCCAACCCAACATTGCTCGCATTCTTAGCTTCCCTATTGTCTCTCTACCTTCCAAGTATTTAGGAGCCCCCCCCCCTTACGACTCTATTATCAAGCATTCCTCTTGGAAAGAATTTTCGGACAAAATGGAAACTGAGCTCTCTCTCTGGACCCACAGAGCTCTCAATCTTGCCGATCGTCTCATTTTGGTAAAATTCGTTCTTCAATCCATGCCCTTTTATCTCTTCTCCATGCTTTGGCGGCACCAAAATGGGTTCTCAAGGCCATTCGAACCCTCCGAGCATAATTTTTCTTTGGGGGAGGAGATAAGGCTAAAATAAAGTGGGCACTAGTCAAATGGTAAGACATCCCTGCACTCCAAAAAAAATCGGGGACTGGGCTATGGCTTAGAGATCCCAGTAGCTCAACAATGAAGTCGTGGGAGCCAAAATATGGTGGCGAGTGGATCTCCAACATGGATACCCCCACGGGCTTAGCTATGGGAAGCAAAATATGCTTGATAATTGGCCTCTAAATAATACGGGTTCGCTTTGACGCCAAGAAAGACGGATCCCTCATACGGAGGGTAGCGGTGAAACAACAAGCCCTCATCAGAGACCATAGCTTTTGGGAAGTGCGATATGGAAACCAAGCACACTTATGGATCGATTCCTGGCAGCAATTGCCTAGAATGGCCACCCTCTTCCCCAACTCGGATTGGAAGGAAAATATGGAACGCCTTCGGTAACCTCGAATTAACAAGTTATGGAGCACTCGGGACAACAACACCCTAGCGTGATTTATTATAGGCCCTGGCTTACAACGAGACCATCTTCAAGGTCAAATTGGTTTCCATATCACGTATGATATTAAGCGGGAGCTCCTAAAGCGTCGTATCCATAGGTTTGAAGGAAATGGCATCATACGTTGGGGTTATTCTTCATTGGGGGACCGTCACCACCAAACGGGCTTATGGCCTACTTCTCCCCAATCCTCACGACCAACTTGATGATATTTGGGACAAAATTTGGCATCCCAGGGATATGGCCCAAGATCTCCACTTTTTCGGCTCCTCGGTAAAAGGCGCATTCGACACGGGACAATCTATGCGAAGGAGGTTTTGTTGGCCCCTCTCAATGCCCCAAGCTGTGGAATCAATGAGGAATCTAATGAACACCTATTCAATGAGTGCTCTCTAGCAATCATGCTTTCGGGACAAAGATACTTTGATAAAGCGGGACGTTCTAATAGGATTCATGGATCTATTCTTAACACTATAAGAAGATGGCCACCCACTCCCTTTCAAAGTAACATCCTCAATGCTCTTTTGGACTATCATTCCTGGACTCATCCTATGGTCTATTTGGAAGGAGCACAATCGCAGAAATCTTCAAGGATGTCAAAGCCACTCGACATCCTTTGGAATATCATTTGTAGCAATCTGAAAGAAACATTAGCATTTCGGCGTTGGCAAAAACTTCGACCTACCCTCCCATCCGAGGGGAGAAGCTCATTTGGATCAATTGGAACCTTAAGCTCCACTCCTTCCCCCTCATTGAGCTCCCCTTCAAGCCACTCATTTGATTCCCCTTGCCTTTGGTCCCTGCCGCCTCAAAGGTTCTTAAAGCTTAATTTTGATGGGGCATCCGAGGGAAACCCCAGAGGTGAGGTGGGCTTCGGAGGTATCTTCGGGGAATTCATCTGGTGAAGTGTTGTTGGTCTACTACGGCAATATAGGTTGGGACACCAAAAAATTTTGCTGAGCTTGAGGGCATGATCCAAGGGCTCCTTCTTGCTCGGGACCACAATTTCTACCCCTTAGAAATTGAGGGTGACTCCCAAATCCTCATTGATATGGCTACTCGTCCGGAAGCTGGTTCATCTATCATGAAAGCGGCCAAGAGATGGATATTGGCCTCGCGTATCACTCACTTGAAGCATCTCACCCACTCTCTAGAGGCAATCAACTTCAAGCACGCTCAAAGAACAACCAACAAAGTGGTGGGCCTCCTTGCCAACAAGGGATCCCGCACTCAGCTCCTCTCCGGTCCGAGTCCTCTATCCTTGCTAGATGATGAAATTCTCAAAAATTATTATTCCCGATTACTTTCGAGGGGATCTATCCCTCCCGGGATGTGGGTGGCATGTAAAGGGAAGAAGGGCCAAGGGGCCGCCATGAGGATGGACACATGGGCTGCTCTACGTGTTCCGTCCTTGGAAGGGGCACCATCTTAAAGCTTGGCGTGAGGGCGTCATTACTCCACAATCCGCCACCCTATTTTCAACGTACTCGGGTTTGCGTCGTTTTAATTTTTATCATCATGGGCTTTAAACCCACCGCCCTGGCTATCCATTGCGCATTCGGCTCACGCTTGCTCGTTCTTCCTTCAACTTTTTGTCTCTCGCTTCTCCGGCTCTAGAGAAATGCCCTAGTTCTTCTAGGACATAGGCTCCCTCTAGTCTTCTCCCCTCCTAGAAACCTATTCCCGCCTCCCTGCGGTGCGATGACTCACCCCCCCTGGACTTTCATGCCGCGGCGACACATATAGCGATGTCGAAGAGATGGTGGGTGTGGCTTGCCTTCCCCGCCCTCCCTACCCTCCCATATCACCCTACCTCTCGTCACGACCCTGAACTTCTCCATTGATTGGAATGATTTTGACAATCATCGGCCTTCTAAGAAGCTCCCTATTTCGGCTCCGCCTCCCTCTCCCCTTCACGGCAAAAAACGAGCTTGCAAGTCCACCATCTCCCCCGAGCCCGCCTTCACCCCTCGCAAGATGAAAGCTCGTCGGGTTCGCAGTGCTACCGGTGGTAGCAATGGTTCAAGTGATTCGACGGCAACAACAAAGGCGGCTCGGAGCTGGATGTGGGCGGCGGCTTGGAGTTGAACATTGGCGGCCCGCCCTCGGCACCATGTAGCTCCTCAGACCAGCCGATGATGCGGCGACCTTGAGAAACCCCGCCTCGCCACGCCCTCACGCAAGATGAACATGCGTTGGACACAGGCATGATGGATGTGGGCTACGTGTGGAGGATCCTCGAAGAGCCTCCACCCTCTAGTGACAAGCATGCAGGTCTCCCTTAGTTTTATCTATTTAACTCTTTGCGGCATTAGCCTGTGCAATCATGCTTATCCTAGGTTTTTTTGTACATCTCTGCTATCTGTTTTTGCTAGTTTCCCACCATGGGAAGCAATATTTTTTGAACTTATAAGGACTGGTTTCCCCTTTAGGGGTAGTCCAGTACTTGACAGAACTCTTTGGTACTTTCCCATGGATTGAATCCGTTCTTTCCACAAGATGCGACCTGTAACTTCTTGTTTCTTATGATCTAATAGAATTAGCCTAAATTAGAAAAAAAAAAAACATTATCACTCATTATTCAACTACTACGTTGCATATGATATTTCACAAATCCAAATTATTCCTTAGACTAACCATGTATAAAACCTAAAATTAATAAAAGAATTCAAAATTTCCAACCAGATACCAGCTAGAAATCACTTGGAAGAACCACTGTCCATCCAACGATGAATCGACCTCCAGTTCCCCCCCAAGTTGAGACGTGATTTCCCCAGAATAAAAAACCTCTTGTGATTCAAAATAAGGTATTTTATGACTTAATTCCCTAACAGATTTTTCTTTAGCGTCATCCCATTTTGTAGGGTCTGCCAACCCACTAGCCTAAGTTTTCTTTATTTTTCATTAAAGCTTGATTTTCTCTCCTGAGATGCTTTATCCCGCCCTTTACTTATTGTTTTTCTAAAACTGAGTGATTTAATAATTTTTCTCTCCTATCATATTAAATATTGATAATCAAATCCTAGGGACTTTTAGGAGTTATTTAAGGGAATATTTTCTTGATATTATCCACCAACATTGGTTTCCAAATCTTGGCAAGAATCTCTTACTCAAGTGTTTCTTTCCCAGGTAATTTCCAGTTTTCTTTTTCATTAATAAAATTCATTAATCACATCATCATACTTTATTATTCTCTTAACTCAAGTCTTTCATGGATTTCTAAACATCACATCTGATGCAGGACGAAGACTAACCCCGCCCAAAACCTAGTATTTACTTTATATATAGTGTGCTATGAATTGAAACCACACTCTACAATAGTTCATAAGACCTCTTTAAAATTATTACAACCCACTCCTCCTCATAAAAAAATTATGTGCCGCAGCTCCCTTCAATCCAACTTTATTTCCTTCTCTATCAGAGCCTGCAACAACCTTATCATGCCAATTTTCTAAAGGGAAAAAAATCCCAATTTCCACTTGATAATCATCGAAGCCAAGCCTATGAGTTATCGAGTCAAAACCCAAAGAAACTCTTCACTGTATGTGCTTTTAACATTTAAGCACTTAAACATACCCTTATTACCCTTCACTTCTTTACATGACCACTTCATGTGACCAATGCTTCCTAAGGATCCTCTCAGATCCACAAAATCATGAACCAACTTCTAATCGAAGATTTACAATCAATATTTCATAATCCCTCAATCCTCACCAATCACTCATGTTCTCCTACATTTCATTACATTTACAAATATGCCTCACAATATTTAGTTAAATCCTATTCTAAAGTTCTCAGATAAAATCACTCAAAACATTAAAAATTACATTAATTAAATACTTAGGGAACCAAATCCCTTGAAAACACAAGAACCCCTATATTCTACTAAATATACAAAATTTGGAACTATGATGCTCCTGCTTCAGACTCCCAATGTTGAAAAAATTCATGATCTCCCGATCATGTGATTTCATATGCTGTTAAAAACCTACAGGGTCCCAAATTTTAGTTTGTAACTGTCCAAATGCCTTCCACCTTTGCAGCTGCTGCATGTCTGCTATCTTTTGGTTCATTTTCCTCCCTTCAATCAGCTTCAAATCCTGATTGATCATCCCTTCTGTTGTCAGTTTCCTTCATCTGGATTGATTGATCATTAACTTCCATAGTTCTTCAATCTCCATGTCAAGCATATCCTTGGGCTGGTACATACTCTGCCATTTGTTGTCGCTTCTTCCTTCTTGCTGAAATTTTCTGTTGCTCTCCACTAGATGTTTCATCCCCACATTATGCATATCTTCAGGATTCTTACTCTGAATTTCTTCGTTATGACTGCCTTATGACTCTGTCACCTATTTATGTGGATATTCATTTAGTTTTCATCCCTTTCCATATGCATCCTCTTTAATCCATTGCTCAAATAATTGCACTTCATGTTCAAGCTCTTTTTTTTCCCGATGTTGAAATTGAGATTTCTCTTCCTCTTCCATGGTTGACTCCTCTTACACTGAATCTTGATTTTCCAACATACTTTCCAATAATTTAATGTCTTCTCTCCATGGGTTAAGCACTTCCATGGAATATTCCTCTTCCTCCTTCCTTTGGCTATTCTCCTGTGCTAAATGTTCTTTAGTCTTTACAACAGTATCAAAACCTGAAATCATATACCAATTATTAGAATTAAAAATATAAGACCTTATGGTCTCATTTGATTTCCCTGTCAGCACATCCTTATCATGTTGACTTAAATTCTCCAAATATTTCATGAGACTGTCAGCTAGTCTCTCCTCCACATCATCTATTCCAAGGATGTTTCCCTGCTATGGTTCACAATAGTGAACTTATTCCTCTGAAAATTTCCATTTGCTGCTTCATATATTCAGATTTACCTTCAAGAAGTAAAATTCCCATAATCTTCGCAACTGCATACTTATCCACCTTTTCTTCTTTGTTATCCAGTACATCAGGAACTTAACTAACACATATCTCTGTCCCAATCAAAGATTGAGATTATCCTTCATTTCTAACTGCAATCACACTCTCATACTTTGGTTCTTTCAGCAAATACTCTAGAAACTCAATTTCTCTTCGACACCTCATAAGTACTTCATCATGATACTGTTTATAGTCTTCAACTTTTTCTTTTGTGTCAATTTTCCTGCCAAATCCACCATCTTCAAAATCACAAAAAACATGTTCAAAATACTTCACCATCTCAGCCATTTCTTTGAAAAGCTTTTTTTCTCATCAAAATTGACAAGCACATTTTCAATTTGTTGATATTCACCTGTCGAATCTTCAACCACAGACAAAGTGTTAGAAAAAACATAAATATCTTCTTCCCATGATTCAACTATCACATCCTCCTGTAAACCCGAACTAATTTCATAGTCCTTCAAGCTGTCTACAAATTCTTCCCAATATTTCTGGTTTCCTCTTCATCCAGGAACAAATTTTGTTCAAAAACTTTATACTCAGTTGTCCCCAGTTCTTTCTTCAACCTGGCATACACCTTTTTCCTCAGTCTCCTTTGTAGTGAAGGCCATTTCATTTTATTCTTCTTCATTATCCATCCATACCATTGGTCCTCTTCTTGTTCTTCTAGTAGCTTCATTAATGCATTCATACTTGCTTTTATATCAATAAGTTCCCTGTCAAACTCTTCTTGACTCACCACCTTCATGCCCTTTACCCTGGCATATTTCCTTCTATCATGGCTTTCCTCTGAACCTCTGCAATAACCTTCAGTGATCATTTTCTTCCCCTTCCTTGTGAAATTCATCTTGTTCACTTGTGGACTGTGCCTAAGCCTATCTTTTCAGCTAGTTTCCATACCTTCCTTAGACATCTCATCAATATTTTCTCCTTAAGCTTGATCTATGGTTCTCCACCTCTGGAACCATTCTTTGTGCAAACTCTTTTTCTCTTTTAGGCTCTACAGCTTCCACTTATTTTGATAACATTCACTTGTCCTCCTTATCCAACCTCTGTTGGAATTATTCAAGGTTCTGCCACTGTTTAAGATCTCACATGCTCTTCCAATTGAGAACACAACTGGTTCTTTATTTTAGCTTCTCTCATATGTCTTTGCTGCTAACACCGTTTTTGTCTGCAACCTAAAATCCGCAAACACAATCCTAAAAACTAAATTTAAAAATAAAAACATAACATAGCACCTTCAATATCTCTGCATGATCTTGTTCCACCATTCATCCTTCTTCAAATCAATATTATGATGATCTGCTCCATGACATCTCCTTCTTATGCAATTGCAAGTGTATCGACATACACAACTTCAAGAGCATACTCTGTTGTAGTTTTCCCAAAGAGCATTTACCAATCCTCAACATAATCATATCTCCTTCCATTGCATGCAGAATATCCTTCTGTTTTGATACCAAATGATGTAGGCCTAAGAATAAGCCTGCCAAAAACCTAGGATTTAATTTGTATATAGTGTGCTCTGAATTGAAACCGCACTCCACAGTAGTTCATAAGACCTATTTAAACCTATTAAAACCCACTGCTGCTCATCAGAAACTTACATGTTGCAACTCCCTTCAATCCAACTTGATTTCCTTCTCTATTAGAGCCTTGCAACAACGTTATCATGCCAATTTTATAAAGGAAAAAAAATCCCAATTTCCACTTGATAATCATCAGAGCCAAGCCTATGAGTTATTGGGTCAAAACCCAAAGAAACTCTTCACTGTATGTGCTTTTAACATTTAAGCACTTGAACTTACCCTTATTACCCTTCGCTTCTTTACACGGCCACTTCACGTGACCGATGCTTCCTTTGTGAATCCTCATCACAAATTCCTCATCTAATACCCCTTCACAAATATGAAATTGTTGATTCCCTTCACAATACTTCTTCGCAAATATGACATCGCAAATTCTCTTCGCAATACTCCTTCGCAAAAATGACATCGCAAATCTCGACTCATCGCAAATCGCAGAACAAGTCAACACATGACTCCTCGTCGCATTCCCAAGGCTCCTTTCACCGAATGTGATATGTGATGAAGTCTTTATGGCCGAGTGCGATATGCGATGAAACTTTTCATGACTAAATGCGATATGATTCACAACTATCCATCTTCCACGGTAATCCTACGATTTGATCTTGACTGTTCATCGCTCTTGTTCAGAAATATCTGGATTTTTTTTGGAAGAAATCATGGTTTTTGTCTTCAGAAAAATATACTTATTTTCCTCGTGTCCACAAGATAGCCAGATCACTTTCCGGTTGTTGTAGCACTTCCCATGTTTGATGGTAAGCATTTCACTTCTATACGTATTACAAATTTATAAACATATTTCTAAACACTGATTCCACACAGAATTTACCCAATGTAATCCAATAAGGTAATGGATCTCGAATCGAACAAGCTTCAAATTAGCTAGCTCTAACTTGATTTCAATGGTTAATTCAACATCTAACAACTAACTAATTTAGAATCTCATAATTTCTCTTCTACACCAATTACATTTACCAGTCTACAAGTGCAAGCCGTAATACTCCATGTCTATTAAAGTGGATTTGTCATTCGTATTCTTGTTGAAATATAGTTTTTGAAATAAAAACCTGAGATTGAACCAATTCCACGACCTTTGCAAACACCTTTGCATGTTTTTATCAATCTGATCCTTCTCGGACTCACCTACAACACCTACGTTATGGGAAAATACTCTGATTACATACACAGTTTTATAATTAATTAACACATAAGGAATTACATCAACCTAATGCACCCCACACAAACTCGTAATAAAGTTTTATATTCACGAGAAAATATTTAGAGTAATTAATCTCCTCTCGGCCTAATTTTCTATATTAGTGGCCTCTTCAACTTTCATAAATTTCTCCTATTCCCTCACAATATATATATATATATATATATATATATATATATATATATATATATATATATATATATATATATATATATATATATATATATATATATATATATATATATATATATATATATATATATATATATATATATTTGCCTATGTAGACTTATAATAATATACATATGGAGTCTAGAACCAATTCTGGTTCAGATCCAAAATCTGCTCCACTAAATCCTAAGGATCCTCTCAAATCCACAAAATCGTGAACCAACTTCTAATCTAAGATTTACAATCAATATTTCAGAATCTCTCAACCCTCACCAGTCACTCATGCTCTCCTACATTCAAGAACATTTACAAATATGCCTCATAATATTTAATTAAATCTTATTCTAAAGTTCTCACATAAAATCACTCAAAACATTGAAAATTACATTAATTAAATACTAAGGGAACCAACTCCCTTGAAAACACAAACCCCCCCTAGATTCTACTAAATGTACAAAATTTGGAACCATGATGTTCCTGCATCAACATCTATAATCAATTCAATCTACAAATAAAAGGATATTTACATAGAAACATATGGGTATTACACATTCATTCCCTTTATTAGAATGTAATAATTTCATCTTCTAACAAACAAGTCCACGAAACATATGTATATCTTCACAACAAACCACAACCACTTGTTAGATGTATTTTAAAGAGATATAGAACTTGCATGCATAATGAAGAGGTGATTCAAGACAAATTCAATAGATATAAATTCAATTGAAATAAATAAATATCACATAATTCTTTAGTAATCAATACAACAAATTTAGATGCAATAAAGCATAGGGACAAAATGTAGTACATCAAAGTGATTTCAATATTATACAAATGAACTATTGAGTCAAGATAATTTGACTACAAGGTAATATAATTAGGAATAACCAATATCTCTCTCTCTCTCTCTCTCTCTCTCTCTCTCTCTCTATATATATATATATATATAATGAACATCCAGTAAATCGATGAATGTTGTTACTAAAATAGTCTGGATTGTAGAAACATGTGTCACTAATTGCATAAGTGATGAGGCAAGAGGTATGACCAAGCGATCTTAACAAACCTATTTATGAAATGCTAGGGTTGAGTTGGAAGGTGCAACAAAATGAGATGGAACCTAAGAAATTATTCTAACTCTCAAAACCCTCATTCCCAATCTTCACCTAGTTGAACACTGCCCCGGGTCTCATATATAATAGAGGTTCCACTCCTGACTCTAATGTACATGTCCAAATTTGACTATGATAAAATCATTTCTTCCAATTTCTAAATGTAATAAATTCATAATAAGGGGTAAGGATTTTCTTGCTCATGATTTTTCAAACTTTTCCTCTAATCTACTAGTTCATCAAAGTAAATAAAAATTATTTGGTTCCATCTAATGCCATTTAAATGACTATCCTTTGCACATAAAAGAAGATTTATTCCAGTGTCCCATCATCCTTCTCAATAATGTGTGGTTTAGTGATTCAAAGGAGAAATTATGGTTTTACATACAAATAAAAAATTCAATGATTTCAAGGATTGATTCATCTATCATTTGAAAGGAGATTTGTGTGATCCATATATTGACCTTTCTATGATACTATGTAAGAAATGTAGAGTGTGATGTGTAAATGGGAAGTTATTCAATATTCAATATTAGCTTAAATTCATTATTGAGCATATGTATCTTTGCAAACTGTTATAAGATATAACTACTTCTTATTGGGAGGAGGTAGTAGAGTTATTATTTCAACCATTATCCAACAACAATTTAATTCTTAACAAATTGATATTATTACATAATGAAGCTACAACTTTGGAATAGGAGGGGTGTTACATCTTTGCAAGCACCCAATAATTGTTGAGACAATGATGACAATGTTAAAGGAAGATGGGATCTATGACATTTACATGCTAATGGGATTAATAATATACTTGGTTATATACATCAATTGATGCAAATTCACCAAAGGATTTTGCATCTCCAAATTCATGTTGCTTGAAATCATACCCCGAGTAATTACTCAAATGTTAAGTATGATTGGTTACTTTATTATTGATTTGTCTACCACCATGATTACAATAGACTCACTAATGCATCTACCTTTATATTTTTGTTTGCATGGAAACTTCTCCCTTCTTCTCAAATTTCACACACTTCCCTTCCCCAAAAATGATATTCCCTTCCTCCTTATACTCCAAACCATTAATTTCTTCAATGATATCCCACCAACCAATCATAAGGGCATTGAATTTGCATTATCCATCATCACATAGGGGGATTCTAAAGAAATGAGGGTCTACAATTTTAATTACCATTTTCTCCTAAGATTTATTCTTGTAGGACTTTTCACCATTGTTGATGGAAGAAGGATCAAATGATGAAAACTTTGACAATCTACCACTTACTTCTATGATAAAACTTCTCTAGAAGGTGTTTGTATATTTTTCAAGGATGATGCCCCTACATTACACATTACAAAAAAGATAAAAAAAATAATCAAACTCAGAAATGGTGTGGTGACAATTAGGAGAAATCTAATTTGCAGCCTCAAACGATTAGTAGAAAGCCTTTCTCACTTTTTTTTTAAAGATGTAACAAGCCATTTTGACATTTTTATTTGATATGATTGTAGGTTAATATCTATGGTTGCATCCAATATAAAATCATTCATGACATAGAGAGAGGTTAGTCCCAACCTTTCCTTTGTAACATCTTATTTCTCGCCAAGAGTAATTTTTCCATGGAGAGGGGTATAAAAAGAGATTAGACAACATGGAAAACAAGAGATATCCTACAATTGCTTGACATTCTAGCGAAAACCACCTTTCCTCGAGTGAGGGTGGCATAAATATGCCCAATCTTGGCTACAAATTGTGGAGTAAAGGAAAAGATCATTTTATAAAAATAAGAATAACATCAGAAATACTATTACCTCTAAGTTTAAGGAGAAATTGTTTTATGAAGAGAAACAAAAATTAAGGTATTACAAAAAAGGTGATTAACCCTAATATTGAAAATAAAAAATGTCTCTCTTAGCAACAAGATAAACAATGTTAAAATAATAACTAATTGTCATGAACTCCATAATAAAAGTGGTCATTAATCAATTTTTAAAACATTTGGGAAAACTATATCACTTTTATGATACTAAGAGAGTTGAAAGTGAAAATTACATTCTCTTAAATTGTCCACTCTTATCAGTTTTTAAATTTCACAATTTTATTCAACTTTTAAACACAATGATGCTGATAATGGTTACTATCCACTAAAACCAATGCACTCTCTCCAAAATAAAACCCAAAAAAACTATGACAAACTCGAAATACTTCCCTATTTTTAAAATATAAATTAATCATCATCAATCTTTTAGTTTTTTATTCAAAGTACATAAAATTATACTTCGCAGCAAATTAATAACATATTTCCAAATAATAATTATTTGCATTACTCATTAATAGCTAATATACGGTTGTTAAAGTTGCTTTTTTAGAGTAACATAATTTAATGTTATATGATAATCTCAAGTTCTGGATTTTCTCACGTTCCATTGATCTCGATTGTCCTGCACCCCTCCTCGTGCTGGATATGCATCCCTGAACTACCTCGTGTTGACTTGTTCTTTGCAATTAATTGGACAGGGAGATTCCATCCGAATGTACACATGACCGAAGCTGCAGCCTCTTCATTTATTATTGGTTGCTTAGTGTTATATCTGAGGCACATAAAAAGTCTTTGCCACTCCTCCCCGAGCAATACAGAGTGCCTGAAATGGATAATCGCGGAACACACGTTGAGTGTCGAAGCCTCGCAGACACTTCTGGACCATTCACTGGACCATTCTGGATGGATACTGAAACACTCTGTCTCTGGACCATTCTCGTCCACAAGAAAAAATTTGTTACTCGTATAATGTTTATATTGAAAATCACCAATGAGCTATTGCGCCCCTTGTCTTACTTCTTGAAATTGTTTCTAGGTGCATGTCCTTCCGAGAGAAATGCTTGGGAGATCAACATTCGGAGTAGCAATCTGGTTAATGAAGTGGCTTCCACTATGGCTGGTGGACTTATTTCTCTTATGCTTGGCATGGCTTATGTTTGGTAGCACGGAACGTTATGGTATCAAGAGGCCATTGATGGGTCCACTCGAACTGAAGAATAAAGCGGGAAAGACTCCTGTGCTGGACGTGGGAGCCATGGATAAGATTAGAAATGGACAGATCAAGGTATTTTTTATTTTCACTTCAGTTAATGTTTTGCAGGTTGTGGATTGCATGTGTAAAGAAAGACAAGTTCTGAGCAAAGGACAATTACCCATTTCGCAACAGATTAAATAAGTCAAAGTCAAATAGAAGTTAATGCATGGTTATTAAAAGAGCATGGGAAAATATTTAATCCGCAAGTTATGTTTAGTTCACGCAAGTTCTGTAATGTCCAGTAATGATGTCCGCCCATACTTTGTATTAAATGTGTCTGTTATGAATCAAATGTGTTAGATATATATGTGTTTAGTTTTTACATGTAATGTTAGAGTGGGTAGAGAGAGTAGAGAGAGTGAGCAAAAAGAGTGTGATGAGTGTGGTGGCCAACATGGAGTAGTGAAGGAACAAAAGAAGAAAGTATGGAAATGAATTTTAGTGAATTTTATGACAGTTTTCTTTTATTTCTTCATGACACTGGTGAATGTAAATCCATTAAGTCTTGTTTTACTTTTGAAAGGAGTAATCTATATGTTGATGTATTTTATAGTGAAGGATTTTAATATAAAGTTTGATTAGTTGCGATATTGTTTTGGGGTGCATAACCATATGTATTTTATGTATTGTATTTGCCTACGCATTTCTTAGTGAGTAAAATTAGTTGAGAATATTTTCTCCTCTCCATAGTTGCTATTTTAGTCTCCGCCACTCTATATTAAAAGGAGGATTCATATTATTTGATTTCCGCAACTGTATGGTATGGATTAAGTGAATTCGGCAACTCTGTGTAAACTTTAGTAATTGTGTTGTCTTGGTTAAAGTAATTTCCGCAATTGTGTGTGAACTCCATGTGTTGAGGGAAAAGCATTTACACCCTCTGTCCTTTAATATTTCTAACATGGTATCAGACCAAGTTTAAAATCTCAGTAAAAGATAGTGTTTTTACTGAAGAGCTAAAAGGAGTTCTGAAATTGTGTATGAAACGTATTCTCCAGCAGTGAGAAAGTTTTCACGCAGTAAGAAAAGTTTTACACAGTGAGAAATTTGTTTACACAGTAAAAATGGCAGCAACAAGCACAAGCTTGACTAATCCACAAATACCACAGTTTAATGAAAAAAATTATGATTATTGGGCCATCACGATGAGAGCCCTATTTGCTTCACAAGATATATGGGAGATGGTGGAACAAGGTTTCCAAGAACCAGCAGATGCAGCAACATTGGTTGCTTTGACAACAACAGAGAGAGATGTCTTGAGAGATAACAAGAATAAGGACAGCAAAGCCCTCTTCTATTTCTTTCAAGCAGTGCATGAGAGTATATTCCCAAGGATTGCAGCAACAACAAGGTCTAAGGAAGCGTGGGACATTCTCAAGACAACCTATCAAGGCATGGAAAGGGTGAAGACAACAAAGCTACAAATGTTGAGGAGAGACTTTGAAACTCTCTGTATGAAAGAGTTTGATAACATAGACTCATTCTTCACACAAGTGATTGGGTTGGTTATCCAGATAAGGTCTCATGGAGAGACACTTGAGGAAAGAAAAATAGTGGAGAAAATCTTGAGAAGTCTACCCTCTCAAGATATGATGCCATAGTAGTGGCAATAGAAGAGACAAAGGATCTCTCACAATTTTTCAGTGGATGAGCTTTGTGCATCCCTGATGTCTCATGAACATAGATTGAACAGAACAATGGACTCCTCATTGGAGCATGCATTCAAGACACAGATGTCTTTTGGTCAAGGTAGAGGTCGAGGAAGATCGAACTACCGAGGAAGAGGAAGAAGCCCACATAGAGGTGGAAGAAGTAGCCCTGCAAGCACAAGTGGAAGGGGCAGCAATCATAATCAAAGCAAAGGCTCAACCCAACACCAAGCACAAAGACAAAGGTATGACAAATCCCAAGTCCAATGTCATTATTGTAAAATGTATGGACATTATGTCAATGAATGTAGAAAGAAACAAAATGACATGAATAATAGACAAAATGCAAATTTTTCAAAAGAAGATAAGAACCAGAGAAATGTGCTTCTAACATGTAATGTACCACAAGAAAAACAAGATGATGTATGGTTTTTAGACTCTGGTTGTAGTAACCACATGACTGGGAACATAGCAATGTTTGCCAATCTTGATGAGAATGTGAAGTCTGAAGTGACAACAGGGACTGATAGCAAAGTCTCGGTCATGGGAAAAGGAAGAGTGTCAATATTGAAAAGGAAGGGAGAAAATAAATTTGTGCCAGATGGATATTATGTACCTGGCCTGAAATCTAATCTTCTAAGCATTGGACAGCTCGTGAACAAGGGCTACAATGTGTTTTTTTAAAATGATGTGTGTACTATTATGGATATACCTCCAAGTAAAAGAGTCATTGCTGAAGTGCATATGACAAAGAATAGGATGTTTCCTCTCAAGCTTAGAACAGAGTTGAAGGAAGGAGGTGTGGTAGCAGCAGTCACACAAGAGGTCTTTCAAGAAGAAGTGAAAGACGAAAACTGGTTATGGCATTTGAGATTTGGACATCTCAATTTTGGAGGTCTGAACCTCTTGCATAGAAAAGGCATGGTAAAGGGATTACCACTCATAGAAAAACTGGATAGCCAATGTGAAGAATGCATCTTGGGCAAACAACACAGAGAAGCATTCCCAGCAGGGAAGAGTATAAGGGCAAAAGCACCCTTGGAGATTGTCCACTCAGATTTATGTGGATCAATGCAAACGCCATCTTTAGCTGGCAGCGATTATGTTTTGACATTCATAGATGACTACACAAGGAAGACATGGGTCTATTTTCTAAATCAGAAAAGTGAAGTATTTGGACAGTTCCGTCACTACATAGCTCTTGTTGAGAAGCAGAGTGGACACTACATCAAAGTGTTGAGAACTGACATAGGTGGAGAATATATCTCCAAATATTTCCTACGTTTCTGTAGGGATAATGGCATACACAAGAAGTTCACCACAAGGTACACACCACAACAAAACGATGTTGCGGAAAGGAAGAATAGGACCATCATGGACATGGTCAGAAGTATGTTGAAGGCAAAACACTTTCCAAATGAGTATTGGGTTGACGCTGTAAATTGTGCAACGTATATTTTGAATAGATGCCCAACCAAATATGTTATGAATAGAGTTCCGGAAGAAGCATGGAGTGGAGCAAAGCAGTTTGTCACTCACATGAAAGTATTTGGATGTGTGGCATATGCACATGTCCTAGATCAGCTAGGGAAGAAATTGGACAACAAGGGGGAGAAGTGTATCTTTGTTGGATACAGTGATGATTCCAAGGCATATAAACTATATAGTCCATCCACCGAGAAATTTATAATCAATAGAGATGTGCAGTTCATTGAAGAAGAAGCTTGGGATGGAAGCTTACAGAAAACGGTGAATGTGAAGACATGTGTGTCTCACGAAGAGCAAGAGGAATTCATAGCAGCAAATAATTCCTCCACAGTGGTTCCTCCTCCACCTGCACAAGCACAACAGAGCACACCACAAGCTAGAAACAAAACAGCCTTGAGAAATCAAGGAAGTGCTTCTCCAAGCACACCACAGGGATCAAAAAATCCCTCGAGTTCAAGTGGAACTTCAAGCACACCAAAAAGACCAAAATTCAGAAATAGAAGTGAAATATATCAGCAAGATGAAGCTGATAGCAGCGCTGGCCTAAATTCATTATTTGCATTATTTTGTCATGTAGATGACCCAATCCATTTTGAAGATGCAGTCAAGGAAGATAAATGGGTTGTGGTAATGAATGAAGAGATAGAAGCAATAGAAAATAATGACACATGGGAGTTAGTGGACCTCCCGCAAGGTAAAGAAGTCATTGGAGTGAAGTGGGTCTATAAGACCAAGAGAAATGCTGAAGGAAAGATCAAAAGGCACAAAGCAAGACTTGTCGTGAAAGGTTACAAACAGCAGCATGGAAGAGACTATGCAGAAACACTTGCTTCAGTCGCGAGGATGGAGACAGTGCGTACAATGTTGTCAATTGCAGAACAACAGAAATGGAAAGTCTATCAGATGGACATAAAGTCAGTGTTCTTCAATGGAGTGCTGAAAGAGGAGGTGTATGTTGCGCAACCTCCTGGCTATGAAATAGAAGGGCAAGAACACAAGGTGTGTAGGTTGCGGAAATCTCTCTATGGGCCGAAGCAAGCACCGCGTGCATAGTACAACAGGATAGATGCTTACTTGCTGGACAATGGGTTCGACAAATGTGACGGTGAACCTACTCTCTACATCAAACAAAGTGACGATAAGATTCTTATTGTCGTTTTGTATGTAGATGATTTGATTTTTATAGGCAGTGATGATTTTCTCATCGTTGATTTCAAAGCAGTCATGAAGAGTGAGTTTGAAATGACTGACTTGGGTTTATTGAGATACTTCTTGGGCATAGAAGTAAAGAAAAATGAAAAGGGAATTTTTATTTCTCAAGAAAAGTATGTAGCATAAATTTTGGAGAGGTTTAATATGTAGAACAACAAGCCATCACCAACTCCAACTGTCATGGGGTTGAAGTTGAGCAAGGAAGATTGCAGCAGCAATGTCAATCCGACATTATACAAGAGCATGGTGGGCAGCCTAATGTATTTGACCGCAACTAGGCCTGATATAATGTATGCAGTGAGTTTGGTGTCGAGGTTCATGGAGACACCTAAGGAGACACATTGGAAAGCAGCGAAAATAATTTTAAAGTATGTGAATGGAACAAAGGAGTATGGCATTTTGTACTCCGCAACTGATGATTTTAGGCTTAGTGGTTACACTGACAGTGATTGGGTAGGAAGTGTTGATGACAGAAAGAGCACGTTAGGATATGTTTTTCATTTGGTTTCAGGAGCCATTTCATGGGCTTCAAAGAAGCAGTCGATAGTGTCATTGTCAACAACAGAAGCTGAGTATGTCGCCGCAACAGCAGCAACATGTCAAGCAGTTTGGATGAGAAGGATGTTGAAGGATTTATGTCATGAACAAGATGGAGCAACCACTATTTTTTGGGATAATAGTTCAGCAATTGCACTATCAAAGAATTTTTTCTTTCACAAAAGGACAAAGCATATTGATGCCGAATATCATTTCATAAGAGAATTGGTTAATAATAGTGAGATTGTGTTGCAGCATTGCAGGTCAGAAGAACAATTTGCAGACATCTTCACAAAGCCATTGCCATGTGAAAATTTTGTTTATCTCAGAGATTGTCTGGGAATGGTCAATGGCGGTAGTTGCGATTAAGAGGGAGTGTTGGAAATTAATCTCAACCACCGCAGTAAATGAACTGGTAGCAGCCATACCTCAGTTAATGTTTTGTAGGTTGCGAATTGCGTGTGCAGAGAAAGACAAGTTCTGAGAAAGGACAATTACCCATTTTGCAATAGATTAAATAAGTCAAAGTCAAATAGAAGTTAATGCATGGTTATTAAAATAGCATGGGAAAATATTTAATCCACAAGTTATGTTTTGTTCACGCAAGTTTTGTAATGTCCAGTAAATGATGTCCGCCCATTCTTTGTATTAAGTGTGTCTGTCATGAATTAAATGTGTTAGATATATATGTGTTTAGTTTTTACATGTAATGTTAGAGTGGGTAGAGAGAGTAGAGAGAGTGAGCAAAAAGATATTGAGTGTTGTGTAATGTGGCAGAAGTAAGTCTGGAAAGACAAGAGGAGAAAATCGTGGAGCGAATTTTGGTGGGTGCGTGAAAACAATTTTTACTGTGTTACTGCGCAACCCTCTGGTGAATGTAAATCCAAGTAAGAAGTCTTGTTTTACTTGTGAAGGAGTCGCAATCTCCATATGTTGATGTATTTCATGTGTTTAAGTTTTAATATAAAGTTTGGTTAGTTGCGATATTGTTCTGGAATTTTCACGTATGTATTTTACCGCAACACTCTGTTTTACTCTGTTTCATCGTGAGTAAAATTAGTTGAGAATATTTCTCCTCTCCATATTTGCGATTTTAGTCTCCGCCACTTTGTATTAAAAGGAAGATTCATATTATTTGATTTCCGCAACTGTATGGTATGGATTAAGTGAATTCCGCAACTCTGTGTAAACTTCAGTAATTGTGTTGTCTTGGTTAAAGTAATTTCCGCCACTGTGTGTGAACTCCATGTGTTGAGGGAAAAGCATTTACTCCCTCTATCCTTTAATATTTATAACATTCACTACATGCATCTCATATATTAATTTTTTTATACATAGGGCATCCATGAAATAGTTCAAACTGTTAGGTTAGTTTAATTAATCAAGTATTTTTTTTTTTCAAAGAGCTTTGTTATTAAGCTTTGTCTTCCTTAACAATTTCCATAAGTTAGGTTTTATGGTTAAATCCATGAAAAATGATTTATTTTTATTTTGATAAATTGGTCATAGCTTCAATTATCTTAACATTCTTATCTAAGATGAATTAATTCTTGAAAATCTTAGATAAATCTGTATAATTAAATTTTTAGAAAGTGACCCTTTCCAGTAAATCTACTTCTGACAAATATTTCATTGAATCTAACATTATTTTCGGAATACTGTAAACCAAAAAAATCTTTATCATCAATGGAATAATAATATAAATTATTTAGTTTCTATCATATTTTCCCACGCCTTTGACTTTGGGGAAAACAGGTTATGTCGGCTGATCGTTTTCTGGGTGCCACAGATTCTGCCAGGACTAGATTGCCTTACTCATCACAGTACCAAATTCGTGAATGGTGAGGAAATAAAATTTGATTTCGTTATTTTAGCAACCGGCTACAGAAGTAACGTGCCATCACGGCTAAAGGTAAATTGTTAAATTAGTTTTCTACATGAAACCATTGATATAACTTTCATTGGAATTATATGGCGGCTTTTTCTAACAATTGAAATTGTATTGCAGTATTGCAGCTTTTTCTTTGAAGAGGGGATACCGAACACGCCTTTTCCCAAAGGATGGAAAGGAGAAAACAAACTCTTTGTAGTTGGGTTCACAAAGAGAGAACTATTGGTTTCTTCCATCGATTCCATGCACGTTGCTGAAGACATTGGAGGGTTGTGGAAAAAGTTGAGAAAAAGTTTCAGTTTCTGTAAAAGTTTCAGTTTCTGTATTTTCTATAAAAGTTTCCGTAAAAAAAATATTTTAGAAAAGTTTTTGAAAATTAAAATTTACCGTCCTCAAAGATTGTAACCATTGTACTTATAGTACAACATCAACACTTCTCATTGGAATGGAAATTAGTGTACTATTCAATACATATTCCCCCATGGTTAGTTTGATATTATGGAATTTTCCAAAGAAATTTATAGTTTTTCTGTTTGTAAGCATCACTTGACACTCTAGTGCCGGGTATAGGAAGCAATTCAATTCCTTGGCTATCTTACAATGAATAAAATTATGGGTACTACCCGAATCAATCAACACTATTACATTTTTATTTTTGATATGTCCTTTTTTATTGAGACTCTGAGGAGTGGTAATTCCTGCCAATGCATTATAGGATATGGTCGGAATCATTTGTTCTTTCTATAGGGTTGATTCTTGGTGTATATCCTCTTCTTTTGAAGTTTCTCGTTCATTTTCTTCCTCCTCTTCACAATCTATGTAAAATAATTTATTCTCATCACACTTATGACCTTTAGTGTATTTTCTATCACAACTGTAGCAAAGCCCTTTTGCTCTTTTTTCTTCCAATTGTTGTGGTGTCAACCTTGTAGGTGGTAGAAATCTAGGAGTAGCAACACATCCATCTTTATAGATGTGAGTGGTAGGCTTCCTTGTCGCCAAAATTTTACTTTCAATTTTTCTTGCCAACCTGAATGCCTTCTCCAATGAATCAGGTTCCCAAAGGCGAACCTCATGTTGGATGTTATCCTTTAAAGTCCCTATAAAGACATCAATCATGTTTTCCTTTGGAATATCAGTTAACCTTATATTCACTTTTTGGAAGTCCTCAATGTGCTCCAACATTGAACCCTTTTGTTTGAGATTTATCAATTGGATAAAGAAGGTGTTTCTCTTTGTATCCTCATAATTTGCTATCATTTACTTCGTAAAAATTGACTAGGTGACAATTGTTTTATGAAAGCAAAGCTATCGATACCATACAAATGTATTTTTATTCTAAATATAAAGTTGCAATGTGTACCTTTTATGTGTTTTTCACATTATGGAGATCAAAATATTGCTCTATCTGTAGTATCCATGTTACAGGATCTTTGCCATCAAACTTCCTCATATCGATCTTTGGAATATTGTGGGTCTTCAATCCAACATTAGAGTTTATGAAATCACGAATAACATTTATTTTTTTCTCATCGCGAGTTTCCTCTACTACTTTTTCTCCATTAGGAATAATTTCTTGTATCAACTTTGTCAAACCTTCCTTCAAATCTTCCATGTATATTTTTATATCATTCTTCATGTCTTCCATGTTACCTTTTATTTTTTCGTCGATCTTAGCATCCATGTAATCCATCTTAGCTTCCATGCCATCCATCTTAGCTTCCATGTCATTCTTCAAATCATCCGCATCTGACCCACGCCTTTTTTCAAACCATCTATGTTAGCTTCCATGCCTTTCTTCAAACCATCCATCTTAGCTTCCATTTCATTTTTTGTTACTCTTTGCGAGAGAAAAATTTGTTGTGCTTGGTCTTGTAATTTTGATATATCATGTTGCACTTTTTCCTCTTCATGAGGTATAGTAGAGCCTTCTGAGGGCTTAATAATCAATAAACTAATAATATAAATTCTTTAGTTTCTATCATATTTTGCCACGCCTTCTTTAGTTTCTATCGTATTTTCCCACTGCTTTTGACTTTGGGGAAAACAGGTTATGTTGCCAATAAGTCTGATCATTTTTTGGGTGCCACAGATTCTGCCAGGACTATATTGCCTTACCCATCATGGTGCCAAATTCGTGAATGGCGAGGAAATAGAATTTGATTTCGTTATTATAGCAATTGGCTACAAAAGTAACGTGCCATCATGGCTAAACGTAAATTTCTATTTTTTTTTTCTCCATGAAACCATAAATATAAAATTCATTGGAATTATATGGTGCCTTTTTCTAACAACTGAAATTGTATTGCAGGATTGCAACTTTTTCTCTGAAGAGAGGATATCGAACATGCCTTTTCCCAATGGATGGAAAGGAGAAAATAGACTCTTTGCAGTTGGGTTCACAAAGAGAGGACCGTTGAGCGCTTCCATCGATGCAATGCTTGTTGAGCAAAAGTTTCAGCTTCTATAAAAGTTTCAGCTTCCATAAAAGGGAATCGACATGACTGTAATATCACTGTGAAGGAACAAATTTCAGTTCCGCCCAACAATGACTTCGTTCTATCAAGGACGTAGTTAAATGAGTGAATGATCATGTAAATTATTACTGTTAAATGTTTGGTTCGTTAATTTGGATCTTTGCAGCAAGCGACAAAATCAATATTAGAAGGCATAACTTTAATAATCTAGAAATTATTTTGTTTATAACTGAAATATTATAGAAATATTCAACAAATTGATAGTTGAGTTTGTTTATAAGACTTAATACTTCACTTTAATCAGAATATTTAAAATGATGTAAAGGACTTTTTTTCATTTCAACTTTCAATTTGAAAAATATCATTGTAATGTCCTCCAAAAAAATATAAATGACTTCTTAGTGCAATAAATGAACTAAGGTTTTCTTGTTCTCCATGAAGGGGTTTTGTTCTTGAAATATCTAAGGAGGGGTTTTTTTGTCCAACCTTAAAAGCACGTATGCTTTGAGTTTCATAAGTAGCTCAATCTTGAAACACTTCTAATACATAGATCTCAACTGAGAAGGACTGCAAAGATCCATCTGAAAGCTAACTTGCATCACTCATTATAAAGATCACTTTAGATTATTTTAATCCTTTATGTCATAGAATAAGATCGTTGTGGCAGACGATTTCCAAGGTTGTTTTTAGGAAGGAAAAAGCCACCAATTCAAATTTTAAGTGCACAAGACATTAAGGTAAAGCTCTTGCTTCTCGTGTAATTACATGGTTGTAACACACCCTTCCACCCATTTCCACCCCTTTGTTATTATGGTTTTGGGAGGTGTTATTTCATAATTAACCTGCTCTCCATAGTTTATTATGAATATGGAATTATACAAATTATTTTTCTTCAAAGATTGTAGAATTAACTTCTATTAATAATGTGATCATTTTCATTTTGTCAAGAAATTTCCAACGATATAAATTTTATCTAAAATTGACCTTCAAATCAAAAGTTAATGCTTATTGAAGTTCGAATAGTTACAACTTGTCACATGGCATCCATGTATACCCTACGTGATATCCATGCATATTCCAAGTGGCACTCATATAACTCCACTACATAGCCAACTAGTCATTAAGAGGGTACCCCACCTCTAAGTCACATCGCCCAAATGTATCTTTGTTGCAATGTTTAAGGTTTAAACAAGGGCAAAGAGGCAGTGAGCAAGCTCCACATGGCCATTGCCACGTCAACCTAGGGCATGGCCGCTTCACGCAGTCTCTTGCGTTTGGTGGGTTTTCCCATTATCATTATTTTCCCTGCATACTTTTGGACACCTTTTTACCCACATACCACCTCTATTGGGGTTTGTAGACCTACATCATGCCAGATCCGCTATACCCTCCTATTCTTACTAATAAAATTTCGAAACCAAATGATAGACGGAAAATAGGTGTAGGATCTCCATCATCTATCAGTTTTGACATACATGAGTTAACAAATATAATCCCTGAAGCCTCAACAACCATGAGTTAACAAATATAATCCAGGGTGAACTTGAGAAGTGCAAAAGAGAAAAAAATAGGAAATCAAAATCAAATTGTTTTCCTGTGAATGTGTGGTTCGATGAGGAATGAAAAATGGCAAGGATAACCTTGAAAAATGAAGGAGAGGGGAAGATGAATGTACAATTATATAAGAATATTTTAAAAAATAAAACATGTGAGTTCATGCAAACAAGGCGAGAAGAGCTGATATATCTAGGTAAGAATAATCCAAAACTTTTTTGGCAGAAACTTCAACCAAGGAAGAAGGAATTTGAAAATAATATTACAGCTAATCAATGGTTTTACTATGCAAGGAAAATCTATGAAAAATAATTATAGGGTGAGCCTCCTCCCAGGATCAACACATCTACAAAGCTTTTCACAATACATGAGGTGGAGGCAGGAATTAAAAAGTTGAAAACAGGGAAAGGAAAAGGACTTGGTTGAACTTCAAGAAGAATATCTAAAGTGGGGAATGAGAATTTTTTCACATCACATCATGGAAATATTTAACAACGTCATTCAGGAAGGATTCCCAAAGGATTGGACAACTAGTATAGCAATTCCCATTTTTAAAAGTGGAAACATTAATAATCCTTCCAACTATAGAACCATTATGATAAATCCTTTGCTTGCAAAGATTTTCAGTGGCATGGTAGAAAATAGAATCATTAAGTGGGCAGAAGTAAAAGAAAAGAGGGCAAAAGGGCAAGCAGGTTTTAGGCTGAAGCATTCTACAATAGATCATGGTATCACGCTAAGACACATTGTTGAAAATGTTTGGGGGAGCAAGGAAGAAGTATTGCACTGCTTTATTGACTTCAAAAAGGTAGTTGACACGGTCCCTAGAGATAAGTTGTGGCGTAGAATGGAAGAACTTGAAATTCCTTCACAATATAGAGCTGCTGTCCATAGGCTTTATGAAGAGGTGAAAGTCAAAATTAGAACTTCATCAGGCATTTCAGAAAGTTTTAGAAGTGAAATCGAAGTCAAGCAAGGTTTCGCTTTATTCCCTACCCTTTTTGGTTTATATATTGACAAAATAGAAGAGTGTCTAGATTTGCAAGGTGGGGATGGTGTTCGATTGGGGGATTTTGTGATAAAGCTTCTTCTATATGTCTATGATCTTGTGTTGGTTACTAAATCGGCCCATGGATTGCAGATGCACCTATATGCCCTTGAGAATTTTTGTAAAGCAGTGGGGATGCAAGCCAATACTAGTAAGACCAAAATAATTATTTTATCTAATAAAAGGAAGCAAAGTCAGCATACATTCTTCTTTGAAGGCAACATTCTTGAAGAGTTAAATGAATACAAGTACCTCGGGATCGATTTCAACAACAAGATTAATTGGGAGGATTGTAGAAAGAAAAGAATTTTAGGAGGGTGGAAAGAATTATATGCACTTCAAAATAGATGTATAGAGGCAAAGTTATGGGATTGGAATATGACCAAAGTACTTTTTGGACTCCTAGTTTTTCCAGTGCTATTATATGGGTGTGAATTGTGGGCTAGCAGCATTCCTGTTTCAAAATGGAAACAAATTGGAAAAAATAAAAAATGCTTGATCATGAGTAAGTTCAAAATAAAAATTTCGGTTCCCTATGAGATAATGTTGAGTGAAATAGGGGTATCTCCCATCGAAGCAATTTCCATGGTGTGTCTTATCAGATATCTAAAAAGAATTGAGCAAATGGGAGGAGGTAGATGGCTGAAAGTTATCTTCAATGAAGGTATGAGTGAAAGAAAGAAATCATGGATGAGAAAAAACAACAAATGGATGCAAAAATGGAATATTTACCTTAATGCATGTCCCACAAATAGCAAGGAGTTAAATAATTTTGTGTTGGAGAAGTTCCTTAAGGGTATATGGGGAAAAGAGTTGGGTAGAGAAAAGAATTACTATGTTCAGGAATTCAATCCCACTTGTGATATCCAACAAAAAGAATATATTGGAGCTAGCATTCAGTGGAGAGCAAAGGTTCTTATTTCTCAATTAAGGACTAGCTCACATCAACTTTGGTGTGAAACGGGAAGGTGGAAGAGACCTAAAGAAGCTTGGGAAGAAAGGGTATGTACTTTTTTCACTTCTGGGGCAGTGGAATCAGAAAAAACATTTCATTTTGGAATGTGACGCTTTCAGAGACATCAGGGACAGTTACCGCATTATGTTAGCATCAATTCCATGGCATCGTATTTTCAGTGAGGGAACTAATAAAAGGTTGGGCCAGCTCATCATCAATTTGAGTAATAAAATGATTGAATTACATAAGGAAAAAAACAAGGAAGGATTTACCTCCTCAACAGGAAGCTGGTGGTCCCATAGACTAATTTTAGTCTCGTGGATGTTAAAATTTCATTTATTTATTGATTCATTCAATTTCATTCATTCATTCATATGTAAGTCACCCTATCTATTGTTGTTCTACTTTCTGCCACCACCTTTCGAAGAACCATGAAGCACACACGTGCGTTGGGATGTCCCATCACCTAATGGGTTTAGTGGATGTAATTTACATTTCCATCTATTGTGACCACCCCACCAAGGAAGTAAGGTAATATGCTTTCTTTGATAGATGGTGGGAAGTTTCATCAGTTGATAGGCACAAAAAATATAAAATTTCAAGTCACTTTTCAAGTGGCTTCTTCAAGTCTTAGAAAATAACATGGAGATTTTTTTTTATGAAGTTCAGATACCGAAGACCTCAAGTCTCATTCGTTTGATCTCTATTCAGATTCACGTGGTTAAATATTGGGACTAGGTGCTCCAATAAAGGGTTTAGAAAAGTTGATATCACACTATTACTATGTGTGATTGGAGGCTGATCCATAGTATTGTTTCGTATTAACTTAGACTGAGTTGCCCAGAATGATTTGGAAGGATTGGCGCTAGAAACAAGTGCTAGAGATCCTAATAAAGCTATAGACTAAGATTTAGTCAGTAACCCTTGTAATTTCATAGAAAAATGTAAGAATGCATCACCCATAATCACATCAAATAATTGAGGTCAGATACTATAACAAGTTAGTTGAGGCACATCAAGAAAAATTGCATATTCATGCAAATAACTATACATATTAAAGGAATAACAACAAAAACAAAGACCCATAAGTTCAAAATAAATACAATAGCATGTAAACCAACATTCATTATGAACACAAAATTTTTAGTATTCCTTCGTACATAGTGTTGATTCATATAATCTGATATCATATATTCGACATTGTTCATCATCCATAATACAATGAATATAGGGAACTATACTTATATGTTCAACTTGAATGGTTGGAAGTTGAGGGAGGGACTTCCACTCTCCACCCAATTTTAGGCCAGCTACATAATAGTCTCTCTTGCAGCTAACCACCTCGAGCAAGATTTGTAGTCTAAGGAGTTAATTTCTCAAGGGAATTTTACATTAGTATCAAGTCAATCAGAAAAGAGAGGAAGTGCACTATCTAGGTGGTTTATTAACTGTCTCACATAGAAAAAACCACAATGACTCTTATGTCTCTATAAAATTGATCACATAAATTCATGCAAGTCTTAGTGAATCTATGCTCAGTCCAGGGGGATGATCTCACTGTAAGGGTGGTTTATTAATTGGATTTTTAAGGCAATCACTGCAAGATTCTAGAGCCGACTATCCAAGTGGTTTATCAAATTACTTAGAAAGAACTTAAGTAGTTTATTAACCTACAAGGAAAGAAATTCGTGGTTTATTATCCCATTTCAACAAGCAGTTGAGTGTCTCAGATTTCCACATGATTTATCGACTTTACAAAAAGTGCCCCAGTGGTTTATCGACTTTCTAACAAGTGCCCCACTAGTTTATCGACCTATTTAGTAATCTATAAGTGTTTTATTAGCCTCCAAGGAAAGTATATAGAGGTTTATCAAATTACTCAACAAGCACTAAGTGAAGTAATGTCTCCACCAATCCTTCACTAGCCAACCAATCACAAGCTCAACCATAGGGAAAAACAAAGTCATAGGGGAACTTTTTCTCGATAAAAAACATATGCAAATTTTCTCCAATGTTTTCTCCCATACTCTTGTGCTCTCTCTATATTATCTTCTCTTCCCTTCTACTCTCTGTGTTTTTTTTCTCATCCCTCCTCTAATTTCTCTCTTCTCTACCCTTGCGTGTTGAATTTCTCAACATGTCCCACGGGAACATGGACATTGTGGGCCTCATCCTCCCCTTATGACTTACCATACACAATCTCAATGTTTTTTGAGAAGACCATTAATTCGTTAGGGAGATATAAGGGGAAAGAAATAGATGAAGTGGCTTTGTTTTTGAGCTTATACACAACATAATAAAATCATCCTCCTAAAACCACTAAATCCATGTCCACTCCTACAACTCAGCCATATTTGTATTTTCACATTTATCTATATCAACAAGTTCACATAATGATATTTACATGATGGGTAGAAAAAAGGGATATTATAGACCCCACTCCCTCAAAGGAGCACCATCCTTGGTTTTCTATAATCATAACACAAAATACAATTGTGAGCTTTATATATACCAAATATTGACATTCATTTACATAGTAAACAAAAATGGGTAAGATACCCTTATCTGATTAGTCATTTCCCAGGTGGATTCCTATCACCCAAAGTGCTTCCATTGCACCATGAATTATTTTATTATTTGATTATAGAGCGTGATATGCCTCCGGTCCATAATGCACTGTGGTTCTCTTTGGAATCCCCCCTCGGATTCAACCTGCATCACAAACCAATCAAACATATGATCATCATCATGCACATACTTTTTGAGCATAAAAATGTAGAAAACATCATGGTCTTTCACTACAGGTGGCAAGGTCAATTTAGAAGCCTCTGGACCCAGTCTTTCCAAAATTTGAAATGGTCTACAAAATCTTGGTGCCATATTTGCACAAGTCCCTATTCTCAATAAACAATCTCTTGGTCTGATGTAGAGATACACATGCTCTCTCACTTGGAATTCCTTTTGTATTCTCTACTTTTCTACATAACTCTTTTTCTTGTCCTAGGCTACTTTCAATATCTTCTTGATAACACTTACTTATTGCTCCATTTCCTTTAGCATATCAGGTCCAAGAACCACCCTATTCATTTGATCATTCTAGTTAATGGGTGTGTTACATTTTATACCATAAAGAGTCTCAAAAGGATTTGTAACACCCCCATCCATGATAAATACCATCCTAAGGGCGTAAAAATGTATTACTATAATTAACGAGATCTCCATAATTCTTATCATGGAAATGGGGTCTTAAAATTTTGTAATTTTTTTGAAATCCACAAAACTTAAGGTATGTATCGCCATTGCAGTCAACTCGTCAAGGGATTTGTTACAATATAAAATTTTCCAAAAATGAACATCTAGATCACAAGATATGTCTGTATGAAGCTAGGCCATTAATCTCATACCACATTGTCAATTTCTGCCACGTGGAATCCCATCTCACTGTCATGTCATTCTCCTAACTAGTCCATGTTGTAGCATTTCCTATATGGTGCCACCATGGCACACCTACATGGCATGCCCTCTCACCACATCGTGACACCACCAGAGCCCCCCCCCACCCCTCCATGGCTTGTCATTCAGGAATTACTCGTTATACGAAATACACCCCAAGTTTACAATTGGCACAAGGCCCGACTCCCAACCATCAAATTCTAAGGTGAGACTAATTTTCTTTTCCTTTTCCAAATGAGAATCTTTGTCTCTCGAAACTTGCCCATGGCTTATGCTCCTCACAATTGTACCAAGGTGAGACAAACTTTGTTCACAACATTTGACTGGAAGTCCTTTTTCCATATCGACACATTAATATCAACATTGTCTCCCTATCACTCTATGGGAAAACCTAAAACTCAAAGCCCAAAATGATATCACCATCTTGTCATCCCAAGATAATAATATTTGTCATCATTTTCAAGAGGTATTTTCCTGTCTCTAGATGTAAAACCTCACCCCTTTTCCTATGCACCATGTTCCACGATGTCCATATGATTTCAATGATGAGATGAAATCACAATAACAAAATTATACCCATGTGGCCTCCTTTGGGAGTGCCACAGGTCACTAATTGTTTTCCACCTGGCTCCACCAAAAATCCATTGGCACATGTGACATGGCCACCCTCCTAAATGCTACATCACCACTAATTTCATGAGATCACACCACGTGCCTGGGACCCAATAGGTTAATAAACCTTGTGTAAAATGAGCTTTCCCATTATAAGACATTTGGTGTTTTGTTATTATACCAACTCCAAGGTCCGAGACAAATTTTTTTTCCTTGCTTGATGGACTTCCCATTCATCTAAGTTTTTGTATCTTTCCTGAAGCTCTTTGTGCACACAATAAAAAAAATCTCAACGTTCCGAGACCTTGAGGTCTCTTCCATCCAATGATTTTGGTAATATATGGAAACCAATAGTCCATATCAAAATGAGGACCCCCCATTCCCCCTCTTGATATCACGGTTAGGGATGGGGGGTGGTCCTCACTTGAGGTTCCAATCTTGATTCCATGATGTTAAATCAATGAAATACATTCCACCACTTCAAATCAATGGAATCAGGGGGTGGGCACCCCGCATGAGGTATGGTGAGAAGGGGCATCCATTGTGGGTTTGATTTACATTGAGACCTCGAAAATCGCTGCAACAACATTGGGGGATAACCACCCGGTCCAGACCTTAAAGCAGCTCCTTTTCCGTTTGGTGTGGTGGCTCCGACTGGTTTAACTAGGTCCAGTTACCTTCTCCCTATTTGCTATTGGTTTATAATGTATCTTTAACTACCAATAGACAGGGATATCAGATCACTTCTTCTTGCTGATCAGGCAAGAGAATGACCCTTAAGCTGATTTGGGTTCAGCCAAGCCACACCTAAAATTTTGCCTCTTTAAGGAGAGGACTTAAAAGAATGTAGAATTTACTCTAAATGCAAGCTTATTCTATAATGTAAGCAAAAGAAACTAATCTAAATCCTATCTCAATTAGGTAGATGAAAATCTAACCCAACTAAGAGCAAGATGATTAAATAATGAGAATTAAAATATGTTTGGTTTTAAATTAATGTTAAGCTAACGAAGAAATTCAATTAGCTCACATTTGTGAGTACCAAAACACATTCTATTGAGACCATTTCACTGAAATAATAAATCAACAACATTCCGGAAGAAATTCACAAAAATTGATATCAATTATCATATCAGTCAAACTAATAATTAAACAATAACATGTGGAAGAAATTCACAACACATTACTATTTAATAAATCAGTGTTATAAGATAGATTTCTGAGTAATGGTTACTCAGAAATCAGAGTTTAATTCATAAGAGCAGAGATACATAACAATTTGAGACAAATTATCCATATCAACATAAATGCCAAAACATGAATAAAATGAAACAACAATTTTATTAACATAAAAAATGAAGCTGGTATTTGATACAGAAATGCCAAAAATACCAGTTAATTGAATCTGCTTCTCTGATCCTGGTCTCTAACAGTACTTTACATTACTTGAATTTCTGCTTTCAAGACTAGAGCTGCAGAAATGCAAACTCTACCCATCATGCATAATAAAAGACATAAAGCATAAACCCTCAATAATGTTTCAGATCTGAAACTTTCTCTCCTCCCCATCTACAATTCTAAATTCCTATAACAGAAATGCTTTTAGAAGTCTGGAATTGCAGAGGAGAGCCGCCCTTATTTACATTTTGCAATCTGCAATTTATAATCTTCCCAAAACTATTTTTAGAAGAGAGTTTGTTTGAAGAAAAATCTGCCCAATCCAACTTTAATTGTTCAAAAATTCCAATATTTAATTGTTGGAGTCTTCTCATTGATTGAAATCTTTTTCCTCAATATCTCTTCTACTGTTTTTCCTGCAAAAAGAAATTAAAAATCATTTAAGAAGCAATAATAAAATCCAAATATTATTTCTATCATTAAAACAAATCCAATCAAATTCTATTTAAATAAATAAAAAGGAAATTTGAGCTTCTTATTGATACTCATAACGATCTTAATTAACCAAGGATAATATTGATGCATGAATATGCAATTAGAAGAGGCTGGGCAAATGAAAAATGAAGAAAACAAAACTCAGAAAATTGATTTTATTTTTAGAAATTCGGAGCTTGATCTTCTGCCTGATTTTTGACCCAATAAATGATCAAATCTGTTATTGAAACCTCCTCATAAATGTTCTCCTTGATTTTCTCTTTCCAATGAGCCGTCCTGGGCCTCATTTGGCCAAGTATAACTCAATTTATGAGCTTCCAAAGTTGATAAGTCAAATCTGATAAAAATCTGGAAATTCAGTTGCTCCTCTTGACTCAATCGGATCGGAAGATTTGAACATTGACTTAATCGCATCGGAAGATTTGAACATTGACCTCATCGCATCGCATCAGTTCAATGTGACTCAATCGGATCGGAAGTAATGAGCTCAATCGCATCGGGGCTGACAAGCTTAATCGGATCGGAGGTAATGAGCTCAATCGCATCGGATGAAACTAATGAGCCTCAATCGCATCGGGAAAAATCATTGCATCGGGGTTTTTTTTTTTTTAAAGGATGTTCACATGAATATTTCCGATGCGATGTGTTTTATGCAAAAATTTAATTTAATTTTTTGTTTTTTTATATATTTGTTTTTAATATAAAATTTTAATTTAATTAAATTAATTATATTTAATATAATAATTAATTTATTTAATTCAAAATTTTATGTTAAAAATTATTTTTTTGTTTTTTTGATCTTATTTTAGAGATGTTAAATTAGACTATGAAAAAATGATGATTTACCTAAAACAACCATTTTGACAATTTGGATTTTTTCGAGATTAATAATTTATTTGAAAATTGGAAAATTGGAATAAATGACTGAAATCCCGATGCTTTATGATTTGGCCGTATAAGTAAAAAAAAAAATTGTTAGTAATAATTAATCTAGGGGTTAGTATTTAAACTAAATGCATTATTAAAATCCGCATTTTTTAACCCAAGCGACATAATTGATTAGACTTCAAAGGAGTGCTATTTACAAACCAGTTGACCAAATGAGACGAAACAAGCGTCAACAGGAAGCTTATAAAAAAACGATTTCAACCAAGCAATAAAAACAAGAATCTAAAGAAAATGAAAAATTAACAAAATCCTAAGATAATTGACTTAATAAAATCATAAAAGGTGTTTAGATAAAAAATTTATAGAAAGGGTCCCCATTATTTGATGTGAACAAGCATTCAAATGGGGGGTTGTTGTACCGTACAACAATTGGCGATTCACTGGAAGAAACAGTTATCTCTGTTTGATAAAAATGAAATTTTCCTAAAATTAAAGTAAAAATAATTAAAGAAGAGAAAATTATTTTTTGGAATGTTTGACTAGGTTCATTAATCTGAATAAAAGCAACAATCATCTTACTGTAATTTTCTTGAAATTCCTCATAAATTAAAATATCTCATAACTCTATATCAATCCTTAATTAGTTCTAGAGATAAAGCAGGGGTCACTTTACAGCCGAGCTTTTAAAGTGTACTCATTTGTCACAGGTAGAGCCACTGCTGCCAGCAAACATCTATAGTCTCGACAGGGTTACCTTTTAATCATCAATGATTCAGAATCCTATCTATTTAAGAATTATTGACCTAGAGATAAATCCATTTATATATGCTTATTTTTTTTTTTTTATTCTTAAAAGCCATTGTCCTGGTTTGGTAGCCAGATAGTTGACAATGCCATTCACTGGTTATAATTGGACTGAACAAGCTGGCTCGTGATGAGACCCCTTGTCTTACAATTGTTTGAAATTATAAGCCATTACCCTGGTTTGTTTAACAGTGTTGGTAATGTCAGCCTATTTTTCCCCTATGATCATGGTAAGCAGGCTCGTGATGAGACCTCTTATCTTTTAAGTTATAAATATATTTTTGGATTACACTCTAGAAAAATAAAACTCTTTTTAAATAGGGAGAATCATTAACTCCTTAAGAGTTCAGAATGACAATTTCAGAGTTAAAAGTTCTTTGTTGTAAAGTGTCTTTACTTGGTTAAAAATAACTTTTCTTGACTGATAATAGAATCTTGAAAGATCTTAATAAAGTATTGAAATCTCAAAATAATTACAATTTTGATGAAAAAGAAATTTCTCAGATTTCATGATACTTCGTCAAATTTTCTTGTTTTGTAATCTCTTCCTTAAGTATGTCTACCTTTATAATAAGAAAAACAAATTTTGCTAAGAGATTTTAAGAAAAAGCTAATAGGAGACTATTAACAATTTTTTCTATGTATGCCAACCATTGTTAAGTAATAAAAAGCCTTCCATATAAAACATAACAAAGTTACCAAAATCAAAATTGAAAACCAAAGGAAAAGAATTCTTAAACTAAAGTGAGAAAAGAAATCAGCAAACAAAATTAAAATGAAGCAAAAAAATGGAAAAGAAAAAATCCAAGCTTTTGAAATACAAACTCTAACAAAAAAAATGTTTATACCAATGTCTCAACAACATGAAGTAAAATAAAATAATCATGTAATCATTTCTTCTTATGTCGAGATCCATAAAACTTATACCTTGCAAGGTTGTAAATGCTTTAGGTTTCAGATGGCAGTGATGATAAAATTCAGCCACAATGAAAAATTTCTGTTTGATGTCAATCTTGTCGTTTTCAAAGCATTATCTTAATCATTTTCTAATAAAAGAAATGCTTTAAAGAAATATATTAAAGGTTCAGAAACTTCCTAGTGTAGTTGTTTCAATGAAGACTATCGTTGCTTCTTGAAAATAAAACCAGGAAAAGAGCATAGGGCTTCCAAAATATGATTTGGCAGATGTTTGAAAGCTTTTATGAGGAGCTGCAAAACAGATTCAAATATCAACATAATTTTGAAAAAACAAAACTGAAACTAAAGTAATGAAATGGAAATTAATGAAAGTGGGTACATGAATCTTACCATTGGATGATTGCATTTGATCTTACCTGAAGGTATCAATTTCTCCAATACTAGCTGACTTCTTCTTGTAGTTTGACATTAAAAATATGAAGAAGGCAAACTAACCAAAATTCTATAACCCAAAATCATTATTTATTTTATTTAATTTAAAGCAAGCAGTAAAATGTAAAAACAAAATGCTTTGTGTTCAAGGGAATTGAAATTAAAACAATCGCGATAGCAGTGATGTGATTTTTATAATAATTGGTGATGAACGAAGAACGATAAGCGATGAACAATCGGAAATTAGTGAAAATCGATGAGCAATGAGCATTTGGCGATTAATAAAAAGCGACAGCGATAAGCAATTGGTGATGAATTATTGCATCACAATTTTTAAAATGAGCACACAAGGATGTATTCAATTTTCCTCCCGATTTGCGATTTGCGATTAGACTTGTTGCATCGGAGGTCTTTCAAAATTAGTCCTTGACTAATTTAATAATTTGCGATTGCGATTTGAACTTCATCGCATCGGAGTTTTTGCAAATGGATATATCAAAATGAGGTTTCTCCGATTTGAGATTGCCGATTGGGTTGATCGCATCGGAACTTTTGAAATGAACGAATCAACTGTCATAGAACTCTGCCGAAATGCGATTGCGATTAGACTTCATCGAATCGGAACTTTTAAAAAGTTGACCTTTTAATCAATTGTGATATGAACCAATTGTGGTATGACTTTACCAATTCGTGATTGCGATTAAGTTTTTATCGCATTGGAGTTTTTTGAATGGAAGAATTAACCTTATGCCTAATGCGATATGTGTGTTTGTTATCCATTTCATTGCATCAAAACTTTTGTAATAAAAAACAAACCTTTCAATTTATTCCAATGCGATATGTGATTTGATATTTTATGAAAAATTGAATGATGTAACACGTCAGAGATCTTGCATCGGAAATATGAAAATCAAGTTGGAGAATTTCTGATATGAATCTTGCGATACTCTTTTTAATTTCAATTGGATTTTTTTTAAATGAATGAAAGCAAAGTTAAAGAATGCTGAAATTCTAATGAATCATAAAATAAAATTTCCCTGAACCTGTTGCAAATTTGAAATGGGTTTACTGCTTACTTTATGTTTTGAAAAGAAATAAAGACCTGCAAATAAAACATAACACAAATCAAAAATAAACTAAGAATAAAAAATGAACTAATAATGGATGAGAATAAAGTTGTAAATGCGTACCTGAAAGGAATTTGTCTGTAAATTTTACCTCATAAATCTTCAAATTCTTCCTTTGATTAAAATCATCTCATTATTTATTTTTTAAATCTAAGTGTGCAATCAGCCTGAATGAAATCAATCATTCATGTTCATAAAACATAAAATTTACCAGAAATAAATATAAAAATAGACTCTCCTTTTGAATTGAAACAACAATTTATTATCTCTGCTTATTCTGAATAACTTGAGAAGAATCCGTATTGTTATTGTGACTATTCAATAATGTCTTTAGTGAATGAATATATTGCAGCATCAAATAATAAACTAAAGATTAGAATGGGATAAAGCCACTAATTGTAGAAAAATATCAAAACAGATTTGAATGTGTGCACTCAGCAAAATTGACATCCTTAAGGTCAGCTTTAGCAAATTCCGAGGAAGATAATATGAACTTCATATGATTATCGTGAAAGGTTAGACTGACTACTAATGATTGAGTCGGAATTAAGCTTATCATAGACAGTCATACATTTCATGGGATAATGAGATCATGAAGCTCTTACATCTTCAACCTTTATTATATAAATTCCAAAAGAAAATCTTAGAAGGAAATCTCGAAATGAAGAAAAGTGGCTTTGAGGCGATCAATGCCAAGTGCAACCTTAATTGAATTTAATCAAGACATTATTCAAAATAAGCAGAGTAGAGGTATTGATGCAAGAAATTTAAAAAGGAAAGCAAGAATTAAAACTTTCTGATAAGGAGAAAATGTTTCAGTGAACATGCACGAGAAGGCTGATTGCTTTGTTTTATTTTTTTAATCTACAAAACTGTTAAAACAAATTAACTATACAAAACAAACAAACTAAATTAATTCTACTCCTATTCTAACCATATACATGAAAATGACTAGGTATAGTCATATTTCCAGTGTAGCCATTTTTTCATTTTAATTGCTGCATGTATGTACAGTTCAAATGTTAGTAATAAAAATACAAATCTAACTAAACTGAGGAAAATAAATCTGAAATCAGAATGTACAGTTTTTGTTAGCAACTTAATTAAAATCTCTTTCTCTTGAAATTTCCTTTCTAATTGGATATTAATTGGATCATAGAAATCTGGATGGATTTCTATTAAAAATTGGAAAATGTTCAAAGGAAGAGATAACAGGCCAAATTGTGAAGATGAGCTTTTAAATTCAAAGGCCCGGAAAGAATTGTTAGTATTATGTACAAATGGAAAATTATTAATTGAATTGAATTGCTGGCCAGATTGCAAAAATACATTCTCTTGTCGACATTGCCTTTGAAAAAATAGAAGCTTTTGATGAAGCATTAGCATTGATTGAAATTGAAATATTAATATCTTTTGATGCTCATGATTATAATATGAAACTTCAATTTCCCAACCGGGCAATGCATCAATTGAGTGTTTGATAGTAAGGTGTTCAATATGCCAGCGAAAAGTGTGAAAATTTTGCAAAATAAAATCAAAAAATAAATCTAAATTTAAAAAAAATAACTGTGAAAGAAAAACTAAAATGAAATCACTATTTTTACAACTAATGTTACAACACAATTGGGATCGTTTTGAAATAATTTCATTTTCACAAGGATTGGCCAGAAGTATGGAATTTGAGTAATTTTGAATTCCAACTTGTGAATTAGAAAATGAATTATGATTATGAGTAGGAATGAGAGCTTGATCACGATACGAATAATAAATTGGAAAGTCTTCTCGAATAATGAAATCATGAAGATAATTTGCTGCTCTAAAATGAGGATTGGTTGGGATAATTTCTAAATTGAAGCGTTCTTCATTCTCAGATGTTATTTGAATTTTATCATGAGGATTCTTTTGAGAAAAATTGAAATCAACATCCTCAATATCAGAGTAATCATCATAAATGACCTCACAAGATTCTCTAGAATTCCCTTCAATTTCATCCAATATATCCAAACAAGGAGGAACAAGAATTTCATGTTCATTAATGGCAAAAGAATGATCGTTAATTGCTTCTCTATCTTGATAAAAACTTGATAGTAATTCATTTAGATCGGCCTCTGTATTTTCTGAAATATCATTAATATCAAGAGGGGAAAAATTACCATCATTAAAAATATCAGGATAAAGGGAAAAATGTGAACCTGAAACAATGCATTTAAAACTGTCTCTGTTTGAGAACTTTTGTGCATTATGCTCATTGTAAATTTCAGATTCTAAATCATTCCTTTGTATGCTCATGCTTTCTTGAAGAAGGTTGCTTTGCTGCTGTGATTTCGGCATTTGCTCATCATGGAGGAATTCAGAAATTTGTACAGCAGTTTGTATTTTATTATTTACTTTGATTGCTTCTTGTACTTGTTGATTTGCGATCTGATTTTCTGAATTGACCGCAGAGTAATTTTCAGATTCCAAAGCAGTTCTTTCTTCAAAATTGCTGTTGTTGTCTTCTTGCATTTGATTAGAAATATTTTCCAAGCTTTGTGAAACCACTTCATCACAATTTATTTGCACATCCAAATTGGGATTCTCATTTATATTGTAATGGGATGGAACAAAGCTTGAATTAATTTCATATGGATTGGGAATGAGTGGAAGAGAACAAATATATTCAAACCAATCTAATGATTCTTCTTCCGTAGGTTTATCTTCGTCTTTAAATCTTAAGCAATTTAAATGAAATCGAATATTAAAATCATTAACAAACTCATTTTCAAACCTTCGTAAATATTCAATTTCTTCACATACCTGTTCATAATCATAGCCGTCAAATTTACAAATGAAAATTGTAACAAATTGATCCCAGCTGTGTATTGAAGCAACTGGAAGAGTTCTACACCAGCTTCTGGCTTTTACCGCAAATGTGAGAGTAAAAATTCTGCATAAAATGCCTTCATCAATCCCTTGAAAATCATAATTTGAAACATTTTGAATAAATTGAAAGACATGATTAAAAGCAGAAGAATTTCTCTTACCATTGAATTTTACCTGAGACAAGAGACTTACCACTTCGGGTGGAGTGTTGGAAGATGCACGTCCATGGATGCAACTCCAAATTGGAAGCTTAAGAGGAGCCATCGTGATTTAAACAAAATGTTAAAATTGAAAAGACTCCAATAGACAAAAAAGTCTCAGCCCTCCTTCTAGCGCCAAAAATGTTGAGGCCTCGAAAATCGCTGCAACAACATTGGGGGATAACCACCCGGTCCGGACCTTAAAGCAGCTCCTTTTCCGTTTGGTGTGGTGGCTCCGACTGGTTTAACTAGGTCCAGTTACCTTCTCCCTATTTGCTATTGGTTTATAATGTATCTTTAACTAACAATAGACAGGGATATCAGATCACTTCTTCTTGCTGATCAGGCAAGAGAATGACCCTTAAGCTGATTTGGGTTCAGCCAAGCCACAACTAAAATTTTGCCTCTTTAGGGAGAGGACTTAAAAGAATGTAGAATTTACTCTAAATGCAAGCTTATTCTATAATGTAAGCAAAAGAAACTAATCTAAATCCTATCTCAATTAGGTAGATGAAAATCTAACCCAACTAAGAGAAAGATGATTAAATAATGAGAATTAAAATATGTCTGGTTTTAAATTAATGCTAAGCTAACGAAGAAATTCAATTAGCTCACATTTGTGAGTACCAAAACACATTCTATTGAGACCATTTGACTGAAATAATAAATCAACAACACTCCGGAAGAAATTCACAAAAATTGATATCGATTATCATATCAGTCAAACTAATAATTAAACGATAACGTGTGGAAGAAATTCACAACACATTACTATTTAATAAATCAGTGTTATAAGACAGATTTCTGAGTAATGGTTACTCAGAAATCAGAGTTTAATTCATAAGAGCAGAGATACTTAACAATTTAAGACAAATTATCCATATCAACAGAAATGCCAAAACATGAATAAAATGAAACAACAATTTTATTAACATAAAAATAAAACTGGTATTTGATACAGAAATGCCAAAAATACCAGTTAATTGAATCTGCTTCTCTGATCCTGGTCTCTAACAGTACTTTACATTACTTGAATTTCTGCTTTCAAGACTAGAGCTGCAGAAATGCAAACTCTGCCCATCATGTATAATAAAAGACATAAAGCATAAACCCTCAATAATGTTCAGATCTGAAACTTTCTCTCCTCCCCATCTACAATTCTAAATTCCTATTACAGAAATGCTTCTAGAAGTCTGGAATTGCAGAGGAGAGCAGCCCCATTTACATTTTGCAATCTGCAATTTATAATCTTCCCAAAACTATTTTTAGAAGAGAGTTTGTTTGAAGAAAAATCTGGCCAATCCAACTTTAATTGCTCAAAAATTCCAATATTTAATTGCTGGAGTCTTCTCATTGATTGAAATATTTTTCCTCAATATCTCTTCTACTGTTTTTCCTGCAAAAAGAAATTAAAAATCATTTAAGAAGCAAAAATAAAATCCAAATATTATTTCTATCATTAAAAAAAATCCAATCAAATTCTATTTAAATAAATAAAAATGAAATTTGAGCTTCTTATTGATACTCATAATGATTTTAATTAATCAAGGATATTATTGATGCATGAATCTGCAATTAGAAGAGGCTGGACAAATGAAAATGAAGAAAACAAAACTCGGAAAATTGATTTTATTTTTAGAAATTCGGAGCTTGATTTTCTGCCTGATTTTTGACCCAATAAATGATCAAATCTGTTATTGAAACCTCCTCAGAAATGTTCTCCTTGAGTTTCTCTTTCCAATGAGCCGTCCTGGGCCTCATTTGGCCAAGTAAAACTCAATTTATGAGCTTCCAAAGTTGATAAGTCAAATCTGATATAAATCTGGAAATTCAGTTGCTCCTCTTGACTCAATCGGATCGGAAGATTTGAACATTGACTTAATCGCATCGGAAGATTTGAACATTGACCTCATCGCATCGCATAAGTTCAATGTGACTCAATCGGATCGGAAGTAATGAGCTCAATCACATCGGGGCTGACAAGCTTAATCGGATCGGAGGTAATGAGCTCAATCGCATCGGATGAAACTAATGAGCCTCAATCGCATCGGGAAAAATCATTGCATCGGGGTTTTTTTTTTTTTTTTAAAAGGATGTTCACATGAATATTTCCGATGCGATGTGTTTTATGCAAAAATTTAATTTAATTTTTTGTTTTTTTATATATTTGTTTTTAATATAAAATTTTAATTTAATTAAATTAATTATATTTAATATAATAATTAATTTATTTAATTCAAAATTTTATGTTAAAAATTATTTTTTTGTTTTTTGATCTTATTTTAGAGATGTTAAATTAGACTACGAAAAAATGATGATTTACCTAAAACAACCATTTTGACAATTTGGATTTTTTTGAGATTAATAATTTATTTGAAAATTGGAAAATTGGAATAAATGACTGAAATCCCGATGCTTTATGATTTGGCCGTATAAGTAAAAATAAAAATTGTTAGTAATAATTAATCTAGGGGTTAGTATTTAAACTAAATGCTTTATTAAAATCCGCATTTTTTAACCCAAGCGACATAATTGATTAGACTTCAAAGGAGTGCTATTTACAAACCAGTTGACCAAATGAGACGAAACAAGCGTCAACAGGAAGCTTATAAAAAAACGATTTCAACCAAGCAATCAAAACAAGAATCTAAAGAAAATGAAAAATTAACAAAATCCTAAGATAATTGACTTAATAAAATCATAAAAGGTGTTTTAGATAAAAAATTTATAGAAAGGGTCCCCATTATTTGATGTGAACAAGTTAAAAATGGGGGGTTGTTGTCTGTTCATGA
>JAXQQM020062450.1:0-49953 GCA_034641835.2 Pinus albicaulis
ACTAAATACGAGTCTAAAAACATTACTACTACTGTTTTGGCTTCTACCTCTTCCTCTTTTGTTTCCTCTGCCTTGCCCTCTTCCTCTTCCGAAAGACATCTGGGTCTTAAAGGCATGTTCCAGAGATGAGTTTTCACTCCTACCCAATCTCTGCTCATGAGTCATTAGTGATGCATGTAGCTCATCCACTGTGAACTTTGTGAGATCCTTAGTCTCCTCTATGGTGGTGACAATCACATCGAATCTTGAGGGTAGACTCCTCAAGAGTTTTTCCACAATCCTTTTATCTTCAAGAGTCTCTCCATGAGATCTTATTTGTGTGACCATTCCAATCACATGAGTGAATAATGAGTCAATAGTATCTGACTCTTTCATACAGAGAGTCTCAAAGTCTCTCCTCAGCAACTGAAGTTTTGCTGTCTTCACTTTTTCCATGCCTTGATAGGCTATCTTGAGAGTTTCCCATGCTTCTCTGGATCTCTTGGCTGCTGCTATCCTTGGAAACACACTCTCATGCACTGCTTGATACAATAAGAAGAGAGCCTTGGAGTCTTTCTTCCTATTGCTCTTCAGCAACTCTCTCTCTGCCTGAGTTAAATCATTAAACTCTTCTTCATCTTCTGGCTCTTCAAAGCCATCCTCAACAAATTCCCATAAGTCTTGGGAGAAAAATAAAGCTCTCATAGTTATTGACCAGTAGTCATAATTTTTCCCATTAAACATTGGGAGATGGATATCTCCCATACCCATACCAGTGATGGCTCTAGCCATTCTGCACTCTTAACTATGATTCAAAAACACTTGACTGTGTATTCACATCACTGACTATTCTACAACAGTAACAAAAAATCTGTATAGAGAAATACCTTGAAGTCTTTTTGGCTGAGTCTTCACACTGCTGGAGAAGCTGCTGCAACTAAGAACTCCTTTCCTTCAGCTTCTTTGATCTTCAAAGAGCCTGGACTAGCTCCGATACCATGTTGGAATATTTAAAATTCCAGAACAACAATGGAGAATAAAATTCCCCCTCTTCAACACAGAGAAAATATTAAAAATTTCTTCACTGGAAACAGAGTTTTCACTCTAAAACTATTTCATTAAAATTCAAAAACTTGGTTACAAAATCTCCTCTGACTGAGGGAATACACAGAAACTTTGACTGCTTCAAAACACAGTTCAACACAAAACTCACACTCTAAAATTTCACTCTATCTGTGCATTTACAACTCACTGTTGTGTGTTGGAAAAAATACTCTGTCTCTCAAAAAAAAAAGAATGCACTGTTGTGCCATTCAAAATTCGGTTTTACACTTCTGTTGTGTGTAAAAATAAAACTTACAATGTCAAAAATGCACACAGGCCTTTTCTTTATATGCCTCAGCACTTTACAATATATAAATAAAACTATTTTAAAATAAAACTTATTTTAAAACTAAAAATAAAAAAACTAAAATCAAAACAGTTTCACTGTGGCCCACGGCCTCACCTTTTTGAAATGTGCAAATTGATATATATGTAAAACATATATATTCTATACATCCCAAACTTTTGAATTTTTTTTAAAACAAACATTAAAACATACTATAATTTACCAGGGATTTGACCCAAGGACATCAGCCAAACATTAAACTTTTAAAACTTTTTGCAATCGATTTCGAGTTAAAAATTATAAACCTACCAAAATGTGATGTGAAATTTTATTAATTCATATATGAATTTTCCGCGTCCGATTTTGGGTAGCCGTACGAACGGCTGAGTGTGATGCGGAATTTATATTAAATCTCCCTCAATGATTTTTAGTGCAGGTTTGTTGAGCTGTTAAATTTCTCGATTTAAAAAATACGATTACTAAGGATGTGCTCAATCAAAATGGAAAGCGACAGCATTCAATGTCTCTGAGATAGAAATGGAAGTAAGGTGGCTTACCAAAATCTTGACGGTTTTTTTTCCTACTAAGATCTTCAACGTGGTGGAGAGTATAAAGGGGTTACTTTGTACTTGAGCGGTATACAGTAATTTCAACACAATGACTAAACAGGGCGTTTGGCCAGGAAAGTTTAAACGACTTTAAGGTATATTGACCCGCCTGGAACTATTCCTTTTCTTGGCTAATACGGCACGTGATCGAGTTGCGGTTGTCACGGTGTACGTAAAGAGTTAGTTTTCAATGAATCCTACTTCAACGCGGATTTGTCTATCCAGGTAACGAAATAGTTTGGAGCATAGTTTTTTTTGTCGGAATTTGGGCAATTAAAAATTTAAAAATCAGGTAGTTGGAGTGTTTGGAATCCATTTTTGATAGTGGAAATGGATTCAGCGCTACTAAAAACTTTTAAAGCACTCAAAATACTAAAGTCTAACAACTGTAAACATGATTATGATAAAATCTTTGCCAGATTTTTTAAAAATCTATAGGTAATTTTTTTAGTTGTTTTAGAGGAGGAGGAATTGCAAATTGAATCAACCTTTATTAGGTTATAAGACATATTTTTGAGAAGAACTCTTCTAACTCTCACTTTGTACTCTTAGGTGCAGTCCTCGTTTGTGTAACTATTCATCTTGTTGAACTTTATTATAACCCATGAACATATTACACCTAATGTGGCCTTGCCCTCATTATGTTCTCCTTAGCCTCTTGTGGCTTTTCCATCTTAAATGTTACTCAAGAATTTGTTTAGTTTATTGCCATGAATTCCTTTGGAAATGGTTAGGAATTTGGTACCTTATTTTTCTTTTGGTATGTAAGATGTGTGGTGAACGATTATTTATGGCTTTTCCAGAGATATATCTGTCATGTCTAGTCATTGAGCTCTCCCGTAGATCCATTAACTTTCCTCTTTCCCAAACCAATTTCCAAGGCTCTCAAAACATAAAGGCAAGAATAAGAAACAAACAAGAAGAAAACCATTAAAATCAATAGCAATATGACACTAAAAACAAAGTGGCATGATCATATACACTAGAGAAATAAGTAGAAAAATCAAGCTCAAAAAAATCAAAATACCTAAAACACAACACTACCAACAAACACCATGGCTCAATCGCCATAGTTCCAAGTGCTTCCAAAGGAAGTGTCAACTTGGATATTCACCTTTTTCTTTTACATATTTTATGATTTTTTAAAATTTAACTTAGTTATATATATATATATATATATATTAATTAAATTTATAAAAAATATAGAAGAATATAAGAAATTTAGGTTTTAGTTAGGAGAACTATTTTGAACCAATTACTTTCTTAAAAAAATATCTTAGCCACACTCCAAACTAGAAGGCTAACTAGTTAGAAATAATGTTTGAACCAACTAGGCCTCAGTAACCTCTCTAACACCCTTCCTTGATGACTAGTCTTAATCTCGATCAATAATGTCTATCTACAATCCAACCCACTGTATATAATCATTATAAAAAATTTTAACATCCATATAAAGGCACATCCCTTCACCATAATACATGGCTACCTAATTGATTTGTCATATAAAGAAAACATGTTAAAGGAAACAATTTGTGTTTTGGCCATAAAAATGACTCCCATGTACATAATTGTGAACAAAGCTTGATAAAATCTTGTCTTCTTATTATTTTGTTTTTCCATCATTTCCTCCACAACTAAAATGGTCCACTATTTCATTTTCTACCTCATATCCATAAAATTCTACATCTATTCTCCTTTCTTAGATCCCTAATTACTTTCGTTTTCATAACTTATCACTCACAAAAATATTTAATTATATTGTTTCCAACATGAGTTTGACGTTTCTTACACAAAATTCTTAGATCCCTAATTACTTTCGTTTTCACAACTTATAACTCACAAAAATATTTAATTATATTGTTTCCAACATGAGTTTGACGTTTCTTACACAAAATTCGTTTGGCATTTTCCAAAACAATATCTTCTTCTTCATTATTCTATTATTCACATATTACAATTTCTTTACTACTTCCTTCCATCAAAGTGTCTTTTTGAAAATTCTCCTTTATAGTAGAAATTTCCAAATGATCTATACTTCTTTTCATCAACAATATAATAGACAATTCATTGCACATTTAACTAAATATGGTTTTCTAAAGGAATATTAGTTATCTCAATATCTGCAACAAATTTATTTATTTAATTAGACAATGTATATCTTGTTTCCTCTTATGTATCATATTTCAAAAATTCTTCCTCAATCATCATGAGTACATGATCATCCATCATTATTACAACATCTCCATCGTTCAATGGTAGCAATGAGTGTTTCTAACCATCAGTTTCTAATGTATAATATTTTTCTTTCAATCATGAATTTCTTTCTTATTAAATCGACTTGACCTTGATACATACATATCTCAAACTTTACCATACATTGCTCATTCACCAAAATCTGACACTCTTTGTGTCACCATGACACTTTATAAGGTGTAGGATGAGAGAATATTTCCAAAGCCAATTTCTGAACCATTTCAATTGATACTAAATTATTTGTACTACCCCCATCAATAATCATCTTTTAGAATTTACCTTTTGATTTGCAATTTGTTCTAAACAAATCCTTTTGTTTGTATTTACTCTTTCATCTCCTTGTTTGGCTTGATAAGTATCCCTTTGGTTGGTAATGTCGATCCTACACATTCTTCATCTTCCACTTGGACAATTTTATTTGTATGATATTCAAGTGGAATATTTTGGCATTCATAAGAGATATTCATTGACATACCCCAAAAATATTCACATCGTGGATGTAGTGTTCTTATTTTATATGAATAACCTTCCCTTTGAATTTGGATTTGACCTGGAGGAATTTCTTCTCTTCTTTCAGAAAATATTTTTTCATCATGATGTCTCCTACGTCTAAAATTATTGTTTCTATATATTGGATACTGTTTTTTTTTCTTTTATCTACTTTAAGTGCAAGTTGCTAAGATTTTTTCCTAGTTCTCAAAGACACTAAAACAATATCATGCTGATTAATGAAATTTAGACCATTTTTGTACCTTACTACCTAATTTATACCTTATTCACTATGGAACATGCCCTTATCGTCATCTTGTGAAAGCAAATTGTATAATATTTCACACTCAAATCTCTATTTTTTTAATTTCGCAATCTCCTTGACAACTATGTGTAGTAATATCATAGCACGAATTTAGATTTCAGCTATCCCATGATGTGATTAATTATTTATCTATATTTCTTCATTCAGTTTTAATGTTGTCCCACAACAATGATACATGTATTTAAATATTGTAATAACAAGCATTACGTTTTTTTTAGTTTATACATCCTCATGTTCAAAATACATATCTATGGTTGCAATCCAATCAATCGATTTTTCCAAATCAATGCTTCCTTCATACATAGGGACTCCTAGCTGAGGTTTGGAGATTACCTTCATGAAAACTTTCATAATCCTTTCTTCTACAATTTTCTACTCATCGTTTTATTTCCATGTCTTCAAGTAGCTATTTCTCATCACTTATGTAACCTATATCTTCTTTGAACTCTCTCAATGGTCCATAAATTGTATTTCATGATTTTTTATCTTTGTTGTAAATGTCTTTGTGTTTTGTTTTGCTTCTCTAAATTATTATGATACCTCTTACCTTAAGTGACATCGTTACAAGATTCTTCCTCATGGGACATTCTTTTATTTATTCAAATAATCTTTTACTTTTCTATTCAAGTGAACTATATCAAGCCATTCATTTACTTAGCTTCATTGTGCTCCCCTTTTTTATAGGCTACAATGTGCCTCTCCACCATAGAAATTTTGTTTTTTGCTGTTATTGTAATGCCTCACTTAGATCTTATGCTAAAGTTAGATTGTTGGTATTTATATTGGTCCTTATTCACCATGGACCTTCACTCCAAGAAGACTTCTCTTTATTATTTTCCTTTCATGTCTTACTAGATTGACAACTTCTTCTCGCCACCAAAATCTTCTTCTCTCCTCTACCACTTTTCTCTTCTACCTTATACTTCTAACAACATCAACAATTTTTCTTCATTCTTGGGGCCTTCATATATTTCACTTGCAACATTAGCCATAGATATGTTTCAAGTTGATTAAGGTATAAAAAGTCACTTTTACCATTGGCACACCATTTTCATGACTTTACTTTTCACTCTTTATATTAATAAATACTTTACTTCACCCTCTTTTATCAATAAAATCCAATAATATGACCTAATTTGAAAATATAAAGTACCATCAAACATGAATTATTCCTTGTTTACATCAATGAATTCTTTATAACTTTGAGGTTTTATTTTGACTCCAATTACCATTGGGCTCTTTGTAATACCCTCCTCCCACATTTACCCAAGAAAACCAGTCCACCGGGGTAAACATGTGACAAAGAGTTACTATGATATGATTCAAATTTCAAAGTACAATTAAGGAAGTTTAATCAATGAGACAAGACCAATATAACATTCCTTAGATGCTACATACCTTTAAGATACAACCAACCCTTCAAAGTGCTCAACCCCTGAGACAACTTATTGATTGAATAATCTAGAGCCCCAATCCCACTAATGACAAGCCCTCCATGCAACATAAATGCTCCAATTGCATGCACAACAAGGCATCCATGTGACAGGAGCCTTTTTTAGGAATTTTTGTGCTAGCAACCTCAAATTGTAAGTCACGTTTTCAAGGCCAGGACTCAGGCCATTTCCCAAAATTTCATGAAGATTCTATAAATGATAAATAACATGATGAAAAGGCCTCTGATGCAAAACTTGGATAAGGACATGATTTGACAAGGCCTAGCCATGAAAAACATTTTGTAAAAAACATCAAGAACATGTAATCTACAGGTCATATAAACAGATCTGAACATAGGGACTTCATAACTATCTAATATTTATCAAGAAGAATTGATGGCTCATCATAGTGGATGCAAGATAATCTATTAGGTAATACATTCATTTTTCATTCATGTACTTAAAAAAAACATAGTGAGTGGAATGACTAAGATATGTCACAAAACCATTATTATAATTGACATATAACCAACATAATAACAATGATAGAACACCCATTGAGATCACATAATAACAATCACATTTACCCATCAAATACAAGAGGACAGTAGCTGTTATTAACATATGCAAAATGAAAATAGGTCTGGGACTTCCACATATCACCTGATGATAGATTGGGCTAAACCAAATATTTCTTTTGACCAACCTCCCTTATGCCATATTCCAAGCATGAATGTGGGATCTCATGGAATACACCAAACAAAAGCAAACCAAGGCTTCCAAAGGCCAAGCTGCCTTAACCTTCAACCAATGATTCCACCTAACAGTCATAGATCACTAACCATTACCAGATCAGTCTCTACCCAAGCTGTCTAGGGCTCTAGAGCATTTGTTCTAACTAGCACTTCCAGGACTAGTAACTCAACCCATAGTTCATTAAGGGAATTTTGAGGTCTAAAATGGGCCTCCTAAGAAAATTGTACAACTAAAATAAAATTTATAATAACCAATAGGATTCAAGATCATGATTTCAACCATGGGGGATGATTCACCATTTTTGGAGTAGAAAAGTAAAAATGATTAAAAATTAATAAAATAATAAAACTACTCTTTTAACTCGTATTTTCAGCTTATCTCCTTAAGGTTTTACTCAAATTTTGAATAGGATTACTCATTGGATGCAAAATTTAATTCATCTCCCAATAAGTACCCATGTTGAATACTTTCGATGGACCTTGCTACACAAAGAATGAGAAATACATGAAAAAACGTGATTGCAAACATGTTTTTCATGTATTTATCAGTTTTCATGTAGCAAGGTTCATAGAAAGTATAGAACATGGGTACTCCTTGGATGAGGAATCAAATTTTGCATCCAGTGAGTGTTTCCACTCGAAATTTGAGTAAACCCATAGGGAGATAAGTTGAAAATACAAGTTGAAAAAATAGTTTTTATTTTTTCGCTCTAAAATCTGATGATGTAATCCAATATTATTTTATTATTTCCACTATTATTTTATAATTTCCTTATGAGGCCCATTTTAGACCTCAAAATTCCCCTAATGGTTGTCATGCTTCTAGATTTTTTTTACAGACAGGGTTTTAGGACTAGTAACTCAACCCACCAAGGGCTTCCAGAGAATTTTTCCAACCAAGTCTTCCAGGATTACTAACTCAACTATAGTTGTTATAGGGATTCCAGAGAATTTTTCCAACCAAGGCTTTTAAGAACTAGTAACTAAACCAAAATCCATAAGGAACATCAACACCAATCAAAAAACAAAGGTAAATTGACAACACCATGGATATCTAGGAAATGGAAAATCTAGGAAAAACCATTGTCAATCTAGGTAATCCTCCATGCAAATGACATCTCATAACAAAGAAACCACATGCATGTTCCATGCATGCCAAAACTAACAAGGAAATCATACATGCAACTCGGTTCCTACAAGAAAAAATCATTGTAACTCGTGATCTCAGTTCCCCCTTACACTTTCCTACTTTTCCTTGCTTTCTTACTCCAAATCCAAAGTACGCCACACTCCTCCAAGAGTGATCCAAGAAAAATTTAAGTGTCAAGGAGTATGAGAGAGAGAGAATAGAAGAGAGAGATCCAAGATAAAACTGGAAAAATTGTATGAACTAATCCTTAGAAGCATTTTTATCATTTAGGCCTCTATTTTTCTTCATTTTCCATTATTTTCCTTCATTTTCCTCCTCCCATGCAGCTTATGGCATTTCACCTTCCTTTTCTCCTATTTTCCATTATTTTCATAAATAAAATGCCAATTAATGCCTCTTTTCATTTTCCATTGCCTTTGTTAATTTCCATACCCATTAATTAGTCACAAGTGATCCTCGTCACTTTGTTTTTCCCCAACATTAAGCTTGGAATACATGTCGCATTACCATGGTATTAGTTTTCATTTATCAACTTTATTACATGAAGTTTTAACATGGGGCTATTATAGACCCCTCCCCCTTAGGGGAACATCGTCCTAAGTGTTCAATGATATTCAACCACTAAAAGCGCTGAAAAAAATACTACTTATGGAGCTTTATGACATAGCTCGATGCAATATTTACAATGAAAAACTTGTTGGAAGTATCACATACAGGATAATCATAAAAACATGATACCCATACCACTTATTGGAGCTTTATAAAAAAAGATCATGGAATTATTTACATCCATTTACATATATACATATAACAAAACATCACCCGAAAACATATGCCAAAACAATTCACTCAACCAACGAATAGAGAAGGATACATAGCCCATATTTGATCAACCATATCCCATGTATCTTCATCATGACCAGAGATTGCACTTTAACCTCCTTGATTTCTCAGTTTCAAATCATGAACATATTTCTCTACAGAACACACCAAGGTTTCAGCTAGAATTCTCTATAAAAACCCTCATGAAAATTACATGTAATAAAGGTTAATAAAGGAAAAATAATAACCACGGTTATGGGACACTTATTACAAGCTTAATGTTAGGTAAAACATCCTAGTGTAGGCGTTTTTTTGGATTATTGTGTATAAGGAAATTGGACAAGGCAATAGAAAAGGTTTTGGAAAGGAAAAGTGGCATTAATTGGCATTTTATTTATGAAAATAATGGAAAGTTCGTGGAAAGGAATGTGAAATATCACAGATTGTATGTGAGGATGAAAATGAAGGAAAATAATGGAAAATGAAGAAAATAGGGGCCACATTAATAAAAAGGTTTATGAGGATCAGTTGATACCTTTTGTCAATGTATTATTTTTGTCAGTTCGATTTTGGAGCTCTCTCTCTCTATTCTCTCTCTCTCACACTCTTGGAAATTTAGTTTTTTCTTGGAGCACTTCATAATTGGATCAAGAAAAGAAAAGAAGGAAAGGAGGAATCAAGGTTCAAGAAAGGAAGATCAGGATCAGGTACATACAACGATTTTACTTCTAGGTATGAATTTTAATGCATGATTTCCTTGCTAGATTTGACATGCATGTTTATGCATGTGTGTTCTTAGTTGCCTTGTTGTCTTTGGCATTGGGTTTTCCAACTGTGAGAGTTTTCTTCGGCCTTGCATTGGTATTTCTGTATACCCATGGTGTGATGGGGTTCTCATGTTTTTTTTGAGATGGATTTCGATATGGACTGCAAGCTGAGTGGGGTGGTATCAAGATTATTCAAAAGGCTGAGAAATATAGGGATCGGATACATGGTAAAGCATAGACATGAACACCTCTATTGCGCTTAGGAATCCCTTGACTAGTGAATGGTGGGATACACAATAAATATCAATGGTGAGTACCCTTGATTGTGATTGGGAATCGTGTGTTGGGATACACGATAAAGCCCATACAGTGGACACCTCGTAGGCCTTGGAATCCCTTGGCCGATGATGTCAAGATACACAGTAAAGCTGAGAGGTTGAGACAGACAAACTCCTCATAGTTTAGGTGGATATATTTTGAGGCATCCATGCTTCTTTATGGCCTAGTGATCCAATGAGTATTACAGTAAAACTTGGTTATATTTAGGGAAAATTTTAAGGATGGAAAATTATATTGAAGTTTTAAAACATGGGTGAATCTCACTAGTCCCTAATATGCAAACTATAAAATGTTTATTGAGTTATTTGTAAGATTATTCAAATTTATAATGATTTTATATAACTCTCTATATAATGTTGGCAATTCTTAAGGTAAAATAGTTTTATATTGTAAAATTTGTGCGAATCATTTAAAAAAAAATGAAAATTGGTGAATCTTTTTTTTGTAAAAATCATGGAAAATTAGTCCACCTACGAATATTAGCCCCAAACATTTTCCATCGTTATATTGATGAGGGTGAGGTGGTTTATCCTTTGGAAGCACTCGTTGATTCTTTTTGTTTTGAGTCCCACATTCATTCTTGGAATATGGTAGAGGGGTGATTGGCTTAAGAGAGATTTGGCTCAACCAATCTATGATCCAGTGGAATGTGGTAGTCCCATACCGGGTTGGATTTTGCATCAATCATTAAGCATTATTTTCCTTGGTATTTTATGTGCAAAAGTACTAGTTCATATGTGGATTTTATGGTTGTTCTATCCTTGATATTTTTTTTGGTCATATAATGGTTATGAACAAGTTTTATGATAATGATAATGTATGGATTTCATCCTCTTTTGATTTATAAATGAATGAAAAATGAATATATGACCTAATAGATAATAATTCAGCTATTGTGATAAGGAATCAATGCTTCTTAGAAATTCTCATATTAGTATGACACTACTATGCTCTAATATGTTATTATGAACCGTAGAATCCATATTTATGACACATTTGATGAATTTCATGTCATCTACAGTAGGCGTCCAATTAAGTCCTTGTTTAAATATTGGAATTTGTATCATTTTTTGGATGTTACTTTTCATTTCTGGAAGTTTCACAGAGTCCTGGGAAGTGGCCCGAGTCCTGGCCCTGAAAAAATGGCACATAATCTACAGTCCCTGGCACATAAATACCTAGGAAGGTCTCCAATCGTAGGCATGCCTTGTTGTGGAAATGAATATAGGGTCCAGTCGCATGTATCACCATCTAATGGGAATGAATAAGGCTTTAATGCAGCAAAATATGAGGTTTCCAAAGTGGTTGATCACGTGGAAGGGATGGATCATGCCTTAGGGTTCTGTAGCATGTGTAAAAGTCCATACTGGTTGTGTTGTGTCGGTTCCACTTCCTTAGCTATACATGAGGAGTTGAAATAGATCATAGTATCCTCTCGTCACATTTTCACCCCAGCGGACCTTTTAACTTGGATAAATGTGGGATAAGAGTGTTAGAGATTGGTATCAGAGCATGTTTCACCCCTTGGAATTGATGGGTTCTTTGTTGGTGATGCATTTATGTTAGTCACATATGTCTTCCTTATACTTATCGTCCATATTCTTATTTCATATGCATGGTGGTGGTCATGGTTGCAGTGGTGTCATCATATGAAATTTTATGGAGGTTGTTGTGCAATGTGTCATCATGAGTGTACGATGGTTTATGCAAAGTTTATACTAGTTAGTGTTTATATTTTTTGTGCATACATTTATATGGTTGTAATTTTCATGCGTGAGGTCATGATGTGTGGTTCATATGGTCCCGCGTTGCTGGCTACATTATGGTTAGGATGTTAACTATATGTTTCTATGATTATGTTTATATATATGTATTGTGCTAATTTGGTCGATCTTGCAAATGAGATATGCTCCCTGAATTATACTGGCGTATGTTGGTTTGTTTATGATTTGGTTTAGCTTACATAATATTCCTTGCAAGAAGAGATTAGGATGATTAGCAAGGTGGTAGACTACAAAGATTCTCCCTATGAAACATATGAGCAACGTGGTGTTGGGAAATATTTTGACTTATTAGAGACATTGAGGAGTTTGAAGCAAGAAATAAGGAGTTTCAAAGTAGATAATGACAAAATCATGCAGGCACAAGAGATAAAATAAGAATTCAATGTAGTAATTCTTCATATTTTGTCAGAATTATAGAGACAAGAGCCACTCCAGATCAACTATGGATAGTAGGATGGGAGTAATGGTTCATATGTTAGTAGGTCTTGTGGTGGTCACAGATCGAATATATATGACATGATAATAAGTGGTATATTCTTGGATAATTCAGATATTAGAGGTGATGGGCACATGTTCTATTATAGTTTTGGTTATGACAGGAACTCTGATTGTCATCATTATGAGCCTTACATGAGGAGTGATAGGGGATACTTTCTATATGAGTTATGGAAATCTAAGCCACCTACCTTTTATGGATATTTAAAGAAGCTGGAAGATACATAGGCTTGGTTACTTGGGGAAGACATTATTTGATTTGCATAATTACACAAATAATATGAACTCCATAGTAGTTATATTCAACCTGAAAGTTAAAGAAAATATCTGGTGGGAAGATGTGAAGAGGTCAGAGACATCAAGATAGAAGAGCTGAGTTACACGAATTCAAAATAAATTTTATAAAGAGCTTAAGATGGGATCGATGACATATGAAGTGTATACGACTAAGTTGTTGGAGCTATTAAGGTATGTACCATATATTAAGGATGAAAATACTAAAGTTTAGATGTTTTTTAGCGGGTTTCCATTAACATTTATAAATTATTGAGGAAGTTATTTGAAAATTAAAGCATTTTTATGAAAAGTAAAAGTGTAAGACATAATCTGAGCAAGGATGGAAAGGGAAACATAAAGGTAAAGGTAAATGGCAGCCTAAATGAACAAGGCCTTAGAATGTAGAGGAGAAATAAAATGTTTCACCTTACAAGAAGTTCAATGTAGCTAGACAGGGACATGGCTCATAGCCTAGAGGGAAGCATAAAAGAGATGATGGTACTAGACGGTTGAAATTTTCAATATGTGGTAAGGAGCATCTCATGAGAGATTGTATGCGATATCAAGGTGGTAGGCCTCATATCTATAGTGCACAAGAGGAAAAAACCATTGGTGATGTTAGGAAGAAAATTCCTTGTATATATGAAACCTTGGATAACATGCAAACTGATCACGAGACATCTACCATTTAGTCGTATGGTAAGATTTGTGATCATGTTTTTTGTATTTTGATTGAACCTAGATCAAATTATAGTTATGTTAAACCTGACCTGGTGGATAAGTGTGTTTTGAATAAAGATGTGGGTGAAAAATATTAGTTAGTGCAGTTTTCTATAGGTTCAAGGAAGAGAGTTCATCATTGGGTAAAAGCGTGTGCATTTTAACTAAATGGCATGCCTACATCATCTCCTTTAAATGTATTACTATTGGGGTGTTATAGTGTGCTTTTATGTATCGACTGGTTATATCCTGATAGGACAAAAGTGGACTCTCATTAAAAAGCCATGGAGTGCTTGGATGACAATGGAGTACAGAGAATCTTATAGGGAAAGAAGAAAGAAAAATCAGTTAGTATGGTGACAGCTATGTAGGTAAATCGCAGTCGCATAAATGGGTGTGTGTTATTTTCAATGCACATTTATAGTGATAAAGGTAAGGAGGATGAGGATGGGGAGATATTGATTAGGTAGCATATCTCACAACAGTTTTAAGATGTGTTTTCAGTAGATATATCACAGTTGTCGCCTCGTAGATAAGTGGAATTTTCTATTGAGTTGGTACCAGGGGCAACACCAATACCAAAAGTGCCGTACAAAATGAGCACTCTAGAGTTAGTAGAGATGAAGTTGTAGTTCAAGGAAATGCTTGACAAGGGATACATTAGGCCAAGTCTATCACCATGGGGTGCACCAGTATTATTTGTGAAGAATAAGGATGGTACTCTTAGATTATGCATTGATTACAGGAATTTGAACAAGGTGATGATCAAGAGAAGGTTTCTGTTACGAAGGATTTACGCATCAAGGAAGATGACTTCTAAAAGACAACTTTTTGGACGAGTTATGGGAATCATGATTTTGTTGTAGTTCCATTTGGTTTAATAAATGCTCCAACTACCTTTATGTGTTTGATGAATAGTGGGTAGCATCCGTATATAGACAATTTTGTCATTGTATTCATTGATGACATCTCGATATTTCCTAATAATGAGGAAGAGCACATTGATACAATTATGGGGAGTTTTGAGGTCTAAAATGGGCCTCCTAAGGAAATTATAAAATAATAGTGGAAATAATAAAAGAAGATTTTATTAAATCATCAAATTTTAGAGGGAAAAAAGAAAAAACTACTTTTTCAACTCATATTTTCAAATTATCTCCCAAATTTTTGACTCAAATTTAGAGAGGGAGTACTTTTTGGATGCAAAATTTAATTACTGATCCAAGCAGTACCCATGTTGCATACTTTTGATGGATCCTGCTACATGAAAAACGTGATTGCAATCACATTTTTTTATGTATTTCTCATTTTTTGTCCAGCAGGGTCCATCAAAAGTACCCTTCATGGGTACTCCTTGGATGAGGAATTAAAATTTTCATCCAATGAGTACTCCCGCTCGAAATTTGAGTAAAAAATCTGGGAGATAAGTTGAAAATACGAGTTCAAAAAGTAGTTTCTATTATTTTATTATTTTTTAATATTTTTACCTTTTTACTTAAAATATGGTGAATCATCCCCCATGGTTGACATCATCATCTTGAATCATATTGGTTGTTATAAATTTTATTTTGGTTGTACATTTTTCTTAGGAGGCCGATGTTAGACCTCAAAACTCCCCTAATGTTTAGAAGTAGTGTTGAGATTCTTGACAGAGCATCAATTGTATGTAAAGCTCTGTAAATGGATTTTCTTTTAGACATACTTATATTAATTGAAGCATGTAGTCTCGAAGGATGGAATAATGGAGGATCCAATGAGAATAAGATATATCATGGAGTGGGAACCTCCTAGATATGTGGACGAGGTAAGATCATTCATGGGGCTGGCAGGTTACTGTAGTAGGTTCATCACGAAAATTTTTCGCATCTTATATCCTATTACGTCACTAAAGAGGAAGGATAATAAATTTGAATTGAGAGAGGAATGTCTAACATTTTTTTAAACAATCTAAATAATTTTTTGACAACTTCTGCAATGTTATTGAAAATATGGAAAAATATTTTGTGGTATGTACAAATGCTTACAAGAGAGGGCTTGGTGGAGTTCTTATGCTGAAGGGACTCATAGTATGGTATGAGTTATAGAAATAGAATGATCATGAGCAGAGTTATCTGAAAAATGATCTTGAGTTAGAAATGATCATTCATGCATTCAAGATACGGAGACATTATCTTCTTGGCATAAGGTTTGTATTGATGAGTTATCACAATGGGTTGAGATATTCATTTGACCAACCGAATTTGAATTTTGGGCAAGCTAGATTGTTGGCCACGATCAATGAGTTTGACTTCAAGTGATGCATCTGTATATTGGTGGCCACTCGCCTATTCCACTTGGGGCCCCATCATTATTTCTTTATGTTTTTTCAGTTTCCTTAATTGTAGCATGATTTACTATTTTTAGTAGTTTTTTTTGGGTCCTAAACTTCGAGAACCATTTTAAGGCCATAAAAACCATTTTTTGGGAAAAATGGGAGCAACATGGGTCCCTAATTGATTTTCTCACATTATAAGTTGCATTCTTCAGATATATATTTCTAACAAAGTATTGTGGGCATCGAACGAAGATCATATGCCAAAGTTACGTCCCAGGGAATTTTATATACCCGTTTACCTAAACACGGCCCATAGTTTTGGTGGTTCATCTGCTAGGGATAGGTTTTTAGATTTTTAGGGCTTTCCATTATTTCTCAATAATAAATAGTCCTTTTAGCCTCATTGTAACACATTTCAGAGGCTTGTAGCTGCTGTTAGGCTCATATAAATTATAGGATCTCAAGGTGATTGAGTATTTCATAAGTTGCAATTTAATATAGTGTATGATTTTCAACATTCAAATGTTTTCCAAAGAAAATATGAAAAAATAGCTAGAGAAAGAGGTCAAGAGTTTATCATTCTACCTTGGAGACTAATACATCTAGCATAGAATTCAAAATGAAATACAAAAAGAGAGAAAGAATCCATATGGACATAGATCAAAACAATGTAACATAGAAACAAATAGTCATAACTATCAGAGATTCTCCTAGTTCATCTCCAACAAGTGGCCAAAATATATTTTCTACATTTTAAGCTACAATTCCATTTTGACAAAAATATCTTCAAACACCTACATTTACAGCTGCTATAGGGGAAAAGGAGGAAACTATATATGACAGATTTAGGGAGATTAAGAGAAAAAATGAGATATTGAAGACCAACACCTACAACCAATTTTGGAAGAAGACCAGTAGGTCATAAAGAAGGATTTTATTAGCCTTTGAATTAGGGAAAGGAAAGTTGAGAATGGCTTTCTTAGAAGCCCAAATTTATCAGCAAAAATCACCTATAGATTTCAAGCATACAACTTTTGAGTTTAATTTCAGAGCATCCATCCAATAGATCAGATATATATGCACAAGCAGACTGGAGAGATAATATCCTACACACTGAAAAGCACTACAATGAGGTTGTCTAGCTTGTAGGTATCACTCACTAATATTCAATCATAACTCAATATGGAGGATATTTATTCTCTGGCAAAGGATACCAAAATTAAATCCTTGGAGGTTTTAGTGGTACATATTGGGTATGATCCAAAAAATGTAGAGGTAGTAGAGGAGAATTTGAAAAAGAAACACGAAGAAATAATAACCCTGAGAAATCAGCTTAAAATGTTAGCTACTGAATTCCCTCTAACAAATGACATAGAGGAGAAGGAAGCAAAAAAAGAGGAGATGATGAAGCTGATAATGGAGAAGTTAGCACATATGAGCTAGATGGAGATAGAGATGGAGAAATTGGTTAAGGAAAAGGAAAAAGTAGCAAAAATGGCCATTTTTCCTTTGGATGATGTTCCTATTTTAGTCATCCCTACAGCTACACTAACAACTACAGGTACATTAGGTGGCGCAAAAAAACTGGAAAAAGCCATGGAGAACATGTCCATCCAAACATAGGAGATTAAAAATATGGAAGCACAGATCAATATATTGAAGGATATGAAGGTAAGGTATGACAATGAACACGAGATAGAAATACAAAAATTTCAAAAGTAGACTGAAATATTGATAAAGGCAGCAAGAAAAGCTTCCATTGGTCAGGCCACTAGCCAAGCAAAAGGAAATAATTTGGACAATTATAATTGATTCTATGAATGAAATATGGACTTCTATTCAAATTATATTTGAACAGAAAGAACTGGTTTAACATGTAAATGAGGCGATAGCTAAATCAACCAAGGAGCTTGCAGGGATGCCTGAGACAACTAATAACATTATCAGATTGTTAAATTCCAAGAACAATTTTGAATTGGAGGCACTTGGAGTTGAGGACAAAACACCAACAATTCTAGAAGTCAAGAAGGTGGTCAATAAGAAAATATTGGTCACATTGTTAGAGGAGAAGTGCCACAACTTAGAAATTGGTGTCAGTAGAATCTTTAATAGAATCGAACCACTATCCGAAAGAGGGTTAACCTCATTGTTTGTAATCAATGATGAGCTTATGACCAAGCAAGTTTATGTGAAGAAGCTGAAATATATTGCTAAGGACACAACCAACTTTGCAAAACTTAAAGGATCAATGACTGGAAGAGATTTCCTTGAAGCCATGGATAATGATATATTCATCCAGCATGAAATTAAACACATTTTTTTTGTTAAGGCCAACTTTTGTGAAATTCATAGTGACAAATGAGATACATCGAAATTCGATCAGGATCAAGATTCGAAATGATCAACAGTGGGAAAATTTATGTGACTACCATGAAGGGTGAAGGCCAATGCATTAGAAAATCAACATATCAACGTATCAGCCAGATCAACACAGCATCAGATCACCTAAATCTGCTAGCACAACAATAGATGAAATCAAGTAGCAATGAACTTCTGGAGAATAGGGCTAGATATCAAATTTATTCCATTGTGTTCACTTCGTGGTCACACTGGTCAAATTTATATTATTATTGTAATTAATAACAGATTTCCCATGTAGTTACGCCAATCGTTGTAGAGTTTATTTAAATATTGCATTCCTTCTAAGTATCAGGGGTTGGACCCTAGATTGAATTGTCTTTCTATTGGAGCATTGTATTTTCTAAGCTGGATCATCAATAATTAAATACATTTTGCAAGATACTTGAGTTGTGTTTGTCTAGTGATGTTATTCCTTTTCTGTGTTAATACTTTCCATTGTTTTTTCACTCAGTGAATAATTTAATTCTAATTGTAAAAAAAAAAAAATCTGAAGAATGAGATTTGCTGCTAGAGCACCTTACTTATGGCTATCTTTACAATATAAATGTTTTTCTTATGAAGTTTGGTTAAGAAATAATTAATTTCCTTTTAACCACTACTGAATTCACTCTTTCTTTCATCTCATAATTCATTGAGTTTGAAGATCCAGTAAGTATAATTATCTTTCCTTGTAAATTCTCTTGAAAATTTGATGCAACAACCTATCCTGGTATGACTCGATATCCAATTGTAATTGGTCTAAATATATCTAATAATCCAACCAAAAAATCAATCAAAAAGAAATCTTCACAATCTTTAAAACTAGCCTCATATCATAATCATAAAAGAAAGCTAAATCTAAAACAGATATCCCTCTCTAAGTCTATGAGGGCTAGATATTGGGCTCCAAAGTGGTTTTGATGTTGTCCTATATAATTATTCTTGCCAATATTAAAATTATATAATGATAACATAGTGGCGACCATATTGGGGACTCAGCTAAAAAACTTGACTTTTCATTCAAATTCAGAAACCTCGGTTAAAAGCATTGTATGATAGAAGTATTTCCTAAGGTTGATTTCTTACATTTTTTGAAAATAATCACTTTGTGTGTGCTTTAAATATGAATTCTGGCTCCTAAAATAATCTATGCTATATTCCATCCTAATCCAAATCCTCCTCGTATAGTGGACAATCCTGAGAAAATTTTAAGAAAAAATCCCAGAAAGGAGAGCCAAACACGTAATAGATTTATTCACAGATAAAATTCCCTCCCTGAAAATTTTGTCACCTTATAGGACATTCACTTTGATTTACACTTTGAACAACGTTTATTCATGAATAAATCTGAGAATTGGATAGACCAGACAATATTTCATCCATCTATTTTGCAATAAAGTCCAGTGAGAGAAGCTTATTCAAAACTTCAGTTTTATCTTCATCTTCTCCAAGATTTTGACACTCTCCAAGATTTGGTAATAGTGTTTACTTCAACTATTGATGATGCTTATCTTCAACACTATAGAATGAACTGCATTCACTATAACAACTTCTTCTTTTACCTCTCATACTTCCCATCTTAAGTCAGCTAGTCCTACTGCTTCCACAATCCTCACCACTTCTTTTATCATTCCTCATAAGAGCACTCCAACCTCCACACATACATCTTCTACCATCATCCATCCTATTTCTTCCACTATCCACCTTCCTCCACCACCTCCACCAATCATGGTAGCTAGATATGCCCCATTGGTGTTGCCAACACCTTTGGTAGCTATGCCATATGCTTACTAGTATAAAATTACATTATATGATGGAACTAGTCTTGTGACTTCCCAACAACATGTTGAAAAAATGAACAACTGTTTTGACCTTCAAGAGGTAGATGAAGAAAGTGTTAAGTTAAAGATGTTTTCTCAGATTCTTAGTGGAGAAGTTAGGAAATGGTTCAAATATTTACTTGCAAATAGTATAAATTAAATCCATGCATTTCATCAAAAATTACTAAATATTTGGGAAGTGAAAAGAAACAGTCTTCAAATTTTATCTGAATATGAAAAAATTAGAAGGCCCCCAGCTGAAAGTGTTCACGATTATTGCACCTGATTTAACAGTTTATATAATGCAATACCTACTCATATAATACCACCACAAGGTTTAGCCTTGGTTAAATTCCCATATGGTTTTGAACCAGAAATGTCTTATCGCCTAAGGGAAATAAACTCAGTCACATTAGAGGAAATGTAGAGGGATGCAGTGAGTGTAGAAGCCAACATGTTAGCAAAAAGAGCTAGAATGAGAACTGAAAGAAGAGTTACCATAAGAGAAGAACCTTCAACTTCCACATCCAATGCTGAAGTTGACTCATTGGTTAGGACTATGGAGAGAATTATGGAGAGAATCAATCTAAATGAGAGAACTATTCCCATAGTAAAGAAACCATCTTCTCAAAACAAAAATCCAAATCCTAGAATAAACCCTCCTCAGATAAGACAGAGAGATAAAATAGCTCCTAATCAGCAATTAGGCCTCCATTCCAAGAGAAATATGGTGACGAGGATGAAGGAGTAGTTGAAGAAGTAGAATAAAATTAGATAAATTTGATGGGAATTAGTCAAGATGACTATGTTTTTCTCACTCAAGAAGAACAAGAACTATTTTCATTAACTCAGGCAGACTTAAAATCTGAAGAATATTATGACTAAAAGAAAATATTTGTGAATGATATCATGGAGTTTCATAGAAAGTATAATCTTAAAAGCCAGAAAAACTTTGATAATTCCAAAAAAAATAATTCTAACAATTCTGCCAAAAAATTCCCTGAACCTGATCTGTACAAATCAACATAAAATTCGAAGAAAAGTGTAAATAATTCAGAAAATAAGAACACAGAAAACATCACTAGGAGAAAATTTGATACCCCTGCCAAAATTTCTCAAACTGATATCCCTAGTACAAGTCAAAAAATTTAATTTACCCAAAAAATAGTGGCTGAAAGAACTGATTTTTCAAATCTTCTCAAAGTTAAAACACCATTCAATATCGAGAATGAACTTGCTAAAATAAAAATATCTATTCCTCTCACTGAATTGATAAACAAGAATGTGTATAGGTCTCAGGTCCTAAAGGTACTAAACATAGGGGAAATTACTAATACTATTAATTTGAATGATGAACAGCCTGAACTTTTGTTTGGGCCAAAGTTGATGGTAAACCACAAGAAGGAGGTGTCCCTCCCTTTTATGTTAGTCTTATGTTCATGAAAAAATTCTCCATAATGCCATGTTGGATTTAGGTGCATCACATAATCTTATGCCAAGGACTATTATGGAGAATCCTAGCCTTAGAATTACTAGACCTTACAAATATTTGTACTCATTTGATTCTAGAAAAGCTAAATATCTAGGTCTTATCAAAGATGTTTGTGTCACTGTCGCTGAAATACCAACAAAATGTCTAGTGATGGATATAGTAGTAGTTGACATCCCTCCAAAGTATGGCACACTTTTATCATACTCATGGGGAGTAAAGCTACCAAATGGATATGACTTATGCTACAATATCGATTTTTGGTCAACAAAGAAGATTGTATAGGGAAACCTTAATGAAGTACATGGTGAGTAGTCAAGAAAAAACACACAAATTTTCTCTGTACTCTATCCATACTGACCTTAACTCCTTCATTATTTATAACTATGGAGACATTGATTAACATGTTACTCATGAAGAAAATGGTTTAAAATAAAAACATGACAATCAAATACAAAATGTACAAAAAAGACCCTGGAAATTAACCTCTTCGGAATATGAGTTTTGATGGCTCATGTGGCAAAGCAGGCTCAAGAGCAGGTATATGGGTGTATAATACAAGGAATAATCATGCACAAGGTCACTCATAAAAGCTAAATTTCCAGTGAACCAAAAATATAGAAGAATATGAAGCCCTACTCTTAGGATTACAATTGCTAAAAAGATTAGGAGCTAAGAGGATTTATGTCCATGGTGATTCTGAATTAGTCATAAAACAAATAAAAAGACAATATGCTACAAAACATCCTAGGTTGAGAGCATACAAAAATGTTCTACCTGATTTCTTAAGAACATTTGAAGAATATGATCTAGGAGTTATCTCGAGAAATTGAAATTTCCTAGCAAATGGTTTAGCCTTTTCAGCAAGCACATGTCAGTTGCCTCACCCGAATAGAGAATACACAATAGAGCTTAAACATCATCCATATATGCTTTAAAACATGAAATAATGGCAAGTATTCAGTAGTGACAAACAAATTGAGAGTTTCTTACAATAGAAAGATGAAGTTTAGGATAGAAATATAGACTTATATTGTGAAGAAGACAATTACTCCAATGTAAAAATTAGTGTATAAAGAAAAATTGTTGTTTCTGATGTAAATATTTTAGCAAATAAAATTGTACATAATACTGAAATACATAAATACCTAGAAAAAGAGGAATTTGAAGTTCTTCAACTCAAGGATAATATCCTCTCTAGAGGGCTTGTCCCTTTAGAAGAAGTATTTGACTTTAATGACATGGCCAAGAAACCAAAATGGAACCAACAAGGGAAAACATTTGAAGAGTGCAACATAGGCACTGAAAAAAACCCCAAAATCATAAAATTGTCAAAATCACTGCCTATAGTTACAAAACAAAGGTATATACCTCTATTTAAAAAATTCATAGATGTATTTTCTTGGAACTATGAAGAATTAAAAGCTTATGATACTAGCATCATACAACACAAGATTCCAATCAAGGAGGATCAAAAACATTTTAAACAAAAACTGATTTGAATAAATATTTTCTTAATGCCTTTGGTTGAGAAAGAAATCAATAAAATGTATGAATCCAAAATTATAGTTCCTCATAGGTATTATAAATGGGTATCCAACATTGTTCCTACAAGAAAGAGAACAAGTGAAATCATACTTTTCATTGACTTCGGGAATCTAAACAAAGTATCCCTTAAGGACAACTACCCCTTATAAAAAATGGATCATATATTGCAGAGGGTTGTAGGTTCCAGTAGGATCTCTTTTTTACATGGCTTTTCATGTTATAATCAAGTTTTAGTGCATCCTAATGATCAAGATAAAACAACCTTTACTACTCCTTGGGGGACTTTCATGTATGTGAAATTTCCCTTTGGATTAATGAATGCTGGTGGTACTTTTTAAAGAGTCATGAAAATTGCCGTTGCAGATGAAATTGACCATTCCATTGTGATTTATCTTCATGAAATTACTTTATATTAAAAAACCAATGAAGAGCACTTGGCACATCTAAGAAGAGTTTTTGAAACATGTAGAAGGTTTGGAATTTCCTTAAATCCAAAGTTAACATTGCTTGGTCTTAAAGAAGGAAAGCTTCTTGGGTCACATTATTTCTCAAGATGGAATGAGAATTGATCCTAGCAAGATTTATGGTATACTCAAAATCATTCATCCCGGGAATCTCAATCTTTCATTGGTAAAATAAAATTTTCGAGGAGATTTACACCCAATATTGTAAAACCTTTGAGAAATATAACCAACATCATTAAAATGGATTAAGAAATTAAGTGGAACACTGAAGCTAATTAATATTTTTATTTAGTCGATCAAGCATTAACAAAAGCTCCAATCCTATTAGCCTGGATTTTACCAAAGAATTCATAGTTTTTTCTTTCGCATCTGAACACACAATTGCTAATGTATTATTGGAGAAAAAAAGTGAAGGACATGAACAACCAATATACTTTTTGAGCAAAGCCTTGAGAGACGCATCTTTAAAATAAAACATCATGTAAAAACAAGATTTTTCTTTGGTTAATAATTAAAGGATTTTAGAGTTTACATTATACACTCACATATTATTTCTTATGTTCCTAATGTAGTAGTCAAGGATATTTTAATGTAGAATGGTCCTGATGGAAAGAGAGGAAAATGGATTGTTGTTATTTAGGAATGGAAATCAAACCTACCAAATTGATCAAAGGGCAAGGAATATTCAAATTGATGGCTAAATCAAATTTTCATACACTAGATATAAACATGGTCTATTCATTGGATGATCAAGAGGAATTGGCGACTCCACAAATTGATGAATAATTCCTAAATTCTCCCTGGTATGTAGATATCTTTTATGTTTTATTTAATTTGAATGCTCCTCCTAGATTTTCCAAAACTAAAGAAATATTTATAAAATTGAAAGCTGTCAAATTCTACATTCTAGAAAATGTCTTATACTAGAAAGATGTTGGAGGTGTTTTACTCAATTTTTTGCTAAAATATGATGCAGATAAAGTTATACAAGAATTCCATGAAAGAGACTGTGGTGGCCATATTTATTGGAAATAAACTAATAGTAACATCTAAAGGGTTGGTTTCTACTGGCTTACCCTTTTTCCTCACATCCACAAGATGGTAACTGCTTGCCACAAGTGCCAAATGTTTGAAGGAAAGAGAAAATTATTCCCCTTTCCTTTGAAGCCCTTTCCAACAATGGGGATTATATTTCATTGGAGAAATTCATGCCCCATCCTCTACTCAGCATAAATGGGTTCTTACTGCTATAAACTACTTTACCAAATGGATACAAGCCACTCCTTCCAAAACTACCACTGATTCTATCATTATTAAATTCCTTGAAATAAACATCCTTTCTAGATATGGTTGTCCTAGAAAACTCATAGCTGATAATGATGTAGCTTTCAAGTCCCAGAAAATGGTTGATTTTTGGCTTAGGTACCTCATAACTTTGGGACATTCAACAACCTATTACCCTCAGGGTAATGGCTTGGATGAATCGTCAAACAAAAGTTTGGAAAATATTATAAAAAATCTCCTGGAAGACAACAATAAATCATAGCACAACAAGTTGGTCAATGCACTATATGCTAATAGAATTACTACAAAAAAATCTATTGGCATATCTCCATACCAAGTGGTCTATGGCATGGATGTAGTTTTTCCTTCCTTTTTAGGAGTTCCAGTCATGAAGATCATTTAGGAGATATAAGCTGAACCAAATGATATATATAGAAGGATCAATAAAACTATTCAGTTGCAGTAGTCTAGGGGGGAAGTTTATAACATAATTCGAGTTATTCAAGAAAATATTCACAAGATTTTTGATAAAAGAACAAAGGCTGATGATTTTAATCTAGGAGACAAAGTTTTGAAATGGAATTCTATAAGAGAAGACAAAGGTAAGCATGGAAAATTTGACAATATTTGGCAAGGGCCTTACATTATTGATGCTTTTGGAGGAAACACTGCATATTTCCTTAAGGAGATGGATGGAACATAGATACCTAGAGGTCTTGTCAATGAAGGATGCTAAAAAATTATTTCCATTGTAAATACGACAGTTTTACAATTTATGATTTGAGTAATTCATAAAAAAAGGTTGAAGGCTGTGGAGAAGGCCCTAAGCCTAGTTTAATGAGTTGTCATAAAATAGAAAAATAAATCAGATGGAGGTTTTGCAGAAAATGGAGCACTCAAAGCTATTGTTCTTAGGTTCTTGACACTTCACTTGCAGAAGTGCTATCCCCAGAAGGAGCCACTGTTAGGGTCCTATAAATTATAGGATCTCAAGGTGATTGAGTATTTCATAAGTTGAAATTTCATATTGTGTATGATTTTCAATATTGAAATGATTTCCAAACAAAATATGAAAAAATAGCAAGAGAAAGAGGGAATAGGAAAGAGGCCAAGAGATGATCAGTCTACCTTGGAGACTGATACATATAGAAGAGAATTCAAAATGAAATACAAAAAGAGATCAAGAATCCATATGGACATAGATCAAAACAAGGAAACAGAGCAGTAGACAGTCATAACTATCCGAGATTCTCCTAGGTCATCTCCTACAGGTGGCCAAACTATATTTTCTACATCTTCAGCTATAATTCCATTTCAGCAGCAAAGTATTCAAACACCTACATCTATTTCTGCTATAGAGGAAAATGAGGAAACTATATATGACACCTTCAGGGAGATTAAGAGAAAAGGTGAGATATTGAAGACCATCACCTACAACCAGTTTTGGAAGCAACCCCACAATTCACAAAGCAGGCTTTTATCAGCCTTTGACTCAGAGAAAGGAAAGATGAGAATGGATTTCTTAGAGGCCCAGATTTCTCAGCTAAAATCACATGTATATTTCAAGGATAAAAATTTTGAGTTTAATGGAAGAGACATCCATCCAATAGATCATATGCAGATGCACAAGAAGACTGGAGAGATGATCTCCTCCACACTGATAAGCATTGCATTGATCCTGTCTAAGTTGTAGGTATCACTCACTAATATTCAATCACAACTCAAGATGGAGAATATTTATTCCCTGGAAAAGGATACCATAATTAAATCCTTGGAGGATTTAGTTGTAGAGATTGGGTATGATCCAACAAATGTAGATGTAGTAGAGGATATTTTGAAAAATAAAAATTTCAGACATAGCACCCCTGAGAAAGGAGCTTAAAATTTCAGCTACTGAAGACCCTCTAACAAAATATACAGAGGAGAATGAAGCACAAAAAGAGGAGATAATGAAGATGATAATGGATTAGTCATCATAGTTGAAACATATGGAGACAAAGATGGAGAAATTTGTTACAAAAAAGGAAAAAGCAGAAGAAATGGCCATTGTTCCTTTGGATGTTGTTCCTATTGCAGTCATCCTTACAGCTACACCAACAACTACATGTACACCAGGTGGCACAGAATAGCTGGCCAAAGCCATGGAGAACATGTCCATCCAAACAGAGGAGGTTAAAAATACGGAAGAAAAAATTAGTACCTTGAAGGATTTGAAGGTAAGGTCTGACAATGCACACGAGATAGAAATACAAAGAGACCGAAAGAAGATTGAAATATTGATAAAGGAATAAAGTCAATTTTCCATTGGTTAGACCATTGGCCCGGAAAAGGAGATCATTTGGACAAGCATAATTTATTCTATGAATGAAATATGGCCTTCTATTCAAATCATATTTGGACAAAAAGAGCTGATTGAATAGGTAAATTAGGTCATAGCTAAAGAAACAAAGGAGCTTGCAGGGATTCCTGAGACAAAAAATAACATTATCATATTTTTAAATTCCAATATCAAGTTCTAATTGGAGGCACTTGGAATTGAGGATAGAACAAAAATAATTCTAGAAGTCAAGGAGGTGCTCAATAGGAAAACATTGGTCACACAATTAGAGGAGAAGTTTCACAAATTATAAATTGGTGTCAGTAGATTCTTTAACAAAATCAAGCCATTGAACAAAAGAGGGTTACCCTCAATGTTTTCAATCATTTATGAGCTTATTAGTACGCAATATTATGTGAAGAAGCTGAAAGATATTGTTAAGGACACAACCAAGTTTTCAGGGCTTAAAGGATCAATGACTGGAAGGGATTTCCTTGAAGCCATGGATAGTGATATATTCATCTAACATGAAATTAAACACATTTTTGTGTTAAGTCCAAAATTTTTGAAATTCATAGAGATGGATGAGATATATCAGAATTTGATCAGGATCAAGATTCCAAATGAGCTAGAGTGGGAAAAATTGTGTGACTACCAAGAAGGGTGAAAGCCAGTGCATCAACAAATCAACATATCGGCGTATCAGCTAGAATAGCACAGCATCAGATCAACCAAATCTGCGAGCACAAAAACAGATGAAATATACCAGTAATGACCTTCTGGAGAATAGGGCTAGATGCCAAGCTATGCCATCGTGTCCACTTCGTGGTCACACTAGTCATTATGATTATGATTGTAATTAATAATAAATTTCCCATGTGGATACGAAAATTATTGTAGATTTTAATTAAATATTGTGTTCCTTCTAAGTATCAGGGGTTGGACACGAAATTGTAAATATTTTCTATTGGAGCATTATATTTTTGGAGCTATAGCATCAATAACAAAAAGAATTTTCTAAGATACTTGACCTGTGTTTATCTAGTGATGTTATTCCTTTTTTGTGTTAATGTTTTCCATTGTTTTTTATCTTAGTGCATCATTTAATTCTAATTGGAAAAAAAAAATCTAAAGAATAAGATTTGCGGCTACAACACCTTGATTCTGACTGTGTTTAAAATATAAATGTTTTTCTACTGAATTCTGGTTAAGAAATACTTAATTTCTTTTTAACCAATACTAAATTCAGTGTTTCTTTCATCTCATAATTCATTAAGTTTGAAGATCCAATAAGTATAGCTAGCTTGCCTTGTAAATTCTCTTGAAAATTTGATGCAACAAACCAGCCTGGTATGAATCCATATCCTAATGGAATTATTCTAAATAGATCTACTAATCCAACCAAACAATCAATCAAAAAGAAATATTCAGAATCATTAAAACTAGCCTAATATCAAAATCATAAAACAAAGCTGAATCTAAAAGAGAGATCCATCTCTAAGTCTAGGAGGCTTAGATCTTGGACTCCAAAGTTGTTTTGGTCTTGTCCTATATGATTATTCTTCCCAATCTTAAAATTATAGAACGATAACATCTGCCACATATCTTCTTAGAGATAAGATACCAACACCCTAGCTATTTTATTTCCATCCTGTCTGTAAGCATATTTCAGCTATGTGATATTAATGAAATGAAATCTTATTTTTGCTTCATCTTTGCGTTTATGTCTATTTCTATATTTTATTGCGTTCCCCCATAAGTCTGTATCATTGAGATTGGGTACATGAAGGGAAAATATAACAGAGTTGTGGATGCTCTTAACAGGTGGATATAGGTGAATCACATAGCAGCTATGAGCTCTTATGAGACAGACTTACAGGATCATATTTTATAGGTAGATCATTAGGATAATAGTTATAGAGATATTATTCATAGGTTACAAGAGTACAAATGCAAATATAGGTATGGGTACAGATACGGGTATAGGTAGTTGTACATGTGTATAGGATGTACACTATCATCTCGCAATAGATGGCTTGATCAGACTTAGGGACAGGATATATCTGACAGACAGTAGTGAGCTCAAGAAGATTATCTTGAGGGAGTTTCACGTGCAACCATATTAAGGTCATCTAAGGTACTAAAAGACATTAACAATAGTGAATAAATTTTACTATTGGTCGAATCTAAAGAAATACTTGCCAGAGTTTGTGGCTTTATGTTTATAATGTCATAAGGTAAACACAAAGTGTAATCATCTAGGTGGATTTCTACAACTTATTGTGATTCTAGAGTGGAAATGGGAGGTGATTTCCATGGATTTCATTACAGGTTTTCCAAGGACTTTTAGACAACATGGTTCCATCATGGTTGTGGTGGACATGTTGACTAAGGTAACACACTTCATTCTAGTGAAGGGTACTTGTTCAACTAGGGATGTGGAAAATATGTTCATTAGAAACATGGTAATATTGCATGGCTTTCCAAAGAACATTGTGTCAGACATGGTTTCAAAGTTCACTTCCATGTTTTAGAATGAGTTGTTTGCAGGTTTAGGTACAAAGTTGGCCTTGAATACAACTTATCATCTCCACAGTGATGGACATACAGAGAGAGTCAATAGGATATTGGAGTACATGTTGAGGATGTATGTGATGCATCAACATAAGATATAGCATGATAACCTTCCATTGGTTGAGTTTGCTTACAAAAATGGTTACTAGGAGTCATTGAGGATGAGTTCATTTGAGGCATTATATGGGTGGAGTTGTAATAATCCCATTAGTTTGAATGTTCCGGTGAACAATGTATTGATTAGATATGTCATATTGGCATAAATGGAACAAAAAGTGCAGGTATAAAGAAGAATATAAAGGTAGCACAGGGTAGGCAAAAAATATATGCATATCGGAATAGGTTGTTTAATGAGTTTAGGTCAGGGAACATGTTTACATGTGTTTCAAGCCAAAAACAAGCTCCTTGTGGATTGGATCATGTGCCAAGTTGGCACCTCAGTTTTGTGGACCTTTCAGGATTCTGGAAAGGATAATTGGGCTAGTATTCTATCAAATTGCATTGCCTCCGACAATGAAAGTCCATGATTTTTTCCATGTATAATTGGTTAAGGAGCATGTTAAACAGGTTGAACATGTGATTGAGTGGTCGGTATTGCAGGTGGAGATAGAAGGAAAATTCGATCTAGAAGCATAGTGTATATTGCAGAGGAAGATGGTCATGCTCCAAAACCGAGAAATAGAGCAAGTTAAAGTGCAGTGAAAGCACTTTGGGCCTCATGAAGCTACATGGGAGATGGAAAATCAAATGTGAGCTATGTATCCTTCTCTATTTGTTGGTTGAGCGAATGTCCTGGGTATATGCTTTTGGTATATGTACATATGTATATGGTTGTAAATACCACCATGAGTTATGTTATAAAGCTACAATAATTGGTATGGTGTCATGTCATTTTGTTTGTCATGTTGGTTGTTGCTTTTGAGCAGGTTGTTCATTGTAAATACTACATTGAGCTAAGCTATAAATGTCCATGGGTAGTGTGTCATTGAACACCGAGGAAGGCATTACCCCAAGGGGGAGGGTTCTGTAACAACCATGGTGAAAATTCCATGTAGTCAAAATTAATAAAGGGGAAATAATAAGAACGATTATGGGACACTTATTCCTAGCTAAATATTTTGGAAAAAATCAAAATGTAGGCATTCATTCAATTTATTATGGCTAATAAAATTTGCAAAGGAAAAGAAAAATTCTTTGGAAAGGAAAAGTGACATTAATTGTCATTTTATTTATGAAAATATTTGAATTTAGGAGGAAAGGAAACTGAAAGGTCATAGATTGCATGTGAAGAGGAAAATCAAGGAAAATAATAGAAAATGAAGAAAATAGAGGCCACATTATTAAAAATTATTTTGACAATTAGTTGGTACCTTTTGTCAGTCTAGGCTTTTGGTTAGTTCAATTTTGGATCTCTCTCTCTATTACATCTCTCTCATATTCTTGGACACATAGAGTTTTCTTGGAGTGCTTCAACATTGGATGAAGAAAAGAAAAGAAGGAAAAGAGGAAGTGAGGATCAACAAATGAAGAGCGGGATCAAGTAGCTACAGTGAGTTTACTTACATCTATCAGTTTTCATGTATGATTACCTTGGTAGATTTGACATGCATGGTTATGCATGTGTTCTCTTGGTTCTCTTGTTGTCACTATAGAGAGTTTTTCCAGGTGTGAAAATTTTCTTCAACCTTGCGTTTCCATATTCGGATAGCCATGTTGTGATGGGGCTCTCATGTTTTGGTTGAACTGGATTACTAGATGAACTCAAAGATGAGCAGGGTGGTCTTAGGATTATTCACAATGCCTGGGAATCCTGGGATGGGATACATGGTAAAGGCCTTGTGTGGACACCTCTATTGAGGGTAGGAATCCCTTGGGCGGTGAATGGTGGGATACATGGTAAATATTAGTGGTGAGTTCTCTTAGTTGGGCATAGGAATCATGTTGGTATACTATGGTAAAATACTAGAGGTGGAGACTTAGGCCTGAAGTAACAGCCATAATGGTGGGATAAATAGCAAGCTGGGAGGTTTGATGTAAGAAAAAATTCTCTTTTGTTGTTTTAAGTAGGAAGATATGAAGGAGAATACATGCCTATTTGTAGCTTGGGGATTGGGTGAGTTGTCATAGATCTTGGTTCTATTGATGTCGGTGAGGTGATGGCCTCAAAAAGACATGGTTGATTCTTTTGGGTTTTAAGTCCCACATTCATGCTTGGAATATGGCACTAGGGTGATTGGATGAAGAGAGAGGTTTGGCTCCACTAACCTATGGTTGGGTCATGTGGTAGTCCTATACCAAGTTGGCTTTTGTTTTCATCAATAAGAGTTTTTTTTCTTTTGGTATTTTATGTGAAAGTGTACCGGTTCATATGTGGCATTTACAAAATATTGTTGTATCCTTGATATTTTTTTTTTGGCTATGTTGGTTTTTGAGTAGCTTCCTTTTTTTTCCTTCTCCTTTACAAACTGTATTAAACCCCTAATTCCTCTATTACATATGCTGCCTTTGGTACCTCTCTGTTTCTTTTGCCTTTCTGTCTTTGCTTTGCCAATTGCTTTGCCATCAATGACAATATTTCCAACAGGTAAAATAACATAAATTTTCCAGTACCCTTTGATATGATGACATCTATCATCACCAAGGTATATTTGTGATCCATTGTTGATTTCTTTAAAATCTTCGAACCATTGTTTGTTCCCCATCATATGTGTGGATGCTCCTGAATCTACATACCAAGTGTCTCCATCGACATTCTCATCAATGTCTGCCATGAATAATCTAAAGTCCTCAACATGGTCATCATTTGTGAAATGACCTGTATGTCTTTTATGCTTTTTTTGTTCTTCATGAGATTTCTTCTTCCTACACTTCTTATCCATATGAAATATTTTTCTGCAATAAATACATTTAATTACAGAGTCATTTTTATTCAGATACATACCTTGAGTTTGATTCGATCATTTATGTGGGTTTGCTCTGTTTTGCTGTGATGGATTTTCTCTTCCTTTAAAGAATTTCTTCTTCACCATTAATGCCAGATCTGCACTCTAGGGTTTCAAAGTCAATATTCTTTCTTCTTCTTGCATTAATATTCCTGTAAGTTCTTCAAGCTTTGGGATTTTATCTCTCGCACTTATCCCACTGATAAAAATTTGGTAATCACAAGTCATACCATTCATGGTAATCGTGACCAAATTTGCATCTCCAAGAACCTCACTGATGTCTGACAATTTTTTCTTCAGATATTTGATTCACAATAGGAAAGAAGCAAATTTTTCATTCTCTTCCATATTTATGGATAGAATCTTGCTCTTCAAGAACAAGAGTCGATTTGTATTCCTGATCTCGTACAAATCCTTCAATATGGTCCATATTTCATTTGCTGATTTGCATTCTCTGATATGCAGTATGACGCAGTATTTCACTGACATCTTCAACATCGTCTTTTCTTTACCTTCTCTCTTCTCCCAATCTGGGACCGATATTGTTTCCGCTGTTGGATTTGGCTCATCCCCGTTTGTAATCGTGCAAGCACTCTCTACTTCTAGAACAGTCTGCATCTTAAATTTCCAGTTTGAGTAATTGGAGCCATCAAGTTTTTTACTCTCATTCAAGTATGATTTGATTAATTGATTACTCATTTTGACGATTAAAGAATACTTGACAAGGAAAGAAAAGAATGATAGATCTACCACAGATCTTTACCAAATGCACTGTTATGATACATATCTGCTTCAAATCTCTTTCAAACTTTAAAAAAAATTACCTTTCTTCTTAAGCGGATTAACAATCATCCTTTTTTAAAACTTTTCAAAAAATCACTCTTCAAAAGAAACTTTTCAGAAGGCACTTTTTAAAAAGCTTTAAAAAACTCCACTTATGAAAAGAATTATTAAATAATTCCACTCATAAAAAAGAACCATTAAAAAATTCCCTTTTAAAACATGAAATCATGTGTACTTTTCAATTTGCATATATGAAACATTCACGTATGAGAAATTCTTTTTAAAAATCCTTTGAAAAACCTTTACGTAAGGGAAGAGCACTTCCCAAATCACTCATATTCAACTTTTTTCGGTGTATATTCTATTGAGTTCAGAGCCCAATCCACGGCGCCAGGATAAGTGTGATCAACTCAGTGTTTATAAAAATAGTGTTTACAAAAAAATTACCAGTGTTCTGTGTTCATCTTACATCTAGATATGCAACGAGCCTCTTGGCAGCATCAATGGTGTGATCCTACATTAGTCAAATCATGTCCACGAACAATGCGCAATGGCTGACACAAGTCCACGTAGGCTTGACCTTCACCAGTGCATGCAGGTGGTCAGATCCACAGTATTTTAGGATTGACCTCGGAGGATGGCAGCGTACCTCATGTTCACTATGGATGGTAGTGTAACTCTTGTTCACGCTCCATGTAGAGCTCCTCTCCATGCAAAGGGAATCCAACAAATGGCTCAACACTTCAGCAGTGCTCAAGCAGGGCGCAACTTCAGACCTCACACAATCCTAGATGACAACACTCCAGAAATTTAAAAAAATAGATGTTGCAGGTAGATCAACAATGCCCACGAATAGACACGCAGATTGCTCCAGCTTCAATTACCTCTCACACCCCATGAGCACTCTTCATACTAACGCTCTGATACTAAGATAAAAAAGATGTTTGGATGGATTAATATAAATCCCGCTTGTCAGCCGTACAATGGAGAGTCTGAACCAGGAGAGTTTGGGTTCTGCAGAATTCTCTATGTTCTCAATACACAACAAGAAATAGAAACTAATTCCTATCGTAAGGTCTCGTGAACCAATTCTCACTAATATAGGAGATTCTCCATTATCTTCAACATGATGCACTAGTTTGCTTAATTATGACTATGAGGTTTTAATATATGTCATTACCAATGATATCGTTTTATTCATGTGTTAATTCTCATTCTCTATGTGTATTTATTGGTGAAGATGAAAGCTTACTAATTTGACATAATCATATAGTAAATATTTCATACATATATCAGATTTAAAACTTCATAAATACATACTATTTAGAGAGTTTAAATATCAAATTTGAGTGACAATTTGCAGGTAGGAACCATATTGATACATGATATCTATGATTTCCGTGAATATCTCATTTGAATAGTAATAATACAAGTTTTTATTGTTTTTTTTATTTGTTTCATCTTGTTTTTGTTTTTCTTTAAATCTTCTTTTACTAGCATATATGATGATTAATTATGATACGACATGATCACATTAATATTCCTCCATACATAAATGTTATTTAAATAAACATTCTAATTTATTTGTTGCATGTTGAAATGATATAGATACATGATTTTACTCTACTTTTAAATTTGGATGTATATAAGCTAACATGTTCTAACCTTGTTTATTTTATTTTATTTTTCATTGTTATTCTAAATTTAGGTTTTTTCTAACCATTTTGTTATGTATGGATCATTATGCATATTAAAAAATTTCAATTTTAGTCATTAATGATGTATTTATTTAATAAGTTCCATGTACTATAAGCCTCTCCATCTACGTTTTCTTAAAATATTCTTTAAACAAAGCATTCTTTTATATATAACTTGGTCATGTATATTTTTTAACTTAGAAAATCTATTTACAAATATTAAATATAGATAATACCCTTTGTGAATAGAGAGGGTAAGTCTCTATCCTAAAGTGAGAGAATCCTTTGATTCTCAGGGAATGCCTTCTTAAATTTTCCTTTTTTTCTAGGATAATTTGGGAACCAAGAAGTCCATAATAAATCATTATCAAACATATATTGAATGAATTTAGCCATAGTCAGCCATATTCAACCATTATCTACAAATATTCCCCACTCACGGTCAAATATGGTCAACCAAGGTATTCATGGTTAAACATGGCCAATCATGGCTGAATTTTCCGAAACTAGTGTCCATAGTGGAGATTAATTGACAATGGTTGAGTATAATTGAATATCTCTACATTTGTTAGAGATATGGTTGATGAGAGTTTATGAGGATCAACATAATGTTAACTATGAATAAACATGCTTGTCCAAATCAAACTACCCTTGATAATGATATATTGTGATTCATAATGGTTGACCATTTCACCATGGTTGTCCATGTTTGGACATGGTTGACGATTGTTGACTATGGATGACTCTAGTTTGGCATGATGACCATGGGTGAAAATGGTTTTACAAATTTGGCCATGGTCGAGTGAGTTAAACCATGGAGACCTTGGTTGCCCATGTTTGATCGTGTGTTAGGAATATTAGTAGAAAATGGCGAGCTATGGCTAAATATACTTTGTCTATATTATAAATTTATTACCTTTATTTCTTAAACACTTTTAGAGCTTTAAATTATTGTTTTAGTATCAATTTTAAATTATAGTATTAATAATTATTTTAAAATTTTAATATTAATAAATATTTTCAATAAATTATAATATTAGTAAATATTTCTAAATTTTAGTATAAATAAATAGTAATATTAGTAATATTATTGATATTAACGTTAATAATGTAATAAAAATATAATGTTGATATTGATATTTGTAAAAATATTATTAATAACATCAATGATGTTACATTAATAAAATAGATATATTATTATTAATATTTAATAATATTAACCATGTTAGTAATATTGACGTAATAATTGTATATAATAATAATATTATAGGTAATAATTCATCTTATCCTAATACCAATTTAGATCCATCTTAACCAAAGATTTATCAATCTTCGAGAGGGATCAAATATTTCGAGGTACGAACCTCTTTTTTGAGTGAAACACCTAAGGAAAATTTTACACCTCGAGATACTTAGTCCCTCTCGACCCTTGATAGATATGAGGTTAAGATGGATCTAGGTTGTTTTGAGTCATGTGAGGTGATGGAAAATTTGTTGAACATCTAATTATTTTGGTAATTTTGAATATGATAAATATGTCTAAGGTTAATATGTTCATTTTAATATTAAATTTTTTCAATTAACTCAATCTATTGAGGAAATATCGACTGTTAATAAGTTGAATGAGGAAAAATGATGAAATACAAATTTTGAATGCAAAGTGATAATATAACAATGTTGAATGATAGAAAATGTGAATAATAATAATGCATTCAATTACCAATATTCTTCAATGTGATCAATATCAAAATATTTTCTTTTAATGTCCTTATTGTCACACTATTAGTTTTACCAAATTTTCATATGGATTATATTAAAAGGGTAGTTGAATTTACTATAGATCGTTCAAATATTTAACTCTAGCTATTGTAGTAAATTTCAAACCTTGTCTCTCTTTCTCTACAATAGTAATAACACATTTCTCCAAATTCAACTATTTTGAGTTATGGATTGTTGAACCCCAAGGAAGTTTCAATGGTATTTGGTTTCTATTACCTCGTTTCGATGCAACGTGACTACAAATGTTGAATGGTGGAAAATGGGAATAAGAAGAATGTATTCAATTATAAATAGTTTATAGTTTCAAGAATAAAACATTTTATGTAAGTGAATATTTTATTTAAGATGAAAATTCAACTATTTTATTCGTGGTTGAATTATCATAATACATAAATCAATGCACATCGTCAATAATTTTTTTTTTTGTTTACGCTAAAATCAATGGAAATTATCAATATAATTACTTTGAAATTAATATATATCGGACATCTAGTTACAACAAATCAAAGATCAATATTTGCACTAAAATCAGTTTATCTAGTGAAATAATTCAAATAAAATTATAAATAAACATCTACACTGAAATCAATGCATCTAATGTAAGCAATAAAATAGGATTAAAATTCAACATCTATACTGAAATAAATGTATCTAGTACAAGAAATCAAATAATATTATGAATCAACAACTACACTAAAATAATTCCATCCAATCCACTAAATGAAATAGGATTAGGGTTAAACATCTACAATGAAATCAATCAATCTAGTTCAATGAATAACATTGCTTCTTCCCATCCCTCTCCCTCCGATAACTCTCTCTCTAGCTCCCTGCCTCTCTCATCTCTCTCTCTGTCTCTCCCTCTTTACATCTCCCTTCCTCACTTTATCTATCTCTCCATCCCTTTCCCTCTCCCCACCATCTATATATATAACTACCTCCATCGATCCTTATTTGTCTCTCTATATCGTCCCCAAACACACAAATTATCTCTCTCCATATTTAGATATCACTCCCTCCCTCCCTCTCTCTGTGTCCCTCATCTTCTGCCACCATATACACCTATATATCACTCTTTATATGCTTCTTTTTCCCTCTATATTACCCCTAAGTATATACAAACTCTCTGCATACCTCTCTCTCTCCCCCCCTCTTTTTATTTCTCTTTGTTTCTTCTGCTTCTCTCCCTCTCTCTCTCTTTATCTCCCTCTTCCACACTGCTATCGTCTCTCCTGCACTCTCTCTCAATCTATGGCTTCTTACACCCTCTCCCTTTGTCTTCACCTTTCTCTCATTATATTTCTTCTTCCCTTCCTCTCTCCCTTCAATTCCTTCCCTCTCTCCTCTCTCTATCTTTCTTCCTCTCGTTCCCTTTCTCTCACACTTCCCTCTATCTCTCGCTCCCCCCACCATCATTCTCTCTGTCTTTCTTCACCCTCCAAATTTCTCACTATCTACCCCTCTAAATCCATCTCTCTCACTCTCCCTCTCTCCTTATTTCTCCCCTCCCCTCTCTTTTTCTCTCTCCTACCTCCCCTAGTCTCTCCCCCATCACTATCTCTATACCTCTCCACCCTCTAGCTCTATCAATATCTCCCTCCCTCTTTCATTCCCTCTCTTCCCCCTCTATCTCTCTTCCCCTTCTCTCCCTCCCTATCTCTCTCCCTTTCTTCTCCATATATCACTATATCCTTCCCTATCTTCTCTCTATCCTCTCCTTATCCCTCTTTTCACTCCTATTTTGTCTACCTCGGTCTCTCTCCATATTTCCCTTGTCACTCCCTCCCTATCTCCACCTCTATCTCTCTATTTATTTGTTCTTCCCACCATCCATCTTCCCCTCCAACTCCATATTTCTCTCTCTCTCTCTCCCTGTATCTATATATATATATATATATATATATGATAAAAAATTGTAACTCTATGTAAGAAATAAAATATGTAAGGTATAATATAATAATACTTATAATGGATATGATTATTATTATAATATATTGGAATACTAATAATAAAGGTTATGCCCATAATAATATATAAGTAAATAATTTGTTAAAGAAACAATAGTATGTTAAGTTTACTTTATAAAAAAAGAAAATTTTTATCATCAAATTAGTAGCTTTGTGTCTTAACTTTTACATAACATTGTACATTTTACAATACTTTACAATTTACATATTATATTTTAAATTTTGAATTACAAATTACATTTTACGTTTATATATATATATTTTTATTTGAATATTAATTAAGACATATGAAACCAATCTTTATTTATTTATTTATGTTTTATTTTATTATATTTTTCCCAAAATTAAAAAAATATTAACCTACATTCTTACGTTGCACCTGCACATCTCCCCTACACTAGGTTGTAGGTCACCTCTCAATGTAATAATGATGTTATTATACTATCATCCAAGGCCAGCCATGCCAACCATGATCAACCTTGGTAAAAATATTCAACCATGGTTAACTATCTTCAATCATTAATGTAACATTAACATTAAGGTTAATGTAACACCCACCATGGTTAACATTAATGTGACAATGTAAAAATTGTCAACATTGATGTTACATAAATGTGCTGCTACATTAATGGTTTACCATTATCAACCTTTTTCACTATGGTCAACCTCTATAAACTATCTTCAACATCAGTCAACCTTGCTAACCATGCTCAAGCATTCTTAGCCATGGTCGACCCTTGTCAACCATTAGCAACAATATTTGACCAATGTCAGCTATAGTTAAACATGGTTTATGAATCCACGCCAGAAATGTTGGTTGTTAGATAGCATAGCCACATTAGTAAATGTGGCTGATAATGCCAATTGGTGACATTTTCTACATTTTATGCATCGATAAATGTATGAAAATGACATCAATCTGCATCTATCAACCACATCTACTAATCTGATTTAACTAGTAATATGATTATTAATATCACTAGTACTAACATAACTACATTAGTAAACGTGGTTGATATACATTCTTCAACATTATTTTCATACGCTAATTATTGTATAAGAGGTAGAAAAAGCTACTAGTCCACATATATCAACCACATTTACTAATGTAATTATGCTAGTTAAATAATAAACTATTCTTTATATCAACTTCACTAAGTGCACTCCTTCATAATATAAAAATGTTTCTCCTTGAATAAAGCAATTGGATTTGTGTAATCATCTTAGAATATGTTAAAACTAGCAATCACACCATATGGTGCAAAGGAGACATTGTAAGGTGGTAGAATATGAACCAATAACATAGAATAAAGAAGAGGTGGCCAAAGTACTCTATAGGGAGATGGGAGATAGGGGAACCCTACCTTCCTAAGTAAATTAGAAAGAAAATTTTCATTAATATATGTAATAGTGTCCCACTTAACAATATATTGACCAATTTAAACAATAGAAACATCACCCTAATGTAAAAAATAAATATTTGGAATATAGAGAAACTTCTGAAACTTACGTTTTAACAAAAAAAAACAAGTAAAAATCATATTCTACTTGGATGAAAATGTAAATGAATCAACATTTAATGCAAACAAGTAAAATTGCAAATAAAAAAGATAACAATTTAAAAATTTAATCCCATGAAGACATCTCCATTGTCCACATCCTTTTATCTTATTTTAATTTCACCTTGAGAATTAATTATTTGTTAGCGCCACTTGTTGATTTTATCAGGAAGTATGTATAACAAGGATAATGATATAGATGATAAGTTCTTTCACTTCAACTGGAGGCACAAGGGGAAGTCATGATATGCCTATGTGGTTCAAATAATGATAAAAATGAAACATAAGTTACTTAATTAGGGTTGTGTAGATATATTTGTAATAAAATGACTCAAATATATGTTGCATAACCATAGATGGTTGAAATGCAATGAGAATCCAAGAATATAAGGATCTGAATGGTGAATTTCTATGATAGGAATTTTACATTATACCTAGTCAAATATAACTTAGTTTAAAGATTCATGTATTTTTATTTATCCAATGGGGCTACAATAGCCAAAAATGTTCTATACAGTATAAATAAAAATAATCATAACAAAGTTACAAATGATTAGGGAACATAATGTCTTGTAAAATGGACTAACGCTATCGTTTTTTTTCTAAATTGGAGCTAATTCTATTTATGTATAAGTAATAGTACAAAACTGCCTCAGTTCAGCTGCGTTAGCCTGAAACTGGGCTTGAAAGTCAAGCTTAGTGCTGAAAGGAAGCTGCCCATATAGGGAAACCAACTTTTTTAAAACAGTCTCGCCGCCCTTATGATGGGAAACCGGCTTAATAGTTATAGTTGCAATGACACAGTAACAAAAAGCTAGCACTATTATGAACGAGAACGAGTGAGCTGCTAAGTGAAGAAGAAAACTAACATCGTTACAAAAAGAAGCTAGGTCTAAGACCATACTGTTCCAGTTCAAAGCTGAGTCAGCTGGAGGTGACTGGAGGTGACTGGAGAAGGTTGCTCCTCCAGGATTGGGAAACCGTAGTAGTCCTCCTGATCATCCGCATCAGCATCCATAGCGCCCTGAACCATAGCGCCTTGAGCCTCCGAAGTTTCCACCTGCAAGGGAGAGGGATCACGGGGGGAAAAGGCTGTAGCATCAGGCTTGGCCAGGTCTTCCAGGGGAGTAGCAGTCGAGGTGGAGCGAGGCGCGACTCAGGGAGGATGGGGGTCGGGAAGGACGGCAGTGGAGGCATTCACAGAAGTAGAACTGATAGTGGCATCCTCGCATAATGTGATGATGATATGGGCAGTAATTGAGGGGCGGGTGAGGGTACTATCAAACCTCAGCTCTGTTCGTTGAGTGGAATAGCAGATGAAAGGCCTGCTGGCGGGCAGAGGAACATGAGAGGCGGAGGAATGGGGAGCTTCATGCTGGAAGGAGGCAGGCGTTCGGCCATAAACAAAATCAAAAGGAATTTCAGAGGCAATTCTGCTGGAAGAGGGGCGCTCCCCAGCGGAGCCTCCACGAGTGCTACCTCTGCGAGCTGTCATACGTGGCCTGAGGCGAGGCATGGCAGATTCGGCGTCGGGAGGCTCGTGAATATGATGTGACGAAGAAGGCGCAGAGGTAACGACGGTTCTCAGGAATACGAAACGACGGACGGGTTATGAATAAGCGAAAGGCAGCGTTATACAGGCTCCGCTTTGCTATTCGTAGAAGTAAACTGCAGGTAGAAATCTCAGTATGGCTATGTCTTGTGGCGCCAGCCTAGCTAATACGCGCTTGGCTTACTCTGATCGGCAGAGCCACGCCTGACCCAAAGGAGGCTTTATCTGAACGAAAGGAGGCGAGCTCTTGAGCAGTGAGTCGAGCAGAGAGACGGTTTCCATAATGCGCATACCAGGCGAAACAAAACTATAGAGGCGCCGGCATGGAGGAGCATTGAATGAGGTTGCAGGCGCAATGAAGGCGCAATTAAATTTGCCGTGGAGAGCCATGTGGCCACCACGCTCGATGGGCGTTGGGAAATGGCCACCACGCGTACCAGTTGTCCCCATGGGACTAACAAGCATCCGCATCCGGAAAGTTTTGATCATTTTGCACCAGATTGATGCAGTTCTGAAGTGTGTCCCTGTCATGGATAATGTGAAGAGGGCCATGATTGAGAGAGTCTGCGCTTTCAACTCCTAGATTGGCAAGGAACTCCGCCACCTTATTACCTTCTCTTTTGGTGTGAGCAAAGGAGATGGCTTGATTGTTATCCAACCATCTGCTGAGAGTGTCGAGCCGAGAGGCCAATCTCCAACTAGTGGCAACTTTAGTGGTTCTGGTGCCTTGAAGAAGTTGATTGGCAATAGTGATAAGAATCTGAGAGTCTCCTTCCACTATTATAGGCGAAAGATTGTAAAGATGTGAAAGGATTATTCCTTGCCAGAGACCTTCCAGCTCCGCAGAGTTGTTAGTGTCCCATCCTATCGAACCATAGTAAATGACAAGAGTGTCCCCTTGAGAGTTTCTGAGGATGCCCCCAAAGCCTGCTGGGCCTGGATTGCCTTTGGAGGCTCCATCAAAGTTCAGCTTGTATATGCCTGGAGGTGGAGGTGTCCAGGGGATTGGGGAGCTTGAAGTTTTTTGCTTGGAGCGGTTAGGCGAGATCGCTATCCTTAGCTGCCAGTTTTGCCATATAGCTGCTTCCTGCGGGTGTTTGGGGAGATCCTCTTCTTGCCATGGATGCAGGGCAATGGTTTCTTGAAGATTGTTGTATAAGTTGTTCCATATGATATCCAGAGGAGTAGTTTGATGTTTGAAGATCCTTCTGTTTCGTTCCTTCCAGAGAGACCAAAAGAGGAGGCCAGGGATCAGCTGCCAGAGATAACTGAGGATGGGACTGTTATAAGGTCACTGGGGCCAGAGGCGCATGATGTGGACTATGTCCCCTTTTGGTTTGCTGCGTTGACTTCTGAAACATATTTTTTCCCATAGTTGATGAGCAAGTTGACAAGTCAACATGAGGTGTTGAGTTGTTTCCATTTCCTGCTTGCAGTTTGGGCATTGAGAGGGGCCGCTGAAGCCACGCTTGAGCAAGTTGTCCCATGTGAGGGTTCATTTGTGACTGAGAAGCCATAGAAATGTGGAGACTTTAGGCCAAGTACCTGGAGCCCAGACAAATTGCCAAAGCCTGTCTATCGGATGCTGGATAGGGTGCATAATAGAGTAGGCTTCCTTCGTGGTGAACATTCCTTTGGTAGTGTAACCCCACCGAAGAATGTCTGGTTCCTCTGTCCGGTTCCTCCGAGCATCTTATCTTCCTCCGTTGTAGCTCCCTTTTGGAGAACTTCCCGAGTAAGGCTGCAGCATTGGGGCAGAGGGAGGGAGAAAGCTCATCATCAAATTATTGGTAACCGGGGCATCCATTTCTCAACGTTACTTCTTCCGCAGGGCCCATGCTAATGAACAGTGAGATTGCTGAGAAGCTCAAAGAGTTGGGGGCCGTTGTCGCCAGAACTTGCCTAACTTTGCTATGTGCCCATTTATCTCCTGTTATGTCATAAGGCGTTACGTCAGTTCGTTGTGCTGAAATGTTGGGAAAATTGGGAAATCCTAGTGGCCACCTCCAACCACGTCACCCCCTCGTAGCCAGCTCCACGAGGACAGAGAGGGCTCTTCCGTCACAATCTCATAAAATACATAGGGTGCCTAGATGACGTATAGCAGGGAACTGATTTTAGGCTAGCAAAGAGATAGGTATGTTTGATTTTTTGGTTTTTGGGTTTTCGCTGGAGAAATGGGAAAACAGATTTTGGGTCCGGGGATAAGGTCAGACCTTTGCAGATTTCGAGTTGGGGCGAGGTAGGTGAATGTCTTGATGCTTTTTATTGGATATATGGACAGATTAGACCGACGAGGAGCTGAAGAGGGCAAAGAAGAACTTGGATCCTCTCCAAACAGTCGAAAAACATATAGAACTAACTGAATTCAAAGGCAGAGCATTGTAAACAATGGATTCAACCTCATCTACTCATTCAATTTAGTTCAGAAGCATATGAAAGGATGGCATACATTTAAACATGAAGAAACTTACAGTAAACAAAGAGGAAACACCATCAAGAACAGAACACCACAAGGATCCCAACAAGTGCCGCAAAACCTCTAATCTTTCCTTAGCCAAAATATGAAATAATATGTACAATGATATCAAAAGTCTCCCAAGAGTCCAACCTGTAGAATGCCTCAGAAATTACAATATATAGATCACTCTAACACCTTTCCCCACCTCTAGGGGTCGAATTCCCTCTTCAGGGATCAATTTCAACCAATTCTATTCATGGAACTACAATCTAGGCAGCTAACAACTTGCCTCTAAAAGAGTGGAAACTGATCCATTACATGATTTTTACCCTTTTTGTGAGTGAATCTTCTAGAAGAGACAAAAATAAGCCAAAGTTACATGCCCAATATACATTTACATCATAAAAACCCAAAAATTCCATCCACAAACAAAACTGGTCCATACTAGGCGAAAATCTGAGCTGGCAGTTGAAAATTCAGCAAAAAATTTAAGTGGGTCGCATTTGAGCCGAGTGGGTCGCATTTTTTCCAGCCTGAATTTGAGGTACTTCCCGGCATCCAAATTGAGCTCATGATAGCTCGTTGGAAATCCCTAGATGTTGACTATCCAACCCAAGTGTAATTTCCCAATTTGGAGCTCATTTGACCCTCCAAAACTTCTTTCTCCCAGAAGTACTTCCTGCTGGTGCAAAAGGTGGCAGCAAGGTGGTTTTCATGGTGTTTTTGAGCTCTTTGACCATCCAGATTTTGATGAAATGCTTAGGTGATGCCTGAGGATGCATAACTAACCATGAAAAATCCAAAAATGCAAAAATTTCCTCCAGCAAGTGTCCCAAAAAAAAGTGAGCATATGAGGGTGAGACCCACTTAACTGAAAAACCTGTTTTTTGACCCAAAATTTTGAAAATGACAAAATTTTCTCCGAATTTGCCCAAATTCGGAGCGGAGGTCCTCCATCATGTATCCTGCCCAGTCAACGAAGCCTCGGCCAAAATCCGAAGTGGATTAGGCCTTTTCCGCCGTCTTAGTGCTTCGCGCAACCTCCTCTTCAAAATCTTCATTCTCGCTTTGCAGACATGCATGCGAGCCCAATAATGGCCTTTCATGTGACGAAGCATGTCTTTGTCTCGATTGGCCTTCGCCAACAATTTCTCCAGATGGATGTTCACATGCGTGAGTACAGTATCTCTGTCAGTTGGTGTCATGTCACCGGGTCTCTTTCGATTCCACTGTCGGTCCTCACGGATTCGACGCAACTCATAATATGTGAGCTCATCCTCAAGCTGTTTGTTGCGCTGCTCCAAATAGTTAATCACCCACTGAGCCTTCTGCAATTGATCTTTTAGCTTGTCATTCTCGGCCCTTTGCTCCTGGATGACTTCCCTCAGTTTCGAGCTAGGAGAGCTCGCATCAACATCAATGACTGTGAAATCTGTGTCCCGGCCTCCTGATGGGCCCTCATCATGCATGGGCCTCTTGCCCCTGTCCTGTATCTGTACCTGCACTGAAGAAGAAGGCGAGACACCTTCCACATCATGTGGAGATAATACTCGCTCTGCTGATGAAGTCGGCAAGAACCCTTCCACCTCACGTGGAGATAATACTCGCCGTGTCGCTGCAAATAAGGCCGTGTGGCCTCGCTGATATGTCCGAACCAAAGGAGCGCTGATATGCTCAACCTCAGGCATGTCCGGCTGGTGTGAAGGCTCTCCTGCATCATGAACTGTCTCGGGAGGCAGCTGTGGCACTCTGAAAAAGTCTCTAGAAATGAAATCCTCCCAAGTGATGCCCTGCTCTGCCAACTGATGCAACACTATGATCTTGATCAAAGCGTAATGGTATATACTCCTGTACTGCTACACTGGGCTCGTCTTCTTTTGCACAAAAATCACCATCCTCTCTATGTTGTGATATATGAAGTACGGAATATTCATCATACGTACCCTTGTGAAGTGCATCAACAAACGAATATGGTACGCAAAGAGACGAGCATATCTGCCCTCATAACTAAAATACTGAATGATGAGTTTCATCAGCGGTGCAAACTCATCTCTCAAAAATCTGAATGGAAAAACTCTGCTCAAGTAACTCATATATCCAGTTTTAATGTATGGCTCATAGTGGAATTTCTCTAAATGCTGACGTTTGTTCCATTCCTCGCCCATGTTTGGTATGCCAGTGGCTTGAGCAATAGTCAAGGGTGACAAAATGAATTCAACCCCGGCAAGATTTACCCGGCCATCCCGTAAATGTAGAACAAACAGACGAGCCAATTCACGATGAAGCCGGGTTTGTGCAATCATCTCACAAAATCAGAAACATGACAAATACCGAAAACAATCCATTGCAAATGGACATGCCTGCAACCGAGCCAAAGAAGTAGGCTCCTCTCTGCGATGATTACCACCTCTGCTAACTCTATGAGACCCCCGTGGCACATTACCTTCAGTCGTAGAATCACTGCCTGACCCTTGCTCATACTCTAACTCTGTCTCTGACATGGTTTTGAACAAGATATTGGCACTATGTATACTGATATAAATGCAGTGAAAACAGAGTTATAATGTGTGTTTCAACACCCAATAAATACCCCCCACTGTCAAAGCACCATTAAGGAAACAAACAATGATACCAGCTCTGTTTTAGGTGGATGAAAATAGAAGCACAGTCTCTATTTTAATTGCAAGTGAAATTTGACCAATGGAAGCAGGCAGCCTTTAGAATATTGGGAAAATTTTGTCAAAAGGAGCAAAGCATCATGACCGGATGGCTGGGGTCACAGCAGTGCCAGTTACAAAAACAAGTTAATAATGGTAATGGATACAATATATCAATGATCATCATGGAACAAAAGTCATGACAGTGGTAAAACGATAATGATGACCACAGTGGTATAATGGATGTGAAAACAGTGGGCTTTGAACATACATGCCAAGGTGGATATATATCAATGATATAAGGTGGTAAAATGCTCATAAAACCATCCATACATATTTTAAAACCCTGAGGAAGAAATCAACCATGTATGTAGGGTTTTACTCTTCCATTCAGATGTTTGAAGACTTCAAGATACCATCAACACATTAAAAACTACTGAGCAATAGTTTAGAACCTGTTTGAAGGTAGTTGGAGAAGATTTAAATCGAAACTGGGCGCTCAGCACGATTTTTCTGAACTCTACTGTCAAGTGGGTCGCACGCGATCAAGTGGGTCGCTTTGGCCAAGTGGGTCTCACCCGTTATAATTTACACTGTGAAAAACGCCCAGGTGGGTCGCTTTTCCCAAGTGGGTCGCTTTTGCCCAAGTGGGTCTCACGACCTCCAACTGTGTCAACAATGCTCCAAAATGCGATTTCGGCCTCCAAACTCCAGATTTCGACTTGTATGCTATGGATTTTTGGAAATAAAACTTGTTTGCCCTTTTATACATGATGTAAATATCTTTCACAATCAGATTTGATCCAAATCTATTTGATAACCCATATTACAATGTTTTTGCATTTTCACATTTGGCTTTTTAATACAATATCTCTCTTTTAGCTTTTTTGAGTTTTGAACTGATGATTTTGTTGTCTCTTGCAGGGGTATGGCTCTTTAGCTTAGGAAAAGATCAGGGGTCTGCATTGAAACTTCTTCTTGGTGAAATGAATACAATTTATTACAAAAATAAAATTGAACAATTTCTAGTTCCAAAACAGAGTTTTGGACTAGAAATGTTTTTCAAATACTTATGATAAAAATATGAAATCAAAATTTGCGGAACCATCCTCATCCTGCAGGCTTTATGAAATGTATGCAAATGACTCGAAAACCCTAGACTCTAGGACTAAAGACACTTATTGACATTTAATGACCATAAATGAAATGATGATGATTTTGAGTGATTTTTGGGAAAAAATTTTAAATAGCCCTGCAGGTGTAAGCATAAGGAAACATAAGACAACAGACCCCTTCGTCAGTCAATGGCATGCTCCTAGCGAAATGCAACGAAGTGGAACAAGCGAGACACCTAAGAATGAATATGCAAAAACGAAATGATCCCTGACGGAGGGCTGTAAGGACCGACTCTAACATTTGCTCCAATGGGGATGGTGGCTCCATGGAGATGCCAAGAACGGCAGATCTCTGGGGGAGTCAGACAGTGCCTTTCATCCATTGGGCGATGGAGTCATTATTTCAACTGATAAAACAAAACTTTGGACATTTTTATTGACTGCAGATTTGACTAAAGACTGACTGAAATTTGACCAAAACTGACATGACTTTAAAACTTAAAAGACTGATAAAACTGACTTGACAATTTCAAACCAACCAACCTCCATCTCCAGAATTATAGCCTTCGCTCCGGGCCCCAAACTGAAGATGAGAGATCGGTACACACTTGCAATGAAACAAAAGTAAAATGATATATACAATGATAATGAGATCAGCAGAAGATACTCAGAAGTAATATCGCTTCAGCAACCGACCATTGATCGGTCCTCCAGGACAATCATCTCCCTTCATTTCTTTGAGAAGAAATGCATTTTGACCCCGATACGCTGCAATCTTAAAAGGACCCTTCCACAGATTTTCAAATTTGCCTTGCATAGGATCTTCCTCACTCCCAGCCTCTTGAAGCAATTTGACCACCGGGACAACAAGTGAAGTAGGAAAAACCGTATCTATTCCGTACACCAGCTCAAAAGGAGACATGCCAATCGACTTTTTCTGACTTACTCTATCAGCCCACAGCGCATTCATTAATTTCTTATGCCAGCCCTTTTTGTTGATTTCTAGCAATTTCTTAATGATATTCACCAAGGACTTGTTTGAAGATTCCGCCAAACCATTTCCTTGCGGGTGGTAAGCGGTCGAATGTCCCAAATTGATATTGTACTTGTAGCAAAATTCAACCATCCTTTTAGACTTGAAGGCCGCTGCATTATCTGTGATTATTTTGCTAGGACACCCAAAACGTGACAGAATATTATTTTCAAGAAAAGAGATAATTACCGCATCCGTGGCCTGTCGAGTGGGAATCGCCTCAATCCACTTCGTGAAGTAGTCTGTAGCTGTCAATATCCATCTATGCTGTCCGGAAGATGCTGGGTGAATTTCCCCGATAAAATCCAATTCCCACTGCTGGAATGGTGCACTAACTTCAATTGGTTTTAGAGGCAAAGGCTGTAGTTTCTGCTTCCCTTCGAAAATTTGACACTCATGACAATTTTTAACAACCTTAAACACATCAGAAAACAAAGAAGGCCAATAATACCCTGCCCTTAGAATCTTATTCGCTGTGGTCTTCCAAAACAAATGACCTCCACAGTCACCTTTGTGAAAGTCCTCCAAAACTTTTTGAGCTTCCTCCTCTACCAAACAATTCAACAACATACCTCCAGGATCTTTCCAATATAACGCAGAATTCAGAATGCAG
>JAXQQM020081558.1:0-18607 GCA_034641835.2 Pinus albicaulis
ATTGTTAGTATGAATCCTTTGTCGAAGTGTACGAAAAAGGACCACTTTAGCTACGCATAACTAATAGCCCTAACAACAAAAGTGGTTGCCAATATCTTCAGATCTGTGGTTAGTTGAACATAAAAGAGCTGCAAAAACCAGATCTATGCATGGAAAGACATTAAGCAGAAAAAATAAGGGTTTGCTCCATATACCAATAGACAAGACAAGAACATTTTTTGAAAGAATTTTTGTATTAATCGGGCACCTGGGAGGAAAACAAGAAGGCGTATCCAATTCTCCTCAGTGGGATGGGTTCTTGGAAGTCCTCGGCACTTCAGATCTAAAATCTCTCTCTCTTGTTGGTGTAGAAAACCCACACAAAGAATGGAACTCAAAGGGAGCTCACACAGCAAATGGCAGAAAATGGTGACCAAGTGTATAGATCGAGAGTGATCTAATAGGCAACAAAAGGTGAAGAATGGTAGGAAAAACCCTCCTATTTATAACAAAATATTGGGTCATTCTAGATCTTGGTGCATGGGTTAACCAGATCTAGATCCACTTTTTATGGAATATTTTATTATATTTGTTGGAGGAAAAGGTATTTGACTTGGGTCAAATCCCTTAATTTGTCAAAAATAAATAAATAAATGATTTATTTATCTTTTTAAGGAAGCGGTTAGAAGATAATCAAATAAATAATGATTTATTTAATTATTTGTGGGTGATTTGGTCATATTTAACAAGGAATATTATCTAAATAAGATTTAAATAGTTATTCCTAGAAAATAATAAGATAAATAAAGGTTTATCTAATTAATTTCTTTGTTTTTGGGTTAAACATGACTAGGAATAATAATTAAATTATGGTTTAATTAATTATTCCATGAGAAAAATCAAACAAATATAGGTTTGTTTAATATTTCCTTTTGGGGTTTCCTGTTTGGACCATAAACAACCTAATAAATGTGGTTTATTAAGTTATTTAACATAGTGAAGGAAATTTTACTTAGGGTAATATTGGTCTTACATGGTGTACTTGGGTCCATCTAATGATAATAGGTTAGATGACCAAAAAATGGTGTAACAGATTGCCCCCCAGCGTGCGAGTGTCAGGAGCAAATCGTATGACCGAAGTACATTGTAAGAACTCAATCACCGGACAACAAAAGGGAAGTCAGAGAGAGAAATGCAAGGTAGATAGTGTGCTGAAGAACTAGACCCTGAGGAGACGAGACTCGCAGGTGCAACAAGTCTCTTTTTATGAGAGGGTACCTGTGCTGAAGGCGGCGGGGGAGGCATACCTATGCCCGCCGAGACAAAGTACAAAAGAATAGTGTGTCTAGTAAACAAGGGACCGAACCATAGAGTACAGCTGGCATAATCATGAGCCAGATAAAAATACAATGAGGAATCCCACATACATGCTGTGCCTGGGATAACAGCCAGGACTGGTACAATAATATCTGAGTACATGAGATAAATACAACCCAAATGCCCCCTATAAATGGGGAAGGGCTCACAAAATCTGACTGATACATGCAAATCAAAGAGGTGCTGCAAGTGGCTAAGGCCAACATCATCAAATATCTGGAGCTGCATCGAAGGTTGCAAGGAAGAGGTCATCCGGGAATGTGGGGGGCTACCTGCAAGGCCACCCCCTCATGAGGGTTGAGACATCTCACACACACCCGGGAATCATCAAGAGCTGCTGCTGTATCATTGAACCATCAAGTATACGGATCTCGGTCATGCTGAAAGGAGCTGGAGAAACAATCAAGTCAAAGGGAAATGAGATATCCCTTTGCCTGATCCGAGGCACCGAACAAGAGTGGAAGCTGGAACCAAGGTACACCGCCCTCTAGACCTGGCTTCTGGAATGAATGAGCTGATGTCGACAGAAGGAGGTCCGCCATAGGTGAGGCAATGAGATATCCTCAACTAAGGCACGAGAGACAATAGTAGAGCGACGGACAGACTGACACTAATGATGATAGTGAAATGGAAAGGACTGAGTAGCGAATGGACAACTTCCCTTGTTAGAGCATAAAGGGCATGAATGACATGGCAATGACTGACCCACTATCATAAGGGGTAGGGGACAATGGGACTAAAGGTCATAATGTGCGACACAAGAGAGAGACCAAGCGATGAAGGATGGAGGGCTATAGCGGGGTACAAAGGGACTCGAGATAGAATCCACGAATGCGAGGATGACTCAACTTGGATGCTCTAAACAAGGGCGACTCGATGGTGCTGCCACACAGTAAAGGCCCAATGGGGGACCATGAAAACATGAGTACAAGATGGTAACTCATGACGAAAATCGACACGAACAAATACAAGTAAGGAGGCAAAATGGTGCCCCAAGTACAAGTGTCGTAAGTGAGGAAATTCGATTTTAAGGAGGGGTGAAGTGACCCTTCTTGGACAAAATGTGTCCTGGTGAAGTATCAAATCACAAAAAAATAACAGATACCCATTTGAGGGCTCGGTGAGAGCTTTCCAACGGTGCAGACGGTTTGTCAAACGGGGCTACGGTATGGTCGCAGTAGGCGAAAGAAGAAACAAGGGTTCTCTTTTAATAAGGCAGTTTTCCCTCCAAATTCACTCATTTGCTAGTGTTTCTGTGGTGAATGTAGAGAGGAGAGAAGGCCCTAAATCTTTCGGCGAGCGTAGCGGACAAACCGACCGTTGGAATCGAGATCCGTCAGTTGCAGGTAAGAGGCCTAACCTTACTCTTTCATTTTGATGGATTGAAAGTTCAGTTTAGGGCCCAAAATCTCAGAAAAAGACCCTCCTTCATCTCTACGGCCGGGTCACACTTTTTGGGCCAAAAAGTGCGACCTGGGACGCAGGTTTCAGGGCAAAAACTGCGACCTGGTCCAAAATTGGGCAGAAAACTGCGACCTGGGAGATGAGGGGGTTTTGGTGCTGTTTTATGGCTGAGAGTTGGGTTTTTGTGTTTGGTTATGGTATTCCTGATCTGTATGCTGACAAAGATGATGTTTTTGTGCAGGTATGGCAGATTTACGGGTTAACTGGAGAGAGAGAGACCTGGGTAAATTACGGGCAGAGATCCAGGTGGATCAGGGTGTCCGTCGTGTGTTGGCCAGGTTTGGGGTTCTAAAGTTTTTGGAGAACCCGTTGATGAGAGCAGGAGAGCCCTTGTTGGCCCGGATTATCAGTTATTGGGATCCAGAGTATGAGGTCTTTGTAGTGCAGGGGCACAGGATCAAACTGACAGTCCAGGATGTATATTTCCTGACGGGTCTCCCACCACTGGGGATGGTGGGAAAAACGCAACCAGTATTACCGCGGGGGCGGCATATCATGGATTTTGTGGAACGACATTGTCGACCGGGTCTCCAAGTCAAGGGGACTCGGATACCGATCAGGGATCTAGAGAGGCTAGAAACCCGTGCAGTGGCCGCAGCTGTGCTGCGTATCCTGGGCAACCAGGCGTTCCATCACATCACCGGGGGGCAGATGATGCTGGTAGAAAGTGTGTTGAGTGGGACCTACTATGGGTGGGCCCAAATGATGCTGGTGTCGTTAAAACGACAGTTGTCGCTCTGCAAGCGGCAAGTGAACCACGATTGCTCGTATGGGACTTTATTGTGCGCCTTCTTCTTTGAGAAGATCCCGACCTTGTGGCCTCGTATACAGCTTCCAGATGGGGGCCCGAGAGAGCCCAGGATGTGCCGGTGGGGGCGGCTACTGTGCAGAGGGGGAGGAGGGGCGGTCGGGCGAGTGTTTCGACCTGAGTTTTTTGCCCATTGGGATCAGATGCCGTTATACATAGATGACTATCCCTATAGTGGGATGAGTTATTGTGGAGATCTGGACCTGCCACTTCCGCCTGGTCGAGTCTGGGGGCCCGATGGTAAGTGACAGATTGCTATTCTTGTATGGGCATGTTACAGTTTTTTGAATAGTAGCTAGGGTACTGATTCATGTACTGTTGGTATGTAGATATAGCGCCGGTAAAACCGGCCGGATATATGGGACGACCGGCAGCAGCTGGAGCTGCAGGTCCGAGTGGGTCGAGAGCAGCGCAAAATGAGGATGCAGCCGCCCTTCTGGAGGACATCCGCCGTAGATGCGAAAGGTTGCTGACCGGAGTATCAGAGCGTGGGTGGCAGGTCTTAGACGACCAGTACATAGAGCCATGTATTGGTCTGCCCTCGGAATGGTGAGGGGTCATGCGGCGCATGGCGATGGCCGGTCAGGGGATACGTGATCTACAGGCTGCAAGGGCAGAGCCATTGGCTCGGGATTCGCCAGATAGTGATTAGGTGTGGGGCATGTGGTGCCCCCTAGTGTGTATGTAGGGGCAGGTGGTGCCCCCAGTTTTGAGTTTTTTGTAACATGCTATGGGCATGTCATATGTATCAAAGTAGATGGACTCTAAACACATGTTTTGCGACACATATTATGGATATGCATCGTTTTTAATGATTATAAATGTTATTGTCTTGTATGAAATGCATGTGATAAATGCCAATCTAGAACATGGTTTGCAATACTATCTACATAATGATTCTGTTCTCGAGGTACATGGTTGAAAGTTATGGTTTCAAATGCACGTATCAAGAGTTTCACTTGTAAATAGCATCTAAACAGCACAGGGTTATGCACACGATAAAAACCATTTAGTTTCATGACAAGAAGTAAGGAGTCCAAACGAACATGCAGATGGAGGATGCGATGGAAGAGGGCATCGACTAAGAGACCACGCACTGCATCATATTCGGCCTGATTGTTGGTGGCAGAACCAATGCAGACCCCATTGGAGAGAACAAGGGCATGCAAGGGGGTGAAGATGGCCCAACCTGCCGAGGCTAGATTCCGGGAGTAACGACTTGCACCATCGGCATAACCGATAAAGGGTGTGGACGGGGGGTCCTGTGGAATGGTGTTACAAGACAACAAATGAGGGGAGGAGAGACAATGACGGCAGCGTGAGTGGACAGAAGACATCGAGCGGCAACTGCGGGAGGGAGTGCAAGGAGCAGGATGACTATGACTCATATACAAACTAGAGGGTGGTATATGAGGGCTATCGGAAGTATGGCGAGGACTCGGGCTGCGGAGGTCAACAGAGATACGGGTGGAGTGATCTCGTGTATGGGTAGAAAAGAGGGGGTCAGGCGAAACAACAGGGGAGGATGCAGGGGGACTGGGCTCCAAGTGTCTCGCAGAGGAGGATAGGTAAAGAATGGTCGTAGTAGACTCCGCCATCTGAACATCAGGGGGGGGAATGTCGATGGGAGCGGGGGGATCCTCAGGCTGGCCCGAAGCATACTGCGCGAGTATGGGAGAGGCGGATTGATTTTGTTCAACCTCATACTCTCGGACTACCTCTAAAGAGGCGCGGTAATGCGTCAGGTGAGGACAATGGTGGGAGTAATGGCCATGAACACCGCACAAAGCACAGGGTTTATTGGTGCGGAGAGTCTTGGGGTTCTTGGTTACGGACGAAGAAGGAATAGAGGCTTCAGGGACCGTAGATTCAGGGAACGCGACTTTAACCATGGGCTGAATATGGGGCAACTCGGGACAAGCATGGGTGGCATGACCGGTGACATCACACAAGGCGCAAGGCTTTACGAGCGGAGGAGGGGCCGGGTCAGTCGTGGTGGTCTTGTCTTTGGGTGCCCCCTTGCGAGCTTTGCCTTATTCCCGGGAGCCGTCACGACAGGAGAAGGGTCCTGTGGAGGTGCTGGGGGCACAGTGGCAATGGAGGAAGCGAGGGGGACCGATTGAACCGATGTCAAAGCTATATAGGGTTTGGGGTGACCGGGAGGGGTAGCTGCCGGAGGATCAAGGTACCAGACTGGTATACTCAAGGTCAGGTTAGGGAGAGAGAGGGTGGCCATGACGGGGACAGAATATACTCCGGGAGAGGGAGCCAGGAAAGGTATCTGCCCAGCAGGGTAATGACCAGGAGGGACGACTCCGAGATGGTTAAGGCCTGGGGGAACCGATCCAGGAGGATAAAGGGGTTCAGGGATACCAGTTGTAGGGGGAGGGACAGAAGGAGAAGGTTCGGCTAGCTGAGATGAATGGCTAGGAGCGGGTTGTGGAGGGCGAGGGGGAGGTTGCTGACTAGCCGAGGCAGGCCGCTTAAGGGTAGCCTGAGACGATTGCATCATGCAAACATTCGATAAGCTGGGATTAGTGATAGGAGGAGGGGGAAGGTTAGGGAAAGTTCCAATCAAGGAGGAATCTTTGTAAATGCCGGGGGAGAAACTGGTCAAGGAATCGAAGGTTTGCTTGTTGGCTACAGAAGAGATGGTCGTCTCAGGTGAGGTCTGAGATTTTGGCTCATGATATGTCAACTGGTCAATGGTGACTATCTTTCCATTATGGGGGAAAGACATCTTGCGGAAAACCGCGGATGGGACAACAGACATAGCATAGGTGTAGCTTCGCCCCAATAGAATGTTGTAGTCTAGCGGGGCGTCTATGACTTCGACGTCAACGCAAACAGTCTTACCGGCGAGGGTGATAGGAAAATTACGAAACAGGCCAATGGGCTGGGAGGCATGGTCGTCCCACGCTCGAAGGGTGATCGTGGAAGGGGCCAACTCAGGGGATCCAAGTTGCTTCCAAACCGAAGCGGACATCACGCAGGTGGTTGCCCCCTCATCAATTATACACCAGGAAACGTTGGCGTTCCGGATTTTGACTAGGATTTGGAAGGCGACGGGAGGAGGGAGAGAAGGATGGTCCGATTGAGTGGCGTCGAAAACAATCATTTGGTCATCATCAGGATCTACAACGCCCACGGCAAATAGTAGAGCCTTCTTTTGGGAAGGGCACGACTGGAGGAGTTCTAGTGTGGAAATGACAACAGGAGATTGCGCCAAATCATCTACTATGCTATACGAATGAGCAGCTCGACCGGAAGCAGTGTTTCGACATAAGGGTCCTTTAGGAATCTTGGTATGAACTTCAACTTTGGGTTGAGGGATATGTAAGGGGCCACTGGATGTCGAAAGAGGCTCTGTAGAACCTGAAGAAGGAGGGTCGGGGGCAGACTGAGCAGGAGGCTTGGGGTACTAGCGAGACCGAGTTTGAAGGTGAAGGTCGACGGTTGGGGATGGATCAGAGGTCATCATGAGGATCTGGTAATCGGAGGAACCAGAAATGGAGGGTGGAGTGGAGACCCGCCCGTCAGGTGGTTGGGTAGCCACGAATCCTTGCTGAGGGAAAGGATCAGTAAACACAGCTGGTTGAGTAGTGGCCACATTAGGGGGAGCGTGAGGGGAGGCATGTTGTCCACGCAATGTGGCTTGAGACTCCCACATCTGCCGCATCTGTGGTAAAAGGGGACAATCGTGGGTGTAATGACCGTAAACACCGCAACACGAACAAGGCTTGTTGGTACGAAGAGGCCTGTCCGGCTTGGGCTGAGTGCCCTGTTGCTGGTTAGCAGTGTTAGGGTCAAAACCTTGAGGATTAGGTCCACGAGTACCAGGGGAAGATTGATTTGGATTGCCTCTCCGCCTTCTTTGAGAAGAAGGGGGATTAGTCTCACCCTGCTGTGCAAATACTTGCCCGGAGGGGGGCTGTAGGCGTTGTTGTTGGGGTTAAGGAGGCAAGGGAGGTGGAAGTGCATATGCTGGAGGAGCTGGCACACCAGGCTGCAGATAAGGGTAATGGTTAGGTTGGGAAACATTGAGGTAAGCAGGAGGTTGGGAAAAAGGAGGAGGCATGCCGTATCCTGGGTACATGCTACCGGGAGGGGGAAGAGTGCTAGAGGTGCTGGCCCCTCCGTGAGGGAGACCGTAGCCCATAGGAGGTTGAGAATATGGATGGGAAAGGGCTCCAACGATACCGTCGGTGAAATGAGATGCCCCTGGGGCGTTAGCACCACCAGGCCTGGGGAGGTCAGGAAGGACGGTATAAACATAACCAGACTGGGCATAGATCAGGTCATATTTCAAGGCTATTTGGAGGGCGGCTTCTTCGGTTTGAGGGAAATGGGAGGCGACATCTTTGCCGATGGGAGCTAGGAGAGAGCGAAGGAACCAGTCCATATAGATCTGATCTTCGAAGGGGGGAGCTCGACATAAGCTGCGTCTACGTCGCCATTCCTGAACATGGGTGGAAAGGCGGGTCGAAGATGTTTGCTTAAAGGAAGTCAAGAGCTCCGTACCGGTATCGTATCGGAGAGGGAGCTGGAAGTAAGATAAAAAGGCTTGGGCCATGGTCGCAAAGGTGGTATGGGAAGAGGTGGCTTGGTCTACATACCATTTAGAAGCTTCGCCGATAAGCGTGCGTTGGAAAAAACGAAGACGGATGGAGTCATCGGTAATGGAATTGGAGGAACACCACATGTGGAAAGATCGGACATGATTGGTTGGATCTTCTCCAGCAAGGCCTTCAAACTTAGGGATGTCGGAGGGGAGCTTGGTTGGCATAGCAGGCCAACCAACATCGTGGCGGATAGGGTCATTGATCAACTGATTGAAATCGGGGAGGCTGAGGCCTGCGATGTACGACAACAAGGGTATGGCCGAGGTAGTTCCTGTGGCGGTTCCGCTAGTAGTAGTTCCGGCATTAGGGCCTGGAGCACCGCTAGCGTTAGGCCCTGGACCAGACATAGTGAAGGTGACAGGGGGAGAACCAGGAGGAGAAGGAGAACCCAATGAATCAGAAGAGGAGTCAGAGTGCGGACTCGGAGGAGGACTGGCTCGACGACGGTGGGGCGGAGCAGGTCGATCGACCGGAAACTGAGGGTGAAGGCCAAGAAGTCTCCGGGAAAGGCGCCTTGGGGGCGCAATGATGACAGGAAGAAGGAAACTGACAAGGGCAGAAAGGGACAGAATCAAGTAATGTCAAGGGCAGATAAGGTGCAGTGACAATTGATTTTAGAGTCTTTGCCAGGCGGTGTTAACCAGGCGCTTCTTCACTTAGGGTCAGTGTGTGGTGTGCGTTAATTTTAATTTTTAAAACCCTTTTCGTTTTGAGAGAAAGAAAAAAGTGTGCTGCGTAACTAAAAATAGATCTGCAGAGAACAGTATATAATGCTGAAATAACAGAAAATTAATAGCTACTATTGCATCTATCTAACCCAAGGAGGCGGGTCCCTCAAAACTAGTCTAAAAAAAGGGAAAAAATCTAGTCAAAACACACTGAAAAGAGGCCAATAGATCTAAGGTCAAAAGGGATAGGGATCTAAAGGATAAAGCTGCTGAAAAGAGGTGCAGATCATAGCCAAGAGACAGAGGCAAGGTGGCTGGAAAAAAGGGAGGAAATCAGCAAAAAGCGGAAAGGACAGGGAGGAGGTCCTAAAAAGAGGTCCAAACAAAATGACAAGAGGTGATTTGAAAGGAAGAAAGGCTGATTTAAAGGGATCTGAGGAGGAGGTTTCAGATCTAAAAAAGGGAAGGCTGAAACTCTGAAAAACAGACGGCTGAAACAGCTAAAACTCTTCCACAAAAATTGGAGGGTACTGAAGCCCTAGGGGGCTAGGTTCCCACTTAGATGAGTAAAAACAGATCAGAACTAGGTCAAAGCGGGCTGAGACAGAGGCTGGAAAACCCTGACAGAAGCTTCAGCAAAACCCAGAAAAATTGCAGAAAAACCACTGAAAAATTGGCAGGTCGCAGGTTCTGACCTGTTTTCAGTGCAGGTCGCAGAAAAGAGGCTAAAAAGTGCGACCTGGAGGTCCAGGTCGCAGTTTTTGGGCTGAAAAGTGCGACCTCCCGTTCCGGTTGTCTCGGCGGCAGATTTTCGGAAAAGTTGCCATCTCAGTTGCGGCTGATGTCGCTTACCTGCGCAATAGGGCCAGAAACACACGGAAGTTAAAAATTTTAATGTTTTAGGGTTTTATGTGAGAAAAACAACATAAAAATAGGAAAAATAAACAGCTGAAAAGAAACCCTAGGGTCTGAAGTAGCTGGATATGCAGGAATATGAAAAACGACGGCGGTCGTAATTTAAAACCCGTGTGGAGTCGCCATTTGTTAGTATGAATCCTTTGTCGAAGTGTACGAAAAAGGACCACTTTAGCTACGCATAACTAATAGCCCTAACAACAAAAGTGGCTGCCAATATCTTCAGATCTGCTGTTAGTTGAACAAGAAAAGAGCTGCAAAAACCAGATCTATGCATGAAAAGACATTAAGAAATAAAAACAAGGGTTTGCTCCATATACCAATAGACAAGACAAGAACAATTTTTGAAAGATTTTTTGTATTAATTGGGCACCTGGGAGGAAAACAAGAAGGCGTATCCAATTCTCCTCAGTGGGATGGGTTCTTGGAAGTCCTCAGCACTTCAGATCTAAGATTTCTCTCTCTTGTTGGTGTAGAAAACCCAATGCAAAGAATAGAGCTCAAAGGGAGCTCACACAGCAAATAATGGAAAAATGTGACCAAGTGTATATATCCAGAGTGATCTAATAGGCAACAAAAGGTGAAGAATGGTAGGAAAAACCCTCCTATTTATAACAAAATATTGGGTCATTCTAGATCTTGGTGCATGATTAAAATAATGTTAACTAAATCTAGATCCACCTTTTATGGAATATTTTATTATATTTGTTGGAGGGAAAAGGTATTTGACTTGGGTCAAATCCCTTGATTAGTCAAAAATAAATAAATAAATGGTTTATTTATCTTTTTAAGGAAGTGGTTGGAGGATAATCAAATAAATAATGATTTATTTAATTATTTGTGGGTGATTTGGTCATATTTAACAAGGAATATTATCTAAATAAGATTTAAATAATTATTCCTAGAAAATAATAAGATAAATGAAGGTTTATCTAATTAATTTCTTTGTTTTTGGGTTAAACATGATTGGGAATAATAATTAAATTATGGTTTAATTAATTATTCCATGAGAAAAATCAAACAAATATAGGTTTGTTTAATATTTCCTTTTGGGGTTTCCTGTTTAGACCATAAACAACCTAATAAATGTGGTTTATTAAGTTATTTAACATAGTGAAGGCAATTTTACTTAGGGTAAAATTGGTCTTATATGGTGTACTTGGGTCCATCTAATGATAATAGGTTAGATGACCAAAAAATGGTGTAACACTCACCAATGTGTGACTAGATTCCCACACTAGTATGTGGTCAATGTTTGTCCTTTCTCATTGCCAATTTCACTGTTTATTGTTTCAAATTTCAACATAATGACATCCCCAAACTTCATGATGGTGTCCGGCTAGAAGAAGACTCTAGCCTCCATAGCATCTGGGTACAATGATTTGGATCCAGTTTTAACTTCCCTATCAGGCAGGAGAAACATTATTCTAATATAGATAAGACTACCAATGTAGTTTTGTATGTTATGTATGTTAAGCTCCAAATCCTACTTGGTGGAAATCTATCTTAGTTGCTCAAATTATTCTTTGATCTCTTGCCTGACCTGGTGTCTACATTTCGCTTCGATGAGTGAGCTAACTAATGGGATCCTGTTTTCTTTCACCAAGAAATACAAACCATCATATAATTGTACATATGAGGCCTGAATACTTCCAATGAACGAGGCGAGTTGCTTGTTCTTATGAATCAAATTTCGAACTCTTGGTTTATCCATCTCTACATGTTGCTTCATTTTCTTTGGAAGGTTAAGTGGTGCCACTTTGTATCGCATTGTCCATTCATGCACAGTGATGATGGAAGCCTATAAATTCTTAAGAGTTTTGACGAAGTTTTTTATCTATTGTTACAAGCCATGCAAGTGGAAAATTTCATTATGTATGGTTGTAAAATCCTCATAGAGGCCCCACATGGTCTCTCCAAGTGTTGATACTTCACCACGTATCTTTGTTCTCATTTACTCCAAGTATACCTATGTGAAATTTGTGTTATGTGATATTGCACAGAGTTTTTATATCTCTTTCCTAGAAGCCTGTAAGTTTGTGCCAATTTCTTATTATCAACCATAAAATACGGAGTGTTTGATCTTGTTGCACCTACAAATTCCAAGTTGGCTTCAAAAATGAAGTTTGGATTCTTCCTGGTGTCTTCCAATATCACCCTCTCTCTCATGAATGCAAGCGATGTGAGGTCATCCGAAAAATGATTCCTACATGCCTCTACAATCCTATTATGGATTTCATCATATGGAATATTGTACATGTCCATGACTAGATCATCATCAAGAGAGACTGTTGGAGATGGGATCCACACAAATTAAGCAACAAGGAAAGGGTCTGCAGATCGAGGAGTAGAGTGTGCAGTGCGAAGTCTATTTTTAGTCATAGGGGCTTTGGGGTGGGTCAAAGCCCGTTATTGTATAATGGTATGGGATTATTTTGTGAATGTTGGACTATGCCCATGGTTTTGGACAATGGTATTGTAAATTCCAAACTATTATATAAGGAGTCTAGATAGAAGTCATAGGCAGACAATAATCTTAAACGATAGATCTTATGAGATGTATTTGAATGTAAGATTGTTTTAATTTAGAGCCTGTGTTTTGGGTTAGAGGAAATTATCTTGTAGTTGTGTGCATGGAGACCTTAGGAAGTTTGCAGTTGTGTGCGCAGACTCCTGTAGCTATGTGTGCAGGGTGGAATTGATTGTATGAGACAAATCTGGCTATTAATGAAAGAATTGCTGGTAAGATCTGAGTTTTACTGATGTGTTTGCTTTTACTTACAGTTTATGAATGTCTGTGCTGAATAAGGGTTTTTGATCTGTAATTGAATAGTGCAGTCCCGTTTATGGTTGTTTACTTTGCTTAATACATGAATAAGTAAGATCGTGCAGTTTGTTAGTAAGTTCAACAAATGTGTTTAATAATGCTTGTATTATTGATAGATATAACCTGTGAAGCTCTATTAATAAGGAAAATCCCTAAAGCCACAATCCTCTATCGCTCTAGATGCAGAAACTTGGTTCTAGCATCCCCCTATATTGCCTCGGGTGAGACTTCGATCTGCGCAAGCATGACATTATCGAAAGGGCCAATAATAGTGGGTTTTGTTAGACTGCGTAGTCACTTTGAACATCAGTCTAGGCCCCATCAAGCCAAAAAATGGTTTCATTGCTGGGACCAGGATCTAACTGATGGATAGTTGGATGTGGAATCCGTATAAGAAAGAGATTGAAGATTGGGTGAGTATGAAATAATGTGAGTTTGTTGTGCAAGAAAATAGAAACTCACGCATATTTACCAAACACTGGTTACAAAATTATATCTATAAAGATCAGTATGTGATCGTTTTCACTTCATTTTCTAGTGAGATGTACGAGTGGATATCAATACTAGCTACACAGATCGACTAGTTCAATAATAAGCTAACTGCGTGAACCCCATATATGATTGAGAAGCTAAAAAATACTGATAATGAGATCGTGAAGGTTGTTGATTATTGGACAGATAGTATCCTTGGAGGGTTTATCACTAAGTTCACGATCGAGAATTTTTTATCTTATAGAGAAACATAGCACAAGTTCTTCAAAGGCCCTAGAGGTATGTACTTGAATTCACTGAAGTTCTGGATTAAAATGTTATTGTTTGTAAACGGTATATTACAGAGGTGCTCAAATTACTGTGTGACAAAAGATAACCTGGTGCTACACAAATCGGTAAAACATTCTGAATAGATTTGGGTACTTACATTGAAACTAAATATAGAATATTGTTTGGGTATGAAGAAAGAGAAATAAACCCCGCTACCCTGAGAAGTCTGAGATCTGAAAGTCAGCAAAGCACTGCAGAGATTCCCTAGCCTTCCACCCCTATCATCAACCCATCCCATTTTTTTCCTCCACCTCCACCTCCGCCTCACCCATTCACCATGGCCCAAACCCCAAATATTCCTGTGTTGAAGGGAAAATATGATCCTGAACAATTTTGGTTTGTGGTAGAAGCGATATGGAATTTAGAGAATGTTACAGATGAAAACATGAAGAAAGCGCAGTTGGTAACCACACTGCAAGATAGAGCATTGTATTGGTACATGAAATATGTTATGATGAATGCAAATGCTTCTTTGGTTGAGACAAAGACTGCATTGAACGTTGAATTAAAGAAACCAAATTTGCAGTCCTAGTGTATCAAAAAGATCAAAGAAATTAAGCAGCTGGATACTAAGACTATATGGGAGGTAGATCAAAGGTTTAAGACACTATTGAGCCAAATTAGTTTCAAGATCCCGGATGAAAAACATAGAGAATGGTTCATTGTTGCGTTGTTGCCACATTTTAGATTTCCATTATCACAACAAGGTTGCAACTCAGGCTTAGCCATTGGAGATAGCAATGAAGCTGGAGGCTTCGTCGATAGTTGATACAAGCATAGGAGTGAAACATATTCAAACTCATTTGGAAAGCTTGAATATGGAGCTCCAGGATCTAAATAAGGGAAAGGAGGTTCAATCTGATATAAGGTAGGAAGTCTGGTGTATCAAGTGCAAAGTAGAGGGTCACTATAAAGATCAGTACCTTGTGTATAGAGACTATTTGGGTGTTGGGATGTCGAGTCCATTAAAAAATGGATCGAGTGTTGGGCCAGGAGTAGGGCCCCCATGTATGGTGTAGCTTATGTGAAGTTGCAGGCCAACATTCTACAGATTATTTTCACCTACTGCAAAATTTTGTGGGATAGTAGAAGAAATTGTTCTTCAATTTATGCAGTTTGGTGGGACATTATGAGAAATATTGTAAGAGCTATGATCTGATGATGTAGAACAAACCTGTTGCATATCGAATGCACGTAGAAGGGTGCGAAGCTTTGGGTTTTCCGATTGTGCGAGGAGGTTTCCTAGGTCAAGGGCGTGGGCGAGGAGGAGGCGCAGGTTGTGGGCGAGGTCAGATGATATGTTACAACTATGGACATGCTGGACATTTTTCCAGAGATTTTCAGAATCCTATTGCAAATTTCTGTAAGTATTGTCAATAATTTGGTCATGAAATTAGCTAAAATGCAAGAGAAGCGTTGTCAGTAGCTGGCTTAGAATATACAAATGATGAGGGCTGAACTACACCAGGAAGATCCAAGCATTAACATAGTAACACGCAGTGGTGTGAGTATCAGAGGAGACTGCGCAGAAGGAAAAAATACTATGATAGAGACCTAACTAAGGAAAGAAGAATAAAATAATGTTGGATTTAATGTACAATGCAAGAAAGAGACATTCATGGAAGCAAGGAAGACATTTATGACTCCTAAAGATTCGCCACCTACCACGTACAGACATTTGTTTCCATTGGAGAATAAGCCTAAGGATAATGTCAAAGTAAAGGAAGTTGATCAGTCTATATTGGAATCCTTCTTGTATATGTGTATGAAATTGTTGAGGGACCATAAAGCTATAGAAGGGTTGCAGGAGCTTATCGATAATTGTGTTGGCAAGGAAAAGCTACAACTGGAACAACACATGGTAAATAAAGTGTACAAGACCGAGAAAAGAACCGTTCAGGAGATGAGTTTGACTGCGTAGATCAGAGATTATGAGATGGATCAAGTCATTTTGGATCTAAGATTAGATGCCAATGTTATGCCGAAGAACACATGGAAAAAAATGGGGAGGCCTAATCTACAATGGTCACCAATTTAGCTAAGGATAGAAAATCAATAGAATCATTCCTATGGGGAAATTGTAAGATATTAGCGTAGAAATTGATAGAGATAGTGTGTTGGTCGACTTCGAAGTTATTGAGATCATTGATGATAGTAATATGTATCCCGCGCAGTTGGGATTTGACTGGGATTACAACATAGATGCTATAATCAAACCTGAAGAAGAGGCAACTGATGTTTGAAAAGAATGGTACATGAGTTGTTGTGCCATTAGATCCTTCCAAAGGTGCACACTATACAAAACTTGTCCAACATGAGTATGGGGATGCTAAGATTGATCAGATATATAAGCTTACTGTGCAGGATGAACATTGGATTAATCCCACTGTGGATGGTAGTAGTTGTTGGGAGCACGAAAATTTGTGTGTTTGGATTCTGATGAGTTGGAGCACTGGCAGAATCGTTTGCATAAAGTAAACACTAAGCGTTGTAATAGGGTTACCAAATCTCTGTGTTGTGTTCGATTAGAAGTATGTGACTTTCCTTTTTATGATGGAACAAGGAATGTTGTCTTGTTTCTGGAAGTATTTGAGCAAAAGGTACCTAGGGACTAGAGATACGAAGCTTTAGACTTCGCACTGAGGTCTACTCTAGCCTAATGGTGGGGTGTGCACAGAGAAATTTAGGAGGATGGAAGGAGTTATGCAAGTTGATAAGGCTGACATTTGGTCATGTTGATATGAAGGTCATGGAGAAGTGTGATGGTCAGAAGGATCCTCGTGAGCACTTGGCTCACTGGACTGAATCTTAGGACGTCAAACCTCAACCAGAATGGGTGCACATGTCCTTTCATTCCTTGGAGATGATACCTCAACAATGGTATCTTGAAACAGAGTTGCGCCATGGCACTATGGGTTAGGATGAGATGATAGAAGGGTTCTTATTAACATATAGCTTTGTTGATGGTTGGGAGTGCATTAATGATGCTCTTTAGGAAGTCAAAGCAGGAGTGTTCCATATTACCAAGGAGCCAAGGATGTTGGTACAACCTAATTGGGTTGCGTAGTTGGAACAGATCCTAGAATGCTATAAAAAATCTGCTTGGACAAACCTGACCAAAAATTTTGTGTTGGGGGAGGATATTTGTGGGTATCGAGATGAATAGACACAGAATGATTATGTTGGAGGGTGGCTTCATCGCATTAGAAGTACTGCGCAACAGACTAAAGGTAGGTGCAGTAGGAGGTTACTGTGCCAACTAAGGCTGGACTTCGATGAGGGGGTGAGTCTCGTAGAGCTCATCCAAAATATGACCGTTGGAATAGTAAAATTTGATTGGAAAATGTCTTGGTTGTTAAAAGGAGTGGGAGGGATGAAATTAATGGGAATATCTGGGTGGATCTGCTGCCAAATCGACATTTACGAGGAGTATGTAAAGGCGATGATGCAATTTGAATTTGAAATTCACTATAAAGGAAGGATCTCACTCCCCATTCTAACACTTCGTGTGCTAAGTGTTAGAAATAAGAGTTTCTGTGATCAAGAGAGTCGAGCGATCTATTGCATGTCAGAGTACAGTTTTGAAGTATTTAGCGAGACCTTGTTCAAGACAAGGCTCAGCCACACATTCATACCAGGAGTAGATCGCAAAATGATGGCTATTCCACCTGCGACTGTCACAAATTTGAGGTCACCCACGAAGAAGACCACAGGCGCCGCTCCATCCCTAAAGCCTAAGAAACCCGTCCTATGGTCATCACCCTGGAAAAAAATCTTGAAGGAAAAATGCAATAAGGGAGCTCAAGATAAACATAAAAAGGTCATGGAGATAGAATTAGATGACGGCGAAGCATAAGAAGTCCCATAAGAGATTGATGTTGAGGAGGTTGAGTCTATCTCTAGGTTGCCTCCATATATTCTGCCTTGGAAGCCCAAGGCTAAGAAGCCGGTAAAGGACCCCAACATAGTGAATTACAAGGTGCTTACACCAGAAGAGGTTCCAGTTGAAGGAGGCTTACTGGCCAAGGTACCTCAACTAAGAATGGAGGATTAAGATTTTAATGATCAAAGCAAATACCCACATTTTGATCCTAGTAAATATCTGCACTAGAAGGCCTATCCAGGAGGAGTGACAAGATTGGAGCCGATGAAATGGGTGAAGGGTATCCCGAAGGTCGAGATACTCAACATGTTATATGTACCACACTTTGGGCGTAGTCCTATCAGCATTATTTGTGTGCACCAATTGCTAGCCTTAGTGCATGATGACTGTTTGCGGCTGGGGAACAAGATCCCCATTACCGAGATGCTCATAAGGATAATTACAACCCTTCCTTGTCTTGGGTTGGGAGGCTTTTGTGGGAAAAATTTAGGACAAGCAACTAGCGGATAAGATGAAGAATGACTACTACTTGACGAAGGGAAATCGAGGTTATTCAATTAACTCCATTTCAAATAGAATTGTGTGCTTCGCCACACACATTCTTGCGAGAAATATTATGAAGAAAAGTCATGGATAGGAGGCATTTGCACCTATAATATCCTTAAATGTGGAGTGCTCCAAGGGTTTAGTATATAATTGGGGAGGATACTTATGTATTGAATTCCTCGTTGATTGCAGAGAGAATCAAGAAGATGCCAATAAGTTCCACTACGCGTGGCTATTGCTTCTCATTGCATTGATGGAATGGAAAGCTCCTGAGGAGTCAAAATTCAACATTGCGGACCTTGATCTATGTGAAGCAGCCAGATATGATTCATTATGGTATTCGACAAAACCATCGAGGGTTATGGCCAATAAAATTTTCTGGGTAGGATTTGAGATGAGTTTACACACAGTGATTAACCAAAAGTCTCGGTTATCAACAAGCTTTGTGGATCAGTATCAACATGTCACGAAGTTCATAGAAGACTTCCACCACATACACATCTAGGTGAAGAATGACCTCGCTATGGTCTGGTACAAGATACCATACTTGGTCGAATAAAAATATGTGGAAGCCATCATCAACCACTAGCTGAGAGATTGGTTAACTCCACTTCCTGAAGGCATGGAGTAGGCAGGAACGAGTGGGGTGAAGCCAACTAAGTTGATAGGAAATAAGGAAATCAAAGTAACATCTGT